>CM038114.1:41239908-41655906 GCA_001642375.2 Mentha longifolia
AACGTATTGACATGACCCTACATATACAACAGTGTGATCACGTTAAGTTTGGCCACGATTGGTGGGTAGGGAAGCATTTTTGCAACTACAAATACACTTTCAATTCCAAATGATATTCATAACCTTAAGTTTTGTAACATTATTTCTTCAACCACAAAAACCCAATTTACTATGACACTTTTTCTATTGATATCAATAGCTCTACCCTTAATCAATCTGCATATACCTTCTCCTCAAAACCCTAAAACCACCACTTCCTCCTCGGCCCCGACGGCTCCCGTTGATCGGAAACCTCCACCAATTTCTTGCTCCCGACAAGTTACCAATCTATTAATTTATGGGAACTTTCCAAAAGATACGGCCCAATATTCACCTCAAACTAGGTTCTATCCATATCATCGTATTTCTCAGCCAGATATGATTGGCTAAAGAAGTGCTCAAAACTCGAGATTTGGCATTTTGCGCGCAGTAGGCCTAATCTTCTAGACAACAAAAACTCTCTTATAGAAGCATGGGTATAGCGTTTACCGCCCTACGGCGATTATCGAGAGAGAGATGAGGAAGATCACATCCATTCATCTTCTTAGCCAGAAAAAAATCCAATCTTTTCGCCCTATTCGTGAGGAAGAAATATCTCGTGTCATCACCGAGTGTGAATTTGAGTGAGATGTCCATATATTGCCCTAGGCAGCACATTGATATGTAGAATTGCGCTCAGCTGTACGTATTGGCTGGTTTTTTTTGTGTCTGATTACTTACCTTCATTGGTTGTAGGCTCAATATGGATACAAGAATTGGCTCGAAGATACCTACGACCAGAGCTCATAGGGAGGAGAGGAAGGAGCATGAGAAGGATATCATTGACATGCATTTTAATCTAGCTTAAAGAAGATAGATCTTCTACTCTGAGCTCAGCTGGCAAAATATCAAAGCTCTACTAATGATAATATTTGAATTTCTAGAGTCTCGTATTTTATTTCATTAATTAATTGTGCGAATTTCGGCCCCATAAAAGCTCGTTCGAGAAAATATAGTTGATCCGTTGATTCAGCTTGATTGAGTTCGACAGTGCTTGGCTCGTCAGTTCGCGAGCAGTTGCTTAAGTAGTGAACTAGATAAGAAAAAAATTACAGTAACCTTCTTTCAATTGGATTATATAATTAGTTGGTTACGAGTATTATTTATGTTGAACATTTAACAATCTTTGTTTCTTCTCAAGAAGATGATTTTTTTATGAAAGTATTTTTTACTTTTTAGAACGAACAATTTATTTTCATTTCAATATTCAATCTTCAATCTTCATTTCTAGTGTTTCAATTTATAATAATAACTAATAAGGATTAATTATCATATTGTACTACACAATAATTTTTGAATACTTAATTAATTTCAATCGTTTAGTTAACGTTAACTATTAGAATCGATCACCGTATATAATTTGCGTACGTAAGTCGTCACAATTAGTACTAATTATTTTTTTTATACTATTGACACTAGAAAACAAAAATGTGGGGACAATTCTTGAATGAATTCCTTTTCTTGGATCTTTGTAGAATATATTTATTGGGGCAACCGACACAAGCGCGGCAACGACAGTTTGGATGATGACGGCATTGATGAAGTCACCCAAAATCATGAAGAAATCGCAACAAGAAATTCGAATTTAGTAGGCCAAAAAGGGAAAGTGGACGAAGATGATTTACACAACCTTCCATACCTAAAAGCAGTAATGAACGAGACCTTCCGATTGCATGCACCCATTCCACTTCTCGTGCCTAGAGAAACCCTAACAAGTTGCACCCTAGAGGGTTACCAAATCCAACCCAAGACATTGGTCTATATTAACGCGTGGGCCATCGGAAGAGATCCCGAGTTTTGGGAAAACCCGGCCGAGTTTAGGCCCGAGAGATTCTTGAATATTGACATTGATGTCAAGGGGGGAGATTCGGGCTCATTCCATTCGGGTCGGGCCGAAGGATGTGCCCCGGGCACAGATGGGACTTGTGAATGTGGGGCTTACGGTTGCCGAGTTTATTGTACTCGTTCGATTGGGAAATTGCCACGTGGGGATTCGATTCGAGGATATCGATGAGGATGCTCACCCTGTATTACCATGCATAAGAAGCAACCACTTATACTTGTACCCAAAAAATATGTTCCTAATTAGTTAGTATGTTGTGTGTGTCAAGTTTAATTGTTAGAGGTTAATGAAGTATGGATATATGCATATGTATTTTGTTTAATTTAAAAGTTCAAGGATTTGGAATAAATAGAAGTAATTAATCCATAATATTTAGTAAGGGGATGCTACTTATGTAGCCTTTTTGATTATTAAACTATTGAATATGAAAGTCAAGGTGATCGATATCGATCAAGAGAATTTTTATTTTGAAAAATAAGGGTGAATTGAGTAGTTTTATCAAACATAATCTCATGTTACATAGAAATAAGTATTTTCCATTTCGGAAATATATAAAAAATGTGAGTTGAAATATAAAATCTATATTTACATACAATGTATGTTGTGTTTTCTAAGTCAGAAATTGTTGGTTTGATAACCACAGATCCTATCCAATTAACTAATGGTTATCTTTGGCACAAATTCTAGAAACGTGGCAATTTAATGGTCTAGTATAATAAACATATATGGATAATACCAAAGGTTAATTTTACCATATGATTACAAAAACAAAAATAAACATAAAAATTGTATAATTGGTTCATTTTTTTTTATTATTATATAAGCTATACGATCAAATTACACACAAAAAGGGCACTCTCAATTGGCCACTCTACCATATTTACATTTTTTTTAATATATTTTTTCAGAATTAGATGTTCAACTCTCAAATTAATCTCTTAATTTACTAATTAACTCATAATTATGTGATGAAGGATGTTAAAGTTAATTTTGACTGCATTTTGTAATGTTGGAACACTTTTTGACTATTGAAAAGTCTCTAAGAGCCATACAAATTAATACGGTACAATGCATTGCGACACATTTTCGGTAATTTATACTCAAGGGTGTGGCTTCAATTTTACTTTCCCTATGTGTGGATACATGAAGTTACCAATATTTTGCCTTCCTAAAATCATACTCAATTTGTTAAACATGAATTGTTGTTATAATTTTATTTAAGTGAGTGCTATATACTCCGTATATATTAATGATGATATATATAACGACATATATACATAATTCGACGCATGCTTTCTTTTTTCCGATAAATCTTTCTTAATGCATATATAATTTTATATACGTATGTTGTGTACTAGTGTGCGTGCATAAATTCCCTTCAAATAGTAACAATTCATTTTAATTAGTTTTCTAGTATTTTTAAATCATAAATATTTCCTTTCGCTTATGATTCGAAAACGTTATATTCTTTATTCGTCTAATTATAAAGGTGGTCACATGAAAATAGTTAAAATAATAATCCACTGCACGATTTCCCAACTTCCACTTTATCGATTTCTCGACTAACAAACAAGATATATTCATTTTATTTCAGAATCGTAGTTCATTTTCTGCTCCATTAGTAGATCATGTCGTTATTACTCATCGGTCCGGGCCGGGCCGGGCTGGGCACGTCAGGCCTGAGACAACATTCTGAACAAAGTAGCTCAGCCCGAAGTGCTATTTGTAATGTAAAATTGATCGAGCTGACTAGGTCGGCTCAAGTCAACCGAACTCAAGGCCAATTTTGGTCGTCCAGTCGAGCCCAAAATTCTATCGGACCACTAAATTTGCAGCCCTTAGCCCAAATCCGTCCAAAATTCGGGCTGCCCGTGGGGCGGGCCGGGCCAATTTTTAACAACTCTATACTCCTAATTGAACCACATTAACAATGCAACGTTCTTTAATTACTCGGAAAATTCCAATCACCTTTTTCCACCTAAGCAACTTGTAGGCTGAACGACGTCGTATGTTGTCCCTGCGGCGTTGGTACATGAAGCCGTAGCCGGTTATCTTTGAAGGTGAGATTAACTTGGTTTAGAGCAATTTCACTACATGGATTACTTTTACTGCAGTCAAATTTCACTCCTACTTGTGTTGCAGATGTTCCATGCACATCTTCATATACTACGTTGCTTATTTTCACGCCCGAACCCTACCAATAATAAGATCCGATCGAATATTAAACACATGATTTTTTGAAAATAAACGAATAAAACTAATAGAAATTAAATATTGGGATAATTTTGTAACCACTTTTACTCTTTGTTTTTAATTCATTCTTTTAATGAAATGCAACTAATTTCAATTTATTCGAAGTAATATTACCTGTGTTGGACAATTATTGTGGTCGGGGCAGTAATTTTGATCAATAATAATAGGATATTTGGCATTATCAATCACAATATGTTTGAAATAAATATCTCTAACAAATCCGTTGCTAGGCCTTGCCCATGTCTTTATCCTCAAACCATTCTGAGTTCCCTTAAACGTCGCCGTTTCAACAGTCACATTCTCCACTCCGGCCTCCTCCAAACTCCATCCTAGACTCCCTATACTGCAAAATTTACAAAAATTAATTTCTTCATATATATTTAATTAATATATAGGAATCAAAATATATATATATTTATCTAATAATTTATACCTTATTCCGTGACCGGGCCCACAAAAGAGGTTTTCGATCACAAGTTGGAGGAGCCGGGCCCGATGGAGACGCAATCATCGCCGGTGCCGATGCGAGAGCCCAAAATAGTGACGGCTGACGACTTCTCGACGTGGATAACCGTCGGTGTTGGGGCTGTTTCCGGCGGAGGATATTTTGAGATTGATGAGGTTGGCATTATGGCAGCCATGGATGAGAATGTGAACATTTGACTGTTTAAGGAGGAAAGTGCATTGATGCTTATGTTGTTTGAGTTGTAGAATGCTAAACTCTGCATAACCAAATTAAATATATGGATGGAGAATTAATTTAGTACTATTATTGCATTGCATGGGAAATATATTAAGCATGCATATTATATTTCATATGCAACAAATTGACATTATTATGCTCTTTAATTTAATTTCTTACTCACTTTGATTACTACATAAAAGGTTCTCTTTTATGTTTCCACAACATTTATTGGTTGTAAAAAGTCAAATGTCAACAAAACTAACTTAAATAGAAAGTCAACGCTCGCTTGAATTAACGGTTTGTTATTATATTTTTCGTGTAGCTTCTCATTTATAAATGTTTGTCATAATATATTTATTTTCGTAGATTCAATATATATTTATTTTCGTAGATTCAATATATGTGATACAACAAAAAAATGTATTATAAAAAAATTTCATATTATTTTACCTAAATTAAGTAGTATGAATGTGAAAAAAAAATATAGAAAGAAAGACTTGATATTGTGAACTCACCGTAACTCCCTTGGGGCAACTCTTGCCGGAGTTCTTGCAGTCCCACAGCGCCGCACCTTGGCCATCTAGGGTTCCGCCGTAGATGGAAACTCCGGTGACCCTCTCGAACTTCAGCCAGCTGCCGGAATACCCAATCACATTATAGTCAGCCGGAGCTACGAGAGTGCGTCAATGCGAATAGTTATGGCTGTGCTCTTGCACGACTTTCCGGTGAACTTCGCGCTCCGCATCAGATATCGACCCGGTGGCACGTAAATAGTAGCCGGAGCTGCTGGGGCACAGGCGGCGCTCCACGCACTCAAAAATGCCTTCGTGCAGTCGGATTTTCCGTTAGATTTGGCTCCGAAACTCTTCACATTGTAAGTGGGAGTGGCGGCGGCGGCGCGCGGCGGCCGTGGCGTAGTAGGAGGTGATGATCGTTATGGAAATTTGTATAATTTTGCTGCCCAACATTTTGTTAATTATTTTGTTTGTGTGTGTTTGTGTGTGTATTTATAGGTGTTATTAGTGGAGAGTGAGGAGTGGCATCGCTATATTACTATATAAAGAAAATGAAAAAAATAATAGCTTCGTAATTACTATTTTGAAGATAGCCAAATCAAATTATATTTTGACGAAAAAGTATCTAACATAAATTTATTCAGACCCACATGAAGAAATTATTGGTAATTTTTAAGACAATTTCTGATTAATTATTATTTCAATTTTGTTAATATTATATATCTATAAATTAGGCTTAGTCAACCCTCATTGGCTCCCCCATGTGCCATTAATAATTCTTAATTATATGATATATATATTCATGTTATCTGATAAGCAGATTGTATTATTAACATTCTCTGCTGGTTTCGAGTATGTATTTGTTTTCTCCAATATTTCATAATTATTGTTTCATGTGAAATCTATAAACACGTCGCCTAATGCGCATGGAATGTCAAGGCCAAATAAAAATATATAGCTTTGACTATGTCTCACGTTCTTTGAACTATTTTCTCCTGAAAATTTTGGTACATTTTGTAATTTAGATTTGGCCTAATTAACCTCTCATTTAGTATGTATTTGTTCAATGAATCTTCCAAGTACATTGAATACTTAAGGCTAATTTAGAAAAGTCACTAACTAGAGGACCTTAATTTTATTTCCCTTTTATTAATCGATATAATATTAGCCGTGAGAAGATATTTAAAAATGTTATAATGTAAAGAATGTGAAAACCACAATTAATGTAAAGAATGTGAAATTCATTTGCAGAAATTATTCAACATTGCAAAATCTACTGCACTCTATCGATTTAATATTAACCTCAGCAAGTTATATATTGCTTGGGTTGTGGATAAAGATTATCTTTAATACGTAAATAAATTCGAACATTGAGAATCTCCTTCTCTATGTATTTTCTTGTAAAGTTCCATACAAAAAGCTGATCATAAATGAATACTATATGTTTATATATTATTGAAATTTGCATGAAAAATAAATTGCGATTATTAAAGTAGTGTACTCACATGCAAATTTCATATTCCTGCGAAAAAGTAAATCATAAAATAATGAAACTAATCAATAATAAATTTTTTAGAACTTTTCAATCATTTAACGTGCTCTAACATGTTAGGGAAATTACTAATGCTCCCACTTATTAAATTGGATAAGACATGGTTTTAAAAAATGGATAGAGCTTCTTCTTTTTTTTTTTCCAAACTAACTAGTATTGCACCCCGGGCTATGTACGGGATTTACATGACAATTAGTATTGAAAAAATAAATAATACAAACATAAAATTATGTATTGCATGTAAGGGAAATGTAAAGATAATAGATCACAAAAAATTGCAATTACAAACATATAATTATTTATTAGATGAATCGCTTGGCTAAAATCATACAAATTCTTAACTACTAATTGTTATATATCATTAAATAAGATATTTGATAGTATATTAGAATTAGTGCGTGCTCAAGCTGAAATAAATTAATGACCCAATAAAAAATTATGAAGCAAGTAGCAAAATTGACATATAAAATCTATGCAATCACTCACATCAAATATTTCAACAATTGGCTTTCAACATATCAAGTATTTCTTCTACAAAATTATGTTTGTTACCTTCTAATTTTATAATTGATTATAATAATTTTTTTATGAAACCGAAATATATGTTCAAATCTTCATATGACAATGCTATATCATTAAAGTGGCATATTAAATAATCTCTAGTTTTCGGTATTAATTTAGCAAGCACAATTTAATTAACAATAATACTTATAAGTTATAACTTATAAAGGCAGAAATCACAATTTTAATAACGTCTAGTTTCATTATCATACTCAAATATTTTATTGTGTCTATTTATTTATATCAACTTAATTAAAATATAAATTTATCAATGCTTAATTATTATAGATAGTCAAACAAGTTAATTTTATTGAAACACATTTGATCCAATATGGTAAGTACAAAATCAAAGTTTGAGCTCCAAGCTTGTATTTTTGAAATTCAAGATAGTTAATATAAAACTTGGTGAATGATATTAATGAATAATTTATTGGACAACTATTGGACAATTGAATAATGAAGAGATAATCTATTGGACAATTGCTTGTGTCTTTTGGAGGGAAAATGTTATTTTAGTGATTTTTGACAACTAGCTTTTATATATTGTAATAGATGGATAGAGCTTTTATGCATTGTTTCTTATGTTTAAAATATTAAACCGAGTTAATAATATTAATGATAAATACTTCATCCGTCCACGATTTTTAAACCATAAGTTTTTAAAATACAACTATATAGAAGCATTAGAAGGAATAGTGGCAACGGATAACAAAGTAGCATGTGGTATCAAAACCAAGCAAATTAGAAAGAAAAAAAAATGAAAAAAGAAAAGGAAAGAAACCACAAATAAAAAAAGAAATGATAAATTGAAGCACGAGTTTAAATCAATGTCCGACATTACACGAACTTGGATATAATTTTTCAGCCAAAAATTCAACACAAAATCCACTACCAATATTCCTCCTAACTTACCTCTACCAATTTCTCAAATTCAAGCTATAGTAAAATTCATCCAATATGTGTGCACTAACATGTACACGTACACACCCAAACTTCTCTTACAAAAAATAAATAATACTACTACCTCATATTCAATTTTTATTAACACGTAGTATTACGTATAAATTAAAAATTAAAAAAGAAAAGAAAAAAAAGGGCCCAATTAATTTAGTGGCTAAAATTGCTTTCCCAATTTACACATCCCACTTCTAACCCCTCAACCCCACCTTTTTTGCATTCAAATCACAACTATAAATACCATTCTCAACTTCCAAAACTCCCATCTCCTAAATTCTCACACACAACACACACTAAAAAATTCACCAAGAATCAAATACAACACACATGGCTATCCCTTCAACCATTCTTTTCACTTCACTTTTCCTCCAATTATCACTAGCCATTAATCAAACCACGTACAACATTCTTGATTTAGGAGCAAATCCCAATGGAGAAATCGACTCTACGAGTTCCATGATGAACGCATGGTCCTTGGCTTGTGCTTCATCGGTTCGACCCACGATTTACGTTCCTCAAGGAAGATTCCTCGTCGAACGCCTACATTTCAAGGGCCCATGCAAGAACGAAGGCGTAACTTTTCGTGTCGATGGCACCCTAGTCGCCCCCTCTGGCTACGGTGCCATCGGGGACTCCGCCAATTGGCTCCTTTCGAGAGGGTCGATGGCGTCTTGATCCGGGGCGGGGTTCTCGACGGTCGAGGCGCCGCCTTGTGGGAATGCAAGAAAATTCGAGAAACTTGTCCCGATGGTGTCACGGTACGTAGTTTTAGCACCTCATATAACATGTTGGAATATAATATTTATATCTTATAGTATTATAGAAGTAGAGTTTTAAATTCTTGTAGTTTAGAGGTTTTGTCCATAGAAGGGGAAGTTTTTCTTAGGACGTGAGCATGATTTTTGCGAGAATTAACTGCCTTAGATCGAGTTATTTCAGGCTAGTGAGGAAGTGGAAGGCGGCAGTTAATTATATGCATTGGGATATAATTATATTTTTTTTATTTTACTTTTTTTTTAGAGGGAAGAGATTGAAAAACTAATATCACTCAAAATCCATGACGTACTCCCTAAATTATAAAAAGTTAAATTAATTTGTTATTTGAAAATCATGATTTTACTTGCATTTTATTGTGGGTATTTATTTGAAATTCTCCATTCATAAGTTGAAGATGGAAGTACAGAAATACTGGTAATTCTAACTCTAATTGAGAGTACCATTTAAATTAGTTGGAGTAGTTGAAATTATTTTCTTTTAATTTGCAGACATTGGGAATTTCGAACACGAAAAATGTGACAATCTCTGGATTAACGTCCCTAAACAGTCAAATGTTTCATATAGTGATCAACGGTTGCGAAAATGTGATGGTACAAGGAGTGACCGTTTTAGCCTCCGAAGATAGCCCCAACACGGACGGAATTCATGTCCAATTGTCGACCGGAGTCACTATTTTGAACTCTAAAATCGGAACCGGCGACGACTGCATCTCGGTCGGACCGGGCGCTACTAATCTGTGGATCGAGAACATCGGTTGTGGGCCCGGTCACGGCATAAGGTCATAATTCACTTCACCTATGTTAAAAAAATGAATTTAATTTTGTGTCATGTTATTCTAGAATAATTCAATTTAATTATTTGATTAATTGCTTCTTTTTTTTTCTTTTTTTTCTCTTATATGCAGCATTGGGAGCCTAGGTAAGGATTTTGAGGAGGCAGGGGTACAAAATGTGACAGTGAAAAGTGTAAGATTCCAAAACACACAAAATGGAGTGAGGATTAAAACATGGGGAAGGCCAAGCAAAGGTTTTGCAAAGGATGTTGTTTTCCAACATGCCATTATGTCCAATGTCCAAAATCCTATAGTCATTGATCAAAATTATTGTCCTAGTAACATCAATTGTCTTGGCCAGGTAAATTCTCTCACTCTATCGATAAACTATACTATATCCGTATCATTCACAATGCTCCGATTTTTTGAAATCTGTCAAAAAATACTGGAGCATTATATGTGGGACGGGAGGAGTATATAGTAGAAATGCTTGAAACAAACCGATTGTTGTGAAAGTTGCTGCACAAGTAATCTAATTTTGATTTTGTTTTTTTTACTTTTTTTTTTTTTTAAATACTTGAAGGTATCCGGGGTGAAAATCTCTAATGTGAGTTACGAAGATATTCAAGGCACGTCGGCAACAAAAGTAGCCGTGAAATTCGATTGCAGTGATGGAAGTCCATGCCATGGGATTAAACTCCATAATGTTAATCTAACTTACATTAACCAGCCGGCACAATCACTCTGCTCCAATGCAGCCGGTATGGCTGCCGGCGTCGTCCAGCCCTCGAGCTGCTTGTTCTAGAGAGAGTAGTAGTAGTTAGTACGCTTCATTTCTCGAGCTGCTTGTTCTAGAGAGAGTAGTAGTAGTAGTAGTAGTAGGCTTCCTTTCAACAAAAAAAAAAGGTAGTAGTAGTAGTAGTAGGCTTAACTTCAGCTGGCTAATTGATGTGCAATTGTGTTAGTTTAGGCAGTAGGAATAGTTGTGCATGAGATAATTTTGAGTCATGTAATTTTGTTAAAGTTGTGACTTGTTAAGCAAATCAAACATTTTATGTCAAAGAATCGCTAGTGAGTTAGTAGCGCTTTTCTATTTATGTTTTTTAATATTGTTTATTAAGAGGCTTCTTCTAGGGTTGCCACCACACAAAAGGAAGCAGAATAATCACCACAGTCCATTCACATCTCTTTCTTCCCTTCCTTCAATTTCAAAGAAGAAGGGTTGTTGTTTCTGCAGTCGATCTCATTGTATCTGCAGCTTCATGGTCACGTAATTCAGGTAATCTCACTTTCTCCTCTCTCCTCTCTCTGTTTTCTTCCGATTTATACAGTGATATGCCCTTTCGCCTAGAGTAGGTTTCAATTGTGTTAAAGAATTAGACGATGCTCCTCACTTGTTTAAGAATTCGCCCACATCATTCAGTTTTTGATCTCACAAGACTATTGAATGTTATTGTTAGGATGAAGCATTCCTGTTCTGATCATTATCTGTTCGTCGAAATGCGTCAATGGGGTTCCGTGGTGAATGATTACACATTGAATGTTGCCATCAATTGTTATTGCCTTCTGAAACGTGTAGACTTGGATATTGCTATAATGGGCGTTTTCTCTAAGAGTGGTTTATCAGATGTGATGAAATTGTTTGAAAAGATTTTGGATTTGAAGCTGTGTGAGCCTAATGATGTTATGATTCAGAGAATAATCAGTTGCAGCCCGTGATTTGCTTCGTAGATTAGAAAGAAGGGTAGTTCAACAACTCGTGTTGCATATAGTTTTTTTGATTCAAGGGTTGTGCGATGTTGGTAGACTGGAGGATGTTAGCAGACTTGTTGAATCTAATTGCGGACTCTGATATGTCTTAGGATGTCGTTACCTTTAGTATATTGATTGATGCATTTTGCAAGGAAGGAAAGGTGAAGGAGGCTGAGATGTTTTGTATAAAGCAGCAAAATATTTTTCGTATGTTATTCGTGAGGGTAAATGGATAAAGCAAAGCAGCTACTTGATTCCGTTGTAGATAGGGGTCTTTAGCCTAATATTTTTAGCTATACAATTAATAAGCTTGTACTGCAAGAAGGGAATGGTGGATGAAGCTTTACTTTTTTTTTTCTTGAAGTTCCTTGGAAAGGTTTGGAGCGTGATACATATTACTTAAACCATCATGATGCATATTATTTAGTAAAGATAGATTTGTTGAAGAGGGGAAGCTTTTAAAGGATATGGAAGCTGAACGAATAAATCTTATAATTTATTTTCGGATGGTTTGTGTATGAATGGGAAGATGATGAAGCTCTTTCGTTAATACTAATGATGGCAGTGCCAGTGAATGGAGTTACTCATGATATATTCTCGCACAATGCTTTGATTAATGGATTGTGCAGAAATGGAAATCCCGATGTTGTAGGATATCTTTTGCAACCAACTTTCTTCTAGAGGTAACCTAATGTTTTCATATCTATATATATATACATATAGTTTCATGCTCTGTCAAGTATTAATTTTTGTAGCAATGATATTATTGTACTAGATGAGAGAGAAACTTTCTTACATTTCTTTATTGATTTGTTGATATATACTAATGGCAATGTTTTTTGAATACATGATGAACTTTAGTTCTTATTATTGTTCCAGTTTATGAACAAAAAATTAGTGAGCTACTCTTTATTACCATCATTCAGATTATAATTTGTGCAAGTAATTATAATAATTAGTTATGCCTTCGTTGTTTTTACTTCACAGTTTATAAACATTAATGGATTTTAGATAATTATTTACACGTGGTAAATTATTATTAAGGTTTATAAACTATATTTACTTTTAACGTCATACAACGTTTATATGTTTTTTTTTACTCCATACTATGTGTACTTGTTAACTAAATGTGCACTCTCAGCATTATTTTGATAATTATAAATATACGAGGGTATATGTATAGAAGCTTTCATTTTTTTTTATGTATATCGAAATTAAGCAAATTGTGCTTCAAAAATTATATATTTAAATTTGATCCAAAAGGGTTGATGACACCTGGCTAAATTTTATTGAAATGCCTATTTGTTTCAATTTGCTTTTTCCTCTTCAATTATTGAGATTTGAGAAGATGGGAAAACCACTATAGAAGATAAAATGGGAAGAAGAAGAAGAAGTGGGAGTGAGAATGTTTGATAAGTTTACCGATCTTTAATGTTTGATAAGTTTACCGATGTGTTTTTGTAAGTCTGTCAATCTCATTAAACATGTTAAAACTCACAACTTACTCAGGTTGAAAAGAAACAAATTAGTTCGATAGAATATTAATAATGTGTATTTTGGTTTGTTAATATCAGACTATGACAAGTGACAACATTAGTTATTCTTTTATAAAAATAATGATATATACTAAATCATCATCACCAAGAAATGCATATAATATATTAAACAAAAAATTAAAAAAATCGAAACCATTATCAAGAAAAATGAGAATGAAGCAACCAAAGTAAACCAAAATAAAAAATATAAATCACTATCGAGAAAAGAAACAAGGGATGAGAATGAAGCAACCAAAATAAAGGATGAAAATGGTGATTATTTCTACAAAATATGTCTGAAAAGAAGATAATGGAGCCATCGAAAGCAAGGATGAAAATGGTTATTATGTTCTACAAATAATTGAAATTATTGACTTATTATTTACTCTGGAAAATAATAACATAAGCTATACTCAAATGACTTATATTGTGTTATTAATTTATTCAAAAATAACTTTCACCATGTTGAAAATGAATATATATATATATTTCGTACCAATCTAAATGTTTATACAAAATACGCAACATACATATACAACACGTGATATCACCTTTTACAAAGATTAAAAATACATTAACTTAATATTGATGTATCTATATAATACTATCTCCGTCCCCCATAACCGTGTGGGGAGAGAAGTGACACATGTTTTTTTTAAAAAATAGGTAAAAAGTGGAAAATGTAAGAGAAAGTGAGAAAAGTAGAGAGAATATGTGGAAAGTAATTAAAAAGTGGAAAAATTAAAAACTGAAGGGTAAAAATGCCAATTTGCTGTGGGAATCTTTCCATTTTGGGTATACACACTAATATGAGAGATGTCCTAAACGGATAATAATCACACAGATATTGGGGACGGAGGGAGTATGATTTAGGCAAAAATGCAATACACCAACTATGTCCGACATTTTGTTTTAATCACGAACTTTTAATTTTTTTTTGTAAATTCACGAACTTTGGCCCGTATTCAATTTTTCCACCGATCATATTTTTCGGCTAATATGTGGCAATCCGAAATGACATGGAAATCTACGTGGAGATCCGACCCCACCGCCTTGTCGGTGTTGTGGCTGGACCAGATGAGGGAGATCCGGCTATAGGAGAGCTCGAGGGCCACAGGCGCTTGGATCTGATGGTGGTGTGGGGCTCAAGGCCGGGGGTGATGACGGCGAGGTGGATCTCGGCGGTGGCATTCTTCGCCAACTGCTTCACCTCGTGGTAGACGCTGGGGTTGGCGAGGTCGGGGATGCTCACAGTGGCGGCCTAGCCGTTGCGGGCGGCAATTTCATGAGTGTGGATGGCAAGGAGGACGAATTTGAAGCCCGGGAGGGAGGGGCTTGTGGAGGCCGGCACGTGTGAGGTAGACGCCAATGAGGATTGGGAAGAAGCGGAGGACGACGAGTTGGTGCTGGGGCTCGGCGGAGTGGAAGGTGTCGTAGAGCCACGCATAGAGGTTGTTGTTCACGGCACCGGAGTCGGGGTGGCGGAGGAGGGTAGAGATCTGGGTGGCCACGTCAGGGTCCTGAAGGAGGGAAGTAGCGGGATAAAACGACACAGTTTTAATCTAAGTTGCCAGAATACGTGTACATGTGTAAGAATCCGGCTGCCATGTCAGATACAAGTCCTCCACATAAGCGCCACATCAGTTCCTATTAGGGGAAATTTTAAATTATGAAAAAATTGAATACAGACCAAAGTTTGTGAATTTACAGAAAAAGTCCAAAATTCGTGATTAAAACGGAATGTCAGACATAATTGATGTATTTAATTACATTTTGCCTATGACTTATTTGATAACTATAATTTACCAATATATTATACTCCCTTCGTCCCAGTTCACTAGTCTTGTATGTCATTTTAGGCCATCTCACTTCAGTAGTCATGTTTCTATAAAAGGAAATAATTGGACCAATCAGAAAGCATTAAACCCTAGTGGACTCTTCATCCCTTTAACTTTACACACTTTTCTAAAAACTCGTGCCGAAAAGAAACAAAACTAGTAAACTGAGATGAAGGAAGTACGACATATATCGCATGGCTATCGTTCTAGTTCTAAATAACACAAAGGAAAAAAGGGTAGATTATATGTATGTGTGTGTTTACCTTTGCTATATTTGGCAGATTACGTGGCGTCCTTCTTCAAACCAAACTCGTCTTCCCTGTCCTCTTCCTCTTCTTGATGCCATTTTTCAGATTTCATATGTAATTGATCTTCTTTTTTACAAAGATTTGAGTAGACCCATACGAGTTTATTTATTGGATTAAAAATGAAAGATATCCCAAGTTCCATCAAGCCCGATTCTTATTTTAGATTATGCGACTATTGAACGGATTGTATCCGGCTCAAAGGTAGAATCTATTACTATCTCCGTCCATTTAGTGACCCTATTTTTTCAGCATGTGTGGCACGCGTTTCCATGCTTATCGTTGATGAGTTTTAAAATGAATTTTTGAAGTATTCTTTCTTTTACGGGATACTACAACACTTGTAGTATCCTGTAAAGGAAAGAATACTTAAAAAAATCATTTTAAAACTCATCAACGATAAGCGTGGAAACGCATGCCACACATGCTGGAAAAAAAAAAGTCACTAAATAGAGGATGAAGGGAGTACAATATCTAAAAGAAGAATTGTTACAAAAATTTACAATATTGTCATTTTCCCTCAAAAAATATACATGAATTGTTCAATGGATTTATAAACATGATTTATTCCAAAGAGTTGTGAATTGTCTAATGGATTTGGTGATAAATGTATTTTAGATTATAAATAGTGTTTCATTAATACATCTATTTTTTCATTAAATTATTCTATGGATTTTTTTATTTTGTTATATCCATATGTTATTTATTTACTTTTTCAGTTCTATTTCTTATTGATAATTTGTGTCAATTTTAATTTATTGTGATAATATAAACAAATTTAATTAATAATTGAACTTTTGTGAAATAAAATCAAATTAGATTTAAAGCAATTGATCGATAAATTTATTGTAATCATGATTTATTGCTTAATTTACCGATATTTTTTTTTTAAAGAATGTGTTAAATTGCTAAAGGAACATATCAATTACTAAGTATTTAAATAACTATACAATTTTTTTAAAAAAAAATACCAAAAGATATAGTAATTCAAAGTTTTTTTTAAAGTTATGATCGATATATACGAGACAAAAGTTATGTATTTTTCTAAAAAATTTATACAAAAAAATATTCGAAATGTATAAAATTTTATGAGGAATGCTCAAATATCCACCCTGTGATGTGAATATCGGACTGCTACAACCGTGGTGAACATATAAAATGTGTTCATAATGAGTAGTGGAACATTTATATTACATGTTATATAATATCGACGTTAATTTTGTTTATTAAATTTTATAATATTACTTTGACATACAAGAACTATAATTATATTTATTTATGTTGTAGCTCTTTATAATTTATGTATTCCGTGCAACGCACGGGCACAACACTTCCTAGAATTAAGAATAAGTTATTTTCTATTGAAAAGACCAATTTGCCCTCAACTTTATACAACAATTATAATGTTTGCCTTTTAATTCTTCTGTCCTCGTACTTAAATTTTCATAATCAATTTTTGCCGACGAACCCTATCCCACGGTGAGAGCCGCCGAGATTCAATTTGAAAATTCAGATTCAATTAAGGTCAAATATAGAAATATATCTCAAACTATCACTTTCGTTTAAAATCTATCCTAAAATTTCATATTTGATCAAATCTATCACAAATTATACACATCCATTCCCGAATGAAATTTTTCGTGCCATAACTTATCAAATAAATATTTTTGACAACATAAAAACTAAAAATTATTGTGTATATTTTAATCGTAAAATTGTTGAAAATATTTATGTGATTTCAACGAAATATATAATGAACTCATTTATTTGATTGTATGAATGAAGTTTCCAACAAGTTTAATTAGCTTTGTGGCACAAAAAAAAAATCGTTTCCGGAATAGATTTGCATAGTTTCATGTAGTTTGAGATAGATTTGCATAGTTTTATATAATTTTATATAGTTTGGGATCAAATATGATTGGGATAGATTTGAAACAAAAGTGATAGTTTAGGATAAATTTGCATGTTTGGCCTTCAATTAACATGCATTTTTTCAACTTATCTTCGGGAAGAAAATTACAAGAGAGTTGTGACATATCTCAAAGAACTTGAAATCAAAGGTCGGCAGTTTGATAATTGAAAATCTAACGTGTAATCTCTCTATCTTACTCCAGAGCGTATGTTCCTTCGCGCCGCGTATTCAAGACATATGTGCTTCCGTGCCCAGCCGATGGCATCACTTGGTCAAAATGAAGGCGGCAACAAAGAGAGCTATGGCAAGCCACGTCTTATGAAAAGTTTGGCATGAATATTAATTTGAGCTCAATCTTTATCTAATGTGGAATTTTAACTGTAATAGTTCGTTCTACATCATGTGCAAAATGTTAATTTTAGTTGCTCTCATTAAATACCTTTTGTGCTTAATTTTTACATGATTCATTCAAGTTCTATGAAGTGTATGTACTCTACGGACGGCTTAATCTAATTTATATATTGCGTAGCTTACATTGGAATTACTAGGTGCTTGTTTGGTAAGTGTGATGCTTCTTAATTTTTATATGATCCATTCAAGTTCTATGAAGTGTATGTACTCTATGGTTAATCTAATTTATATATTACACAGCTTACATTGAAATTACTAGATGTTTGTTTGGTAAGTGTAATATCATGAGTAATCAGCCCGAGATATAGAGATAGCCCGTGCATAAAACACTGTTGTGCCTCTATTTTCTATCACACCTCCTTCTTGTGATAGCCATGTCATTATTGAACAGTGATTTCATAACTCATTTTAGCCTCTCCCCTCCTCGCTCAACCTGCAGCATTTTCGGCTCCTTCTCCAGCCTAAGCCGCCACGCCACCGCCCCTTCACCGCCGTTCTCGCGCAGAGATCTCAGACTCATTGTCGCCTCCTCTGGCCTCCACCTCCCTGCTGCAACTATGCCCCCGCGCCGTGCTGTGCCTTTGTTAGGTTTCTTTCTAGAATTAGAATTTCCATCCCCTCATCGCTACTTTCTCCAGTAGAGCAGCTCTGGTATTCAACAAAGAAGCATCACCATCAGAATATTTGGAGTTCTCGTCTTTGATGTTGGTGATAGGCTTATTATGTCTTCGACGAGATCTATTTAATTTTAGTTCCTGCAAATTGATGTTTAGTAATTTCCGCCCGCTGCAGCCCTCATTAATCTTCTCTCTCCCAACTTTCCTTCATGTCGATAGGGAAGAAAGGAAGAAGGTGAATTAGGGTTTGGTAATTTCAAAATTTTGTAGGGATAATTTAGTAATTTTACATTTTATCATGTTTTAATTCTTTAGTACCAAACACCCATATTAAAATTCAATCTTCATGTTATCTGGATATTATATCATGGTTTATTATTCCCCAATATATTGGCTTCTCTCATCTTTGCTACCAATCAAGTATTAAAATTCAATCTTCATGTTATCTTGATGTTATATCATGGTTTATAATTCCCCCAATATATTAGCTTCTCTCACCTTTGTACACAACACCACTGCTACAATACTATTTACTCATGATAGCAAACTCTAGTTTCTATCACTCACGCACACCCCCAATAGTAATTCAGTCACACTCCACTAATTATAGGGTGTTTAAGTTAACTAGAGAATTTTAGATAGTTCTTTGTCCAATATTTTATTATATATTTAGTTTTCATAAATCTTCTAGAACTTAACATTAATCTGCCACAGTGCTTCTTGACTGCTCGGTGTGGAGTAAACTTCCGCAAATAAACGTATGAGAATTTCTTTTAAGAATAAGCATTTAGAGTAAAATATAGTCGGGCCGGGTTGGCCCGCCCGCCATAGGGGCTTAGGTTGGGCTTGAAATTTGACGGCCCGAAAATTCTTTGTTGCTAGGATTGATGGAAATAAACTCTTTTGGATTCGGTAGAATTCATTGTTCACCATGTCAGGAAATTTTTCAGTTTCTTCCACCATCAATCGTCTTATAGCAGAGTAAATCTACTTAGGATTATTCATGTAACATTGATCTATGAAGCTCTTAAATTTTTTGTTGTTTCGTTTTATTTTCATCTTATGCACATTTTATGTGCTTGATTTAATCTAAAAACTGTTTGATTCTCTACTTATGTTTTTATTCATTTGTTAGTGATAAGTATGTAGCCAATTTAAATTAATAAATAGATAGTCCCAATTTACTTAATGATCATAGCCCCCAGTCACCGACACAAACTCATGTTTGTTGTACAAGGTGTCCATGATGGTGGTGGCGATCTAGCTCGTCGTCCACAGCCAGACACAAGATCTTTCCATCACTAGACGAGAGCGTGGTGGCTAGAACATCGACGGCGTAACCGACATGGCGCGGATTGTTTCGATAGCTTGAAGTCAAAGAAAGGCACGGGCTAACACATATCCTTGAGAGTCAAAACCTTGCTTCTTTCCTCTGGAACGCCACCTGTAGCACAGAGTCCATGCTCCGATCGGAAAAAGTCACCCATTGCCGGAATCCGGCCACCTTCTTTGGTCTGAATAACTTTGACGGATTCGCCAGCAAAAATTTTCAGCTTCTCGTGCGGAGAAGAGCATATGCCTGGACCAATCGTCAGCTTCATGTTTCATTGCTAATTCCATTGATATCTACACAGATTCGCAGAGGAAATCTGCAGCAGTGCACTGGTGCAGTGCTCCAATCAGAGAAGAAGAAAATCTACGGCAACAATAATGAGTAGCGAATATATTCCTCAGTCTTCCGCCAGTATGGAGTCGACGTTGATAAGTAGTTGAAATTGCCGGAGGCAATCCGGTGCCACCATCACTGTTTGTTCAAATAAGTGCAGTTCATCGTCTTTAGTCTTTCGTTTTCTAATACTATTTGGATAAGTTACCAGGATAAGTTAGTAATTCACTTTTACTTTTAATTATTAATTTACAATAGGGGGCTATGGTGAGAGAAATGTGGGCTATGTTTAAAATCCCCCTTTTATCAAGGACATGTTTGGTATACTACTCCTATATTAATAGTATCAAGACTAATAGTAGAGAATAAACACTATACAACCCATTTTATTAATATGGGGGGGTGAGGTGATATAAATAAGAAGGGAAAAGTAGTGATTTAGCAACGGACCCTTACTTTTGCAACGGGCCTGCAATTAAGTTAATATGTCTACCAAACATCTATATAGCCTATACTATTATACAATATAGGGCTTATATACCCTACCAAACATGGCCTTATTTTATTGCTGAGGGCCCAATTCCCGGTTGAGTTCTACACCTACTGTATATATATTCTCGTAAATCCAGCCCAAGTTTATTTTAAACATTCATGGACCTATTTCTAAATTACTACAGTATTAAATAATACTAAAAAATAATACTACAAAGAGAATGGTATGTTACTCACCTATTCGTGAGCATCTCCATGGGCACTTTCGTCATTTTATCACTTTGGCATTACTTTGTTCGATTTTTTCAATTGTTTTATATTCTAGTACTTTATAAATTAATACAGAAATCATAAAATTCAAAAAGTAAATAAAAATCAAAGTTTGATTTGTTTTATTACTCATTTTTTTAAGTTAAAAATAAAAAAGAATAAATCGAGCTTTAAATTTTTAAATTTTATAATTTCTACATTAATTTATAAAGTATTAGAATATAAAATAATTAAAAAATAAAATAAAGTAATGTTAAAGTGATAAAACGACGAAGGTGTCCACGTAGATGCTCACGAATAGGCGATTAGCATATCTAAGTACTCTAAATTCTAAGTACTACTCTATTATTTGTACGAGTGAAATTACGTAGCGATATATGAATGGAGCCAAGGCGTAGACCAATGAGATTGCTTCTTCCGCCAAAACTCCAACAAGAAGTTTAATAAACCAAACCAAAATAAATAAATAAATAAATAAATAAAAAAGAAGCAAAAGGAAAACAAGAAAAAGATTCCTATTCCTATAGAGAAAGTGATATAATCTCTCAAACGTGTAGCCATTCAAACACACCACCAATACAGATTCACTCTCCTCACTTTTGGGACCCTTTTTTTTATATATATTTTATTTTCTCACACATCACACCCACAAGAAAGAATCCTCCTCTCTCTCTCCTCTCTTTCCCCCCAAATTTTTTCCCCCAAAAAAAAAAACCCTAGTTTTCTCCCCTGCGAGCTGTCGTTTCGCTTCTCGTGATTCCCCCCGCTCTTTTCTGGCTAATTTATCCGCGCAAATTGGGATTCAGGTGAATTCATGGACGATTCGGAGCAGAATAAGCTGTTTGTTGGGGGCATTTCGTGGGACACGTCGGACGATGTGCTCAAGGACCATTTTGGCAAGTACGGCGACGTTCTGGGCGCCGTGATTGCTCGGGATCGGATTTCCGGTCACCCCAGGGGCTTTGCCTTCGTCACCTTCTCGGAATCCTCGGCCGTCGACCGCGCTCTTCAGGATTCCCATCAAATTCATAGCAGAACGGTCCGTCTCTTGCTCATTCTGCTTTTTAGGGTTTTTTAATTTTTGGTTCGCGTTTGCTTTAATTTTTTTAGGGCTTTTTGTCGGCTGATATTTTGTTTTGCTTTGAATTGTCTCGTTTTCGCGCTCGTGTGCTGGTCAGTTATTTATTGTTTTTTTTTTTTTTTCTTTTTTTTTTTCCCCCAAAATGCATGGCTGGATAACTCGTATATTCTTTGTGAGCAGGCTTCTACATCGTCGTGCATCGGCTGCTTTTTTTTCTTGTTTTTAATATATAGTATTATTTTTTCAAATTTAGAGTTATTCATCTGGACATGCAAGTCTCTGAACTGTAGTTGATTTTTGGGTGGATTTTTTTTTTTTTTTTTTTTTTTTTTTTTGGGGGGGGGGATTTTAGTTGTACAAGATATATTCTTCTGTTATAATAGGATCTTTCCACTTTTTCGTAGTTTATTTTTTATAAAATATTATCTTTCATGTCTTAGTTGTACTCCACTGTTCTGCGTGTTTAGTTAAAGCTTACCATATATTTGTCCCTGTTTGCAGATTCTGTCACTAATTTCCTTTATCTAATTATCTTTTATTCCTGTTATACACTGATTTATCACTTGCTGGTTGCCTCATTCTCTCTTTATTGTATTAAGAGGAAAAAGTTAAAATCTCTGATGACTTATTGTTAGCTCCTAAAAGTTGTTATGATTCGGGAACTGTTTGGGGCCTGGAGCTATTTAATCTCTCAAACTTTTGTATGGCTTGTTTCCTTATAGGTGGAAGTGAAAAGGGCCATTCCCAGGAGCGAACAACACAGTCAACAACAGAACAACAGAGGCTTTAGTAGGAATAACAATAGGACTAACAGTAGGAGCAACGACCAGTTTAGGACGAAGAAGATTTTTGTAGGGGGTTTGTCGGCTAACTTGACCGAAGAAGAATTCAGATGTTACTTTGAGAAGTTTGGTAGGATTACTGATGTAGTTGTGATGCATGATAACATGACTCATAGGCCCAGGGGATTTGGTTTCATTACCTTTGACTCAGAGGATTCTGTAGAGGAAGTTATGCAGAAGAACTTCCATGAGTTGACTGGAAAGCTGGTGGAGGTAAAAAGAGCTGTGCCAAAGGATGGGGTTGGCGGTAGTAGCATTGGTTTTAATGGAAGGATAGGTGGCGTAAGAAGCCCTAACTTCAATAACAATAATAATTATCAACAGGGGAATTATACGCCTTATAATTCAAGATATGGGTATTTCCCTGGATATGGTAATGTAGCTGGATATCCCTATGGGGCTGGGATTTTCAGTGGTGGCTATCCTTCTGGAGGGTACGGTGGAATTAGTTATGGGCTCGCTCCAATTGCTCCGAGGAGCCCTTGGACTCCAGCAATGGTTAATGTACGGGGAAGTTTCTTGCCTTATGGAAGTGGTGCTCCTGTCTACCCCTCATATGTAAATGGTGGACATGGAGTAATGGGAATGTCTATGAATGGATATGGTGGTGGGATATTGGGTGGAGATGGTCAACAACACATGAACGAGTTGCCTCAGGCAGGTATGAATAATGTAGATGCCAATTCTTATGGTTCTGGTAGAAGCTATGGAGGTGGGGCTAGCAAACAGAGTCATAGAGTTAACAATAAGTCTTACCATGCTGCTGCTAACTTAAGCTGACTTCTTCTTGGCATCATCTTGATTGTGGATATTGACATGTTAGAAGTTTCTCCCACTGACAGAGTTGGGTTATTCCAATGTCCATGCTTTAGATCTCTATCTAATTCTTATAAAGATTTGGTGTGTTTTCTGGTTTTTAATTTCGAAAATCAATGGATTCTGGATTTGGTTATTGTAATATAATTTATTTATAAATTGATTTTTTCATACTGTGTTTCCGTTCCTGTCGTCGATTACACTTCTCCGGAGTCAGTTTCTGATCAGTTCGGTATAATCAAGCTAGCAAAGGTATGTCCTGATTGTTACTCGGAGGATTATAGCTTAATTATTCTTGTTTCTTCTTCTTTTCTCTTTCATTTCCTTCCATGTGTTTTTATTTTTCGGTTCCTTAGTAACCAGGAGTATGGCTTGAAAAGGTTTGAAGCATTACCTATTTACCCAAGACGTGAACTTGTGTTTTAGACGTGATGTATGTCTACTTTGTGCTTCGAACCTGTAAAAGCCACGGGTCCCAAATAATGCTATGGCTTTTGACGAGCATGTGTTTGTTGGTGTTTGGTTTAGCAATGACAGATTGTCATTTAATTAGAGATGCCTAGGATCTTGATGTTCTTCAACATCTCCTTCAACTTTGTGTTGCTTTTTGGCTATAATTTACAAGATTTGGCTTTGTACATCAAATCATGAACTACAATTGTTCAGGTACAAGATTGGGTGCAGAAGTGTTGCTGCATCTTCTGTGTATTTTATATTTTGTGATGTGTTGTTATACTACTTGGAATTTCAAATCATTGTGTAAATACAAAATATTTATTCTTGCTATCCAATTTTTTAATTGGGTAAAGTGACTCGGAGTTTTAAGTAATGTTATATTCCCTCCGTCTCAAGTATTCTGATACTTTTTTTTTCGGCACGGAATTTAAGACGAGAGTGTTTAGTGTGTAAAGTGTAATGTGTGTAGGGATGTGATATGATTTATGTATTTAGACATATTTTTAAACTAGAGCATTATAGATACATAAAAACATATTCATGTTTGATTTTAAATGAAAGATCGTATTAGGATTTTTAATTTGGTATAAAAATCATAAAAATCGAATAACAAACGAGAAAATTATAATAGTTTAAACTTTTAGTATTTAAATTATATTGTTGATACGTGTTGAGACTTGAGAGGTGAGTTAATGGTGAGATTTAATTAGATAATGTTAAGTGTAATAAGAGAGTATTAATTAGCTAATTATTTCTTAAAAAGAAAAGGTGTCAGAATACTTGAGACGGCCTAATAAAAAAAGGGTGTCGGAATACTTGAAATGGAGGGAGTATAAACTATCGATTGAATTTAGATTGAATTTGACATATGTGAGGGAAGACCAAAGATATAAATAATAATATTTTTTTGTATTTCAAATTTGAATAACATCTTTGTATACTGTATTTATTAGGTCCATCTGCTAGAAAAAGACCAGATATGGCCAAAAAAAAAAAATCAATCAATTATTAATAATTTGACTAATTGACAATTGTAAACGATTTGAATATTAACTTAGAAAAACCTAAACAAGTTTTGACTAATGTTGGCCATTAGGCCTATTTGGTATTAATGTTAAATAAAGAAAATAAAGTATTTCTATCCTAAAATTTGACATGAAAGTGTGATGATAATATCCTGAAAATAAGCCAGGTCAAATGGTGATGCAAATGACAACTTTGCCACCACAACACGATTACAAGCAGAGAATTGAGTGTCGCATTATTATGGGCTTTAAAATAATGAGTTTGTTTGAATTTTACACTTTAATGATCCATTAATTTTGGTGCGAATAATAGAAGCTATTTTGTTCAACGCGTTGCTTTTAGTATCGATGTTTACTATGAAAGCTAAACACAGAACATGCATAGGCCACTACATTAACACCTCAATCACTAATTAACATCTACGTTTCCAAATATTTTAATCAAATTTACACTCTCTTGCTAATTATTTTATCATGTAATCTTAAAATAAACAATTTATATATCATGAGATTTTTATTGGCCTAATTTACGTGTTCAAACAAAAAACTATGCATCGATAAATCTCATGTATTATAGCAAATAGGTGGTGTTAAACAATTTTAATTATACTCTTCAATTAAAACAATGAGATAATAAAAAATAAAAATAAAAGGGAGATGATGAATTTTTGATTTTAAATTTATTTGAAAAGGCTAGAGTTGGCAACTAGGCTGGAAAATATTAAATGGAAACGGAAAAATGTGAGATAAAATTAAATATACACCAAAAAAAAAAGCAGAAAATATATAAATGAATGTTCAAGTTTGAATTCATTTTTGACCAACTTTACAAATTTGTTTGAAAATATTAAAAAAAAACAAAAATTGGTAGTATTTGAATATTTCCGAAGATAGTATAATTAGTGGCCACATATTTTTTCTTCTGCACATTTCATTGCAAAATGATGCCTCTGGTAACTCCGGCCGCCAACGGCGGCGGAGCGGTGCTCTCCTCCGCCCACCACTGCTCCCTCAAACCCGTCCACCCCGTCGCCCCCCTTTTCTCCAAACGCCGCCCCACCCTCTCAGCGTCCCGCCTCCTCAAACCCCTCACGTTAGCCAACGCCGCCGAATCTTCCGGCGGCGCCTCCACCAAGCCCACCACCAGCACCTCCTCCTCCGCCGCCGCTCCTTTCGATGATCAGGGCTCTAATCCGAATCCCATCTCGCTCGTGGGCCAAGAGAATGTCCCCCTTGAAGGTGTTATTCAGTTCGAGAAGCCGGATTCCAGCTCGCGCCTGGCTAAATGGGGGTATTTTGTGTGTGTTTTTGTGGGTTATTTTATTCTTGTTTGTGCGTTTGTTTTACTGGAATTCGGAATCGCAATTGCAGTCTCGTGGCCGTGTTAGCTGGCGGCGATGTGGCGGCGTTGTTGTTGTTCGCGGCAATTGGGAGGTCCAGTCATGGATTCTCTGTTTTCGATTTCGAGACCTTCAAAACGGCCGACCCTTTCATTGCAGGTACGCTTTCGTTCCCTCGAAGTAATTTGATTGCTTTCATTCAATCCTTTTCGGTTTCTCTTTTGATACATGCTGTTTTTTGCTTTTGTATTGAACACTATATGCATATGTAGGATTGGGATTTATCTTTGTTTTGTTGTGTTTCGAATGGAAGGGTGGTTTTTGAGTGCTTACTTCCTTGGGGGATATAGCAAGGAAGGCAGAGGAAAGAATGGATTACAGAATGCTGTTATTGCAGCTGCCAAATCGTGGTCTTTGGGGATTCCGGTAATTCCGACTTCTGATCTTGTTTCTTTCACCTCGATTCTTTTCATGTGTTATTTATGATAACCCGAATGTAGTGATCTTGAGAATGTTCTTGCTTGTTGTTGTTATACCTCATTGAGGGACTAGCTGCGAACTTTTCTCGGTCTTGTCTGAGTTTATTTGGTATCAAGAATGTGGATCTTGTTTTCTGAAATTGATATTCTATGGTAAAAATGTAGCCATTTGTTTGAAGTTATCTGTCAAATTTTGTTGATGAAGCTACCTTTTATACCTTGCTTAAACGCGCTATTTTTACTTTTCCTTCCTAAAAGTGACATGGAAGAGTTTTACTTGGATGAGTTTGGAGCTATGGAATAGCATTTGTACATGCCTGAAGTGTTATTATTCTATATGTTGGAGTTCGACATGATGCCCGATTCAAATATAATTAGGAGAACTGAAAATTATTTTAGAAAATCTCAAGGTTCTTGTATCCTATTTAGTTTCCTAAGTTTCTATTTTCCGGCTTCCCGAACAAAGGTCTATTCAATATAGCTCCTTTAAGTACCATTTGAACTTATCAGATAGGCATCTCCCTAGAACTCCATGACTATTTTACACGATCACTACTCAATAGATTGGGAATAGCAGCTTCATAATTATCAAAAAGTTCACCTTGCTGTTGTAATGAGGATGAAAAGCTTTCAGAAACATAGTTTCACACCACATTTCATCTATAGATGCATAATCGAAGTATGGTTCCGCTGAAGATATCAATTAGTCATTTAGAAATGAAAAAGAAAATTTTGTCATATTTGGGAATGATGATAATTGATACTGTAATGGTTTCACAGCTTCAAGATAATTACTTTAGAGCGTAAGGGTAGGAGTCAGGACTGAGCACATTATACTCAAACTTTTACTATTATGATAGTGCTAATTTAGTGATAATGCTCTGAAGTTGTATATGGTATGCTTCAGAAGTACAACTAACCTTTTTAAGAGAAAAATTATGCATGTGAGTCGGTTGGTTTTTCTGTACTTGAGTGGAAAACTCAGAGCTTGTTTAGTAGGGATGAACTTGGCTTAATAACTTTTACACGGTTTGCTATTTGTAAGTGCCCCTCGGTTTCTGTTTTCATCTGGTTAGTTAGATTTTGTATTTGCTAATTCTTCATGTGCCTAAAGAAGATGAAATCTTGTCTTGCCAGAATAAACCCCAGTTAAAATTTTGCATTTAATGAAAATCTACTCTAAAAATTACCAATAAATACAATTAAATCATTTCACGTCCTGATTCTCCATCTCCCACATAATCGTTCTCTAGCCCTGCGAATACTTATCTTGTGCAAAGTCCACTTGTAATTCCTCTAGAATTTGTCCCATGGATGCAACCTTGAACCATTGCAATAAATTGTCAGTTCTTAAATGATGTTGTTTAGTCTTAGAATTCATCATAAGGAATTATTTAAACAGATGGAATGAATATTATAAATCTCAGCAGATTGCCATGAAGTCCTCCATTTACATTCAATACTTTTATGTTGGAGATTATTCATAAATTGGCCATATGATTTATTCTTTCTTAATGCAACTCTGTGTGTACTAAAATAATAGAAAAACATTGAGCTAATGCTATGTCATTAAACTAGGAATAAAATACAAAGAAATATTGCATAAAACAAGAAGTTTGTGACATTTGGTCATGTTAAAGTTCATCAAGAAAAGTTAAAAAATCTTATTAGATATTCATGTTGAATTCAGGTGTTTGAGCCTATTTGTGTATTTACATTATTATGTATGTGGAGTCGACTTTAAATCTCAAACTCTATCAATGAATGCAATTGCTTACTAATTTTGTGACTGGAAGAGAAATAAAACTAAGCAGCAAATATTTTTTTTTTCCAAGATTAAAAGCTAAATTGTTTATCTTGTATGCCAAACTCTGGAAATGTAACAAGCATGATTGATAATGTAACGAGCATGATAACGAGCATGATTGATAAGGAGAAATGTGCTTTTTCTAACGAAAATGTTCTGGGAAAAACAATATAAGTAGTTCTATGGGATTTTGTACAATTGACTTGTGGAAAAGACGAGAGCACATTAACTTCTCTAGTTGTGATCTCACTCATTGAAGGTGTTGGTTGCTTGTTGGTAGCTCATACGAAGTCTCGGACTTGGCTTTTATTCCTTTTCTTGTTTGTTTCTGTTTGAGTTGCAGTAGAAGCGTGTTCGTTGTAAATACCATATATTTAAAATATATCTCTCCCTTCACCAAAAAAAGTTATAGTTTCTTTCTGTTTGCTAATCTTGTCCAATTATTTGGATATAGAGATCATGAACTTCTTTTTGGTGCCATGAATTGCTTCAACTTGCTTTTGTTCGCGTTTCAGTTAGGATTAGTCATAAGAGCACTATCAATTGGCCATCCACCGCCAACGAATTTTATACTGGTTACGATGGGAAGCACAGCATTCTTACTTATTGGATGGCGAGCATTATTCTTCACCATTTTCCCCTCAGACAAAGGCAAGAAGAATGATGTTTACAAACGTGGCAGCCCTTTCGAACTCTTTGAGGTATGTTTCGAAAATTCTCTAATCAGCAAATCGTGATAAATACTTAACTTGGCTCTATCAGCCTCTCCTCAATGAGGTATTTGATCCCATTTGGAGTGCAACGGATCCCTCGTAGCTACAAAGCTTTCTTGAAATTCCATTTTTCTTCTTAAGATATAACATTGAGCTTAAATCGACATATGCATTGGTTGCAGCTGCTTACGTCGTTGGTTAGAAGATGGTGATGAGCATTGGAATTCTTACGACTCTAACCACGACCCCCATCGATCTCCTCCTTGGAGGTAACTTTTTGTGATTCCTTCCTTTTGTAATCTGAAAGAGAAGGAAAGTGTAAATGAAGAGAGAATAGTGATGTTTTCTAATTGATATTATATTTATGATATTTATTTTTACATCCATTATTATTGAGAAGGTATAGTAGCTTTAAGCTTCTCAAACTCAAAAGACTCCTCTTTTACTTATTGCAAGTTTTTAGTAAATTCTTTCAAGCGAGAAATATAGTCATCTAAATCTAGTAGATGTCCTTTTCATTTATTATAAAAATAAAAAAAATTAAAAAATTAAAAATTAAAAAAAAAAAAAAATCCCTTTCAAAAACATGTCCTTGACGAATCTGATGAGAATTTAATACAAAGACAGCAAATCTTTCATATAAATTTGTAATAAATAATAATAGCGTCACACGCACAGTATAATTTATTTCACACTGCAGCCATGCCCTTTAGTTTCTATGCTATTAACTCTTCAAATTTTCTCGATTTGGATGCTCACGAAAAGTGCGATACTTATATTTTTCACAATATATATGTTTCACATTCTGGGTACGAAACTTCCAAATTAGAAGTTACTACCTCCATCCTCTTATATTAGAGTTTATTTTCGTTTTGATCCGTCTCATTATATTAGAGTTCTTTCCTAAAATAGCAAAAATATTTGGCTACAATTAATTCTCTCTCCTTAGAATTGATTATAGTCACATATCCTTTCATTTATTGATTTATGTGCAAGTCAAATAAGTATTAATATAATGGGATGAAAGTAGTACAAGGGAATCCAATAATTAGGTACATAATAATGTTAGTACTCCGTAATACCTATGTCTCGCTACCTTTGACACATTTTTCTTTTTGGGTCGTCTCACTATGTTTAACACTTTTCCTTTTTAAGAAATAATTAACACTCTCTTATAACACTTAACTTTCTATAATTAAATTTCTTAATTCATTCACTTTTTATTTTTCAGTATATATCCCAATATAATTTAAATTCTAAAACTTTAAATTGTCATAACTTGATCGTTTGTTCACGGATTTTTATAATTTTTATAGCAAATTAAAGGTCTCGATACGATCTTTCATTTAAGATCAAACATGAATATATTTTTATGCATCTATGATGCTCTTGTTTTAAAATATGTATAAATACATAAACAACACTATATCACTACGCATATTATACTTTACACACTAATCACTTCCGCCTTAATTCTCGCGCCCAAAAGAAAAGTGTCTAACTTAGTGAGACGGAAGGAATACTTATTTAAGCTCTAAACTTAGAAGAAGGTTTACTACTATTTAGTGAAATTTGTAAAAGTTAGGGGAGAATTGTTGAAAGAATGAAAAAGTACTATAAGAAGGGGAAGAAGGAAGGGTGTGAAAGGACGAAATGAAGGGGGAATAGGGACTGTGGTGGCTCATACATAGGGCCAGTTAGGGCACAGTCTGTAATCCATTCCAGAGATTTTGTCAACTAGCTTTGCCCTCTCAACACTATACATCCCAAGTTCGTTTCACATTCCCATTAATGGTTTCTTTCACTTTTCTTTTCTTTTCTACTTTTTTTCTAATTTTCTAGAGAGAGAGAGAAACAATACAATCACTCTTCCATCAATTGAGTTAAATTTTTTGTCAGATGAAAAATTAAATTAAATTAAAACAATACGTATATCCATCCATCCATAATTCTTTTGACTCATAATATCCCTTTTCCATTCTCATTGTTTAATCACATCACCCTCTTCCTCTCTATCTCTACATCTCATCTATACATGCTTCCGTCCCTCCACAGACTCAATAAGTCAAAACGTTTTTTTTTTTTTTTTGTTATTTAATTTCTTTTTATTACTGCACCTCACCCAATCTTGCTGCATAACCCTTGTTGGCTATCAAATCAATTTTAGATTGGATTTTTTTTCAGGAATTACTAATATTTTATGAGGATTTTGAAAAATAAACAAAATTTCCGGCTGAAGATGTCAAATCAAATCTAAATTTTTTTTTTATTTTGTTTTATGAAAATTTTGGACTTAAAAAAAAAAACACCAGCTGTCGCCTAAATTGGGCGTCCTAATATTTCTATATCAATATTATAGTTTTATGGGATTTTATTGTATTTCGATGTGACATTTTCTATTATATTATGATATTTGTCAAGTATTAAAAATATTTTTTAAATATTTATTTTTATTTATGAAATTCTTTAATAATTGCTTATTTAAGAAATGTATTTAACACTTGGCAGCGATATGGTTATGGGAAATGTTAGTATATCGAAATGCAATACTACAAGACAACAAAGTGCAACTTAGTTAGAAAGACTTTTCGCCATCAACTAAAAGATTGGGAATTCGAGCAGTGACGACTACAGGATTTATATTTCAGAGGTGTGAGAAATAATTATAGAACATTAATAGTACCATCTTACAATAAAAGTGACCAAATAATTATTAAAAATTGATTTCTCATGCTATTTCACAACTAGCTTGTTCTTAACATAAGTCATTCGGAAAAATATTCTCTCAACATTTGTAGTAGCAATTGAAAAAATTAACAGCAACTTGATGAGAAAAAAATACTAGAGGATAAGTTATAATGTATGTCTATTTGTCACAACAAGTTTCATTAAAAAAGAACCGATACCGTGCAAATTCCGAAACTCATCATCACTAATATCGTGGCGCGGCCGTGGGTTCTAAATTCATGTTTTTCTTTGCTTCTTCCTTTCATAATTTTCAATATTAATTATAATTATTTAAAATTAGAAAAATACTAAAAAATTATACAATACTAGTAAAAAAAATAAAATCGGGGGTACACTTGTACCCCCATTGCCCCACTCTAGAGTTGTCAGTGAATTCGAGTGACCTTGGATGCGTGGATGGATGAGTGATTGTTATGTTTGCATGATAAAATTTTAAAAAAAAAAAAATCAAAGATATTTTACGGATAAAGAAAATTTAATCAGAATTTTCAATTAGGTGGGTCCACATTTTGGCATAAGAATCTGAGCAATAGTCGGACGAAGCTTTAAACAAGGCAAATTGCTGCTGCATTTTATCAACTCCTTTTTCCGCGTTACCAAAGTTTTCACTTTAGCCCCTTACTTTTAGATCTTATTTACAAATTCACAGCAGCTTCTTTAAATTTGCATAACTCTCCACAATTAGCAGCAGCAAAAAAATTATACTAGTCAGACCAATTCAAGAATAATTATAGCACCATTCATTTCATTCTGTATTCATTGTTACAATCAATCAAAACTCGTAAGTACATAATCATCTCATTATCATTCATTTCCAGAGCTCATTAGCTTTTCTTTCCTCCATTAAATAGGGTTAAATTTGGGATATATTTCTAGTAATTAATAAAATGTAGAAATAATTTATTTAGGATCGAATAAAGAAGAATATAAGTACGAAGGACAAGTATGCAATTAATTAAGATCTTGATCGAGTAAATTGTAGGTGGCAAAAGTGGAGACATGTCTGCTCTCAAAATCTCCAAACATAGCATTATGGTAATAAATCTCCATAGTAATTTATCCATTTATAGCCATAGGAAAACTAAGAAAAAAGTGAAGCCAATTACTACACATTTTTGTGGCCATTGCATCACCTCACACATATTCAGTACCATACCCTCTCTCTGTTTAGTGTATTTTAACTTTGAATTGGGAAAAACTGAAGCAACCAAACATTTAGCCCATGTTTGATTCAAGTTTTTTTTTGTATGGAAAGATAATCAAGTATTACCTCCGGTTTTTTCAAGTTGCTACGTTTCTTTTCGGCGCGGGAATTAAGGTAGGAGTGTTTAAGGTTTTAAGTGGGTTTGGTAATTGTGGAGGGTATTGAATTAGAATTATAATTAAAATATTTATTTTAAAAATAAATTAAAATATGAAAATCACAAAATATTTTTTATTTTTAATTTCGCAGAAAATAAAAATAATTATTTTTTTTTATTATTTTTTTTTTCTGGATGTTTTAAGCAATAAAATGAAACCTAGGTTTTATAGAATTAAGATTTCTATTTATCCTTATTCATTATTCGTTGTTTCTTAAGCAAAAAAACAGAAATGCAAACACATGAAATAAAATGCTCTTCTCATTAACTTCAATTAAAAAAAACTTGAGAAATGTCAAGTCAGTAAAGTGGAAAATGGGCGCCCTTAACCCAAAAATTTGGGGCAAAATTACACAAACTGAAAAAATCAAAATTCCCCCCAAAATAAAAGTACAAAAGGCTTTTACTAACACCCCCACTCATTCTACACTTCATTATTTAGCTGGAGCCTTAAATATCTGTAGGAGTACTTCAGGAAACTTGCAGCAGCAGGAAAATTCATCACCAATGGGCATGCATCCGCCGTCGATCTCTTGGACTCCGGCTACCTCCACGCCACCAGCGGGCCCAACGGGGGAGCAGCGCAGGAGATGACCTCGGACGGCAGATCTGCGGTCGCCACCATCTACCCCACCACTCCGCTCCATCATCGCGGCGAGGGGGCGGCGATCTACAGCAGGTCGCGACCCAATGGCCGCCGACGGTTTCGCCGCTCTCAGAAATGGGTGGTATCGCTCCGGAGATCGGAGATTTCCGTACGGCGGGGGCAAGATCGGCTCACCCGTCGGCCACCGAGGCCAATTTCGGGGCGAGATAGGCTCGCCGTTCGGATAGATCCAGTCGGGATGCCCGATCTCGGAAGTTCCGACAGTTACAGGAACTAGGGTTTTTTTGGAGAGAGGGATTCTCTGTTTTGAGGATGAAAGGCTTCTAGGTTTAGGAGAGATCCAACCGTCGTCAGCCATTGGAGGAGTGTAGAGATCGAATTAGGGTTTGAGCGAGAGAGATGAAGAGTTGCAGAGAAGAGATCGAGGTGCAGAGAGATGAAGAGTGAAGTGTTCTTGCAAATTTAGGGTTTCGATCAGTAAATGGAGTGGGTTTGTGGGTTTGGGTCAATTTTTGGGTTGTTGGAATGAAGTAAATTGGGTTGGGTAGGTGGTAAATTAATGGAGTGGGTTGAGTTGGGTTGATTTATTTAATGTTAATTAAGTGTAATAAGGGCCCAATTACTTAAGCCTAATTTTTTACTAATTGTGCACTTAAATTGCTAATTATTGCCAAAATAGAAAACGTAACAACTTGAAGGGACCGTCCCAAAAAGGAAAGTGCTGCAACTTGAAAAAACCGGAGGGAGTAATTGATTACATTATATTTTGTTTGGTTTGAATAATAGGTTATCTATTTCCCATGGGGTAACTCAATCCATTACATTATTACCCCTCAAGAAGGAGGGGAAACGAGGAGAAAGAGAACCCCTCACAAGTTCTACTATTAAACCAAACACTTAATAAAAGTAACCATTATCATTACCATTCTCTTACTTAACTTGATTTCATTCCGTTTTCGTAACCCAACTTGAACCAAACGAGCACTTAGGTAGTGTTTGGTGATTCATTCAAGTTGTGGAAGGATGACTCATCTAAAGATGAGTCATGTGAATAGTGTCAAGATGAGGGGTTCATATTTCCATTTGGTAGCAAAAAATTAAAAGTATGATGACATTATATTTGTGTTTGGTACAATATGCATAACTCTAGATGAAGACTTAGATTTACCAAATTACCCTTATTAAATACCCCTACCGATTTCACTTTTTATCGTTGGGATTAAATAGTACACTTTATTTATTATTATTATTATTATTATTATTATTATTATTATTATTATTATTATTATTATTATTATTATTATTGTTGAGTTATTATTTTTATTATTCTTGTTATTATTATAATTATTACTATTATTGTTATTATTATTATTATTTTATTATTATTATTATTATTATTATTACGTTATTATTATTATTGTTATTGCTATTATTATAATTATTACAATTATTGTTATTATTATTATTATTATTATTATTATATTATTATTATTATTATTATTGTTGTTATTATTATAATTATTACTACTATTGTTATTATTATTATTATTATTATTATTATTCTTGTTATTATTATTATTATTTTATTACGTTGTTATTATTATTATTATTATTATTATTGTTATTGTTATTATTATAATTATTACTATTATTGTTATTATTTATTATTATTATTACTGTTATTATTATAATTATTACTATTATTATTATTATTTATTATTATTATTATTTTATTACATTATTATTATTTTGTTATTATTATAATTATTGCTATTATTGTTATTATTTATTATTATTATTATTTTATTACATTATTATTATTATTATTATTCTTGTTATTATTATAATTATTGCTATTATTGTTATTATTTATTATTATTATTTATTACATTATTATTATTATTATTATTTATTAATATTATTATTATTATTATTATTTGAAATCGTATAAATACATAAGGGTAAAATGGTAAAAGAGAGAAAGTGTTGTGTTACTGTTCAAATGAGTTGAAGTCATCCGACCAAAAACGTCAGATGAGTTAACAAGCGAAAACAGTAAAATAGCAGCGGGTTTGGGCTTCATCTCGGGCCCTCTAGTTTATTTCATTTCGGTACCAAACACTTAGATGAACCAAGATGATTCACCTCATCTTGGTTCATCCTATCCACCAAACACACCCTTAATATTTGAACTGCCTTGAGAGGGAGGGAGAGAGAGAGAATTTGAGAATATTTTTATTTGAAAAATAAAAATAAAAACAAAGGTGTTATTGAGAGAGGGGGGGGGGGGCAAATTAGTTTGAACAGTGTTTGTGGTATATCTATTAATGTATCTTAGGTTGTTACTCTATTTGTGTTAAAGATGAGGCAGTCAATTTATCTACTCATAGATATAAAGAAAGGAGGGAATCTATGGTGATTGTGACCATACAATTAGGCTTAGATTGTGACATTTCATTGCTAGTTGGAGAGAGATATTATACATATGAATTTACTCTCTTTATCTACACATAACTAAATTAATTAAGTGCTACTAGTACTAATTAAAAATAACATACCACATTAGATTTAAGCCGAAACGAATCTGACATGATGCCAAAATCTAATAACGTGGCAAGATCAATAGTCAAAACAACCGATTCAATCATTCAAAATGAATTTTTATTTTGAAACAGAAAGACTAATAATCAAAATGACGTCGTTCTGACTATTTTGTCTATTATGACTTTTGGCATTGCGTCGAACTTAAATTGACTAGAATCTGAATCCGATATATGGTAAAATTTGAGAAAATTGATATTGAAAAAAAAAATACGATAATTTATAAAAGAAACTTATATATTTAAATGTAATCAACCCTAGTGGATTTATTTGAATTTTTTATTATTTTTTTAAAAAAAAGAAAAAGAAAAGGGAAAGACATAAAAAACGCAGTGTACTATTTAGTGGGGTGGGGTTGGAAGAGAAGGGTGCAGTCTTTTAACAGCTATATTGTCATTCTCAGATGTTAAGGTAGCATACGTATTTTGTCTAATTCCGCTTTTGCCCACTTAACTTTTCATTCATTTCATTCTAGCCCCCTTTCTCTTTTGAGCATCCCATTCCCATATGTATGTTTTGGAGTGAAAATGTAATTCCTATATAGTTGAGGGTTCTAAGTGAAATTTCAGAGTTTGTATGCCGTATGATAAAAGCCCTAAGGCTACTTGCTACGATCTCTTTAGATTTTGTTTTGGATTTTGTGTTTCTATTCTTCTTCTTCTTCTTCTTAGAGCATCTCCAATGATTTCCCTTATTTTCCAGCAGCACTAACCCTAAAATACATTAGAAACAGTAACTCATCTCCAACAGTTTACACCAAAATACAGCAGAAAAGAAATATTCCTTTTTAATTATTTATTTTTAATAAAATGAAAAAATAAAATAAATTGTAGCAATAATTAAAATTTAAACTCATGAAATAAGTAGATATTATAAATAAATAAAACTACAATCCTAATAATTTTATAAAATTACAAAAACCGGGAAAACGATAATCGAGCCTCATCAAAACCTCTCAAATGAGTAGGAAAAAGAGTATTCATCACGAATTATTTCTAAATTACAATGATAAAATATTCTAATTTTCAGAATTAGAATATTCTTCCCACAAATGTTCGATTAAAGCATCTCGAAATTCGCCATGAGCAGTCTTATCTTTGATTTTTTTTAATCGAGCCAGAAACATCCGGCAAGGGCAGCAAAGAGAGGGGATGTCTCCAACACATTACTATCATTGTTTGTATTTGGTTTGCCAATTTTATGAATTTCTTAATTTATGTAATTTTTATTTTTGTTGTTTTGTATCATTTATATTTTTTTAAGCTTATATCAAATTGAATTGTAAAATATATATATATATATATAATAATAATAATAATAATTAATACAACAAAATATACTAAATAAATTTAAATTAATACATCACAATCTAATAAAAAAATATAAAAAGACAAAATACATAAGTATAGAGGGATAGGGGAATGTGAATAGTGTCCCTCTATATTTGAGGGAATACTATTCATTACTCTAAAATAGGGGAAGAATTTGAGGTATTGTTGGAGCAAAATCCAACTTCAAAATAGAGCTCAACTCTATTTTAGAGCATTGCTGGAGATGCTCTTAGAGCATCTCCAACAATGCACTAAAATAGTGCTCAGCGTTATTTTGCAGATGAATTTTGCTCCAACAATGCACTAAAAAGTTGCAGCATTTTAATGTATTGCACAGTAATGCGCTATATATGGCGTAATACTGTAGCTTTTGCAGCATCCCCCTATTCTTGTCGTTTTGTGTGTGTGTGGGTGTTTTTTTTTTTACTTTGTTATTTTATTTTATTTAACAATTAAATTTGTATTTCCTTCTCCAATCGGGGAAGCAATGGAAGTGCTACCGCCACCAAACGATATCATAATCGAGGAAACTCAACCTACTATGCATGAAATTTTTTTAGCTCGATTAAAAAAAATCAAAGAAAAGACTGCTCATGACGTACTTCAAGATGCTTTAATCGAGCATTTGGGGGAAGAATATTCAAATTCTTAAAATTAGAATATTTTATCATTATAATTTAGAAATAATTTTACTATAATTTTATTTGATTTTTTAATTTTATTAAAAATAAATAATTAAAAAGGAATATTCTGGAATATTCATTTTCTGCTGTATTTTGGTGTAAACTGTTGGAGATGAGTTACTGTTTTTGCACTATTTTGGTGTTAGTGCTGCTGGAAAATAGTGTAATCTCTTGGAGATGCTCTTATTATCCTCACGTGATGCCCTCCTTCCTTTCCAAATTCCATCGTTAGTACATTCCATTCATTTATAACTATGCTCTCTCTCTCTAGATTCTCTCTCTAGAACTCTATGTGTACGTAGTCTTATGTGTTTGTGTCGGAATAGTAAATAGGTATGTGTTGCCTTCAAAAATGATTTTATTTTTTGGATAAGAAATATGCATAATGTCCAATGATTTTAGGGCCAAAATTAATAATACCCCTTTTTAAGATTCATATGTACAATCTACCCAATCTCAACTTACACATTCAAAAACTACCCATTTTCATTTAAAACACTATTTCCAAGTCATTTTTTACTTTGTTTAAATCATGCTAAAATAATTGTCAGGCCCACTACACTTCCGTAAATATAATTAATGTATACCAACATCATACCTCAAACGTAGCTGTCGATCTCCTTCACCAGAAATTTTACGGACTGCGTCCAACCACCAGGAGCACCTTATGGTTTTCTGTTGAATTACTTCCTCAGCTAACTGCTATAGAACTTCGTAAAAATTTTTACGGACTTCGTCCAACCACCAGGAACACCTTATGGTTTTCTTACGAATTTCTTAGCAATAATCTCGCCTCGCCTTTGTCGATTATCAATCCGAGCCACGCTCCAGGAATATCGATAACTGCTCAGAACACTGAACAAAGACTCACTGCGGGGTAAAATTTGTTGGTAAAGGTAAATACTCTCATCTGAGGCTCTTTTGAAGACTGTGAAGAGCTGCAGGATCAAAGGCTCCTTCTGTCTGGACCACATCGTTCTTGGTTTCCAAGATCGTCTCTTTTTAGAATAGGGTTGAAACCTATTCTTCCTGCTTTTCTTGTGACTAGCAGGATCCTCTCCAATGATCGTTGGGAGATCATTGTCTTCACAATTAAGAGGAGCTTCCTTGTTGATCCTCCTTAATTTCTTGATGTTCTTTTGTGCTGTGGCTTGTTGACACCACTCCGTCAATTTGGTGTGCACAAAAGACATTCTCTTGCCTACTCTGTCATATTCTCCGGGAACGTAGTCTCGGATGAACATCTCTCTCCATGGGTTAGGAAATTTCAAGAAGAAAATTTCCTTCGCAAAGCTCTCATCCGTCTTGGATTGATGCTGGTAGACTGTGAAGAGCTGCAGAAACTTGTTGAGAGATTTTTGATCTAAGACAGCAAGTCTTAGATTAAGAAGAGCCATCTTGTACTTCTTCTTTTTCTCCTCGTCATAGGTTCCGAAATAACCAACTCCCAATAAATGATTCTTGAGAATGTCAGCCATTTGGATCACCTTCTTTGTGTGGGACGGGATCTTAAAGCATTCATTTTTTACTTCTATGCTTATTTTATCCTCCCACGCGGACCTTGCAACACCTGCAAGATTCATCTCGAGGAACCTAAGATATCCCTCGTCATTCATATCAAGAGTTGACCCTGCAACTCTCATTGCTGCTGCCCACTCATCAATTAGTCTCTCTCGATCTTTGAAATTAGCTTCATCGATGTCGAGAGTAACTCCATATGGATGGATGGGTTCCAGCGTTTTCTTTTCTGAAGGATTATCCTGTTTCCATTTAGTCCTTCGCTTGAAGTTGATTTTGAATTGATCGTCTGCGATCCCCTCCGTTCTTCGATGATAGGAAGAACCAGCTTCAAAATCGTAACGCCCTTGGGGTGGTTGAGTAGCCCCGCCGGATGTTTCTTCTGGCTTGGCCATCTTGAGATCCACCACCGTCATGTTAGCAAAAGAATCTGCTAACTCCTGTAGATCTTCTAGTCCGATCCTCTCGAGGTTATTCATCTTTTTTACCTCGGACCGATCCAGTAAATAGATCTAATAGAGGGTCGCGTTCTTTTTGGTTCGTCCCAAAAGAAACCCTTCTTGGCTCGACTGGAACCTGGATGTGATTCCAGTTTCTCCACTCTTTTTTGAATATCCTTTAGAATGTCGAGGATGACATCCTGTTTGTGGGATATTTCGTCCACCTTTTGAGGTACTCCATACAGGCTGTTGCCGTAATTTTGCACCGTCTTCTGGATTTCTCGTAAATCCATAGAGATTTTGGCCTGATCTGGCGTGATCTCTATGAAATTAGGGCCAATCTTTGGGTCCATCAGGTATGATCTTGATGGGCCGTTCTCATCAGCCTCCTTAGCTTCCCCTCAAGATAAGCGTTTATCATGAGGCGATCTAATAAGTACTTGACCGTCCATTCGCAGGCACGTATCTCCCTTGGATGTCGGTTCTCCCGTCTCGCTGCTTCGAGGCGTTCATGTCTTACTCTTAGTAGAGTAATATCACTTGTTTTTGTCGACTCCAACATTTGGAGATACGAACTGTAACACTCGCAACTCAGACAATAGTCTGGTTCCATTTTAACTTGAAGTCTCCTCCGTTAGGTAATAAACATTATAATAATAAATAAATATAATTCCCAAATAAACCTAGGGCTCTGATACCATTTTAGAAGCGCGGGATCACATCGCCAAAACATGGGATTTTAATCCACTTTTAAACAAAATAAAAGCAAAACATGGAAAAACAAAGAAATACTTGTCATTAGTAATTCTTTGGTGTGCTCATAGTAAATGGGTATTTTTTGAAGATGTATTTTCACAATGGGTATAAAGTACATACATACCTTAAAAATGGGTATAAATAATTATTAGCACATGATTTTATGTTACGTCTATATATAATTTGTATTTAACTTAAATTGCTTATGATGGTTTTTTATATAATTACCCCTTAAATAAAGCATAAACCGGGTTTTGGTGCACGTGTAGTAGTAAATAAATACGTAAGTACTACTATAATTTAGTAAAAAATATCTCGATAATATAAATAATCGTACTATTAAGCCCACTCGCACCAAATTTAATGCTACTAAATATAGGTAAGCACCAATTTGGTGCAACACTATGCACTCGCACCGTTCTAGCGCAAGACTAATTTGATGCAACATTGCATTAAAATGATGTGAAAAATCACACCATTTTTTGTTTTTTTGTTTTTCTGTTTATATGTGCATAATTGAATGTTGAAACATAGTGGATTATTAAAGATTAGTAATACTATCTATGTCCATTTAAACTTATCTCATTTTAATATTATATATCTCATATATATTTAATAAACGTGACTATCTGAGTATAACATGACAGATGATCATCTACGATAAAAAAAAATGTTACATAATCTGAGTAAGAAAAAGAAAAATCAAAACACATTTCGAATTTTGTGGGAGATCTAAGTCTACCAAAAATCTTGAAATGAAACCACTAATAATAATAGATTGTGGAAAACTATAGTGAAAGTGAGATGAAAAAGGTATTTTGATGAGGTGCTTTTGGGCTGGGGCATACGTTCATAATTTAGTTTTGCAGATAAGGGAATATCTTTTTCTTTTTTTCTTTTCTTTTTGGGTGTTAGTATATTGGTGTATTCAGTCATTATTGCCATATAATCGAAAAGAAGCCCTTTTTCCTCACTACTAGTACTACTATTTCCCACTTTGCTTTTCTCCCACCAAAAAATCTATTTATTTTTTCGTTCAACATACAAAACCAAATCATTCACATTTGAAAATATGTCTCCTTAAAAATCTTTTTCATGTACTTGTCCATGCAGAAAACCCTTCAAAGAATTTGTGAATTCAAAGACCCCATCATAATTATCAGTTTTGCTAAGTAACTTAGAGCTATGAGTGTTGCATTATTGCAATATTTAATGTGATAGGGTACAAATTAAAACGGAATTATATTTTCAATTTTATAAATAAATATTCAATAAGAAGTGATCATATTCTAGTTTAGGGAATATTAAAGTTGATAGAATTATATAATTATGTTAATTCCTCATGTACTATAAGATTAAGATTAGAAATTATTTATAGATAAGTAAAAAAGAATTATCACCAAAAGCAATGTGAATTTAGAGGGCCCTTTGATCATCATTTCGGGAATATTTGGAGCACAAAGAGTCCCACTTTCGCTTTTTGTCCAAAAATCAGCTGTTGACTAATATATTAACGAACCACTCCCACTTTTTATTTTTCAATATATTCTCTACGTAAAAAAGAAAATAAATTTAGTTCTTGATTTAATTTTAAATTAATTGGTATCACCACACCACCATGCTTACTTCTTTCCTTAAATAAAAAATGTTTAGCGCCAAATACAGAGTAGTAGACAATTAATTAAGTTACTGTATAAATGAAATTCCAAGGTTTTAGTTGAGAGGAAAATGCATGCGTTGCATGCGTTGGTAAAAATAAATGATAAATTGCAGTACTACTATTATTATTGAATGAAATTTTGTTGTATTGTGAGGAGGGACTAGGGAGGTAGATTTGGAGATCTGACAAAGTAAAAGCTTTTTACTAGATTTACTGAGGTAATAGTTAACTTAAAAAGAAAATTACAGAGGGTTTGAAGATAGAGTTGAAGGGTCTGAAATTTATCCAAATTTAAACAACAGACATTCAATGGAGGAAAAGAGTAACAGCAAATCTTACCTCCATTGTTGAAAATTGTACAATAAAAGCTGTCTGCTGCATGAAGTGACTGGATGCCCTCTTCTCTCCTCATACACCCATCAAATCTATCCAACCCTTCTCCTTCTCTCTCTCTCTCTCCTCTGTCTCTCATTAGCTCTCTTTTTAGATAATAATAATAATAATACTCCCTCCGTCTCAAGATTCATGACCCCTTTTTTTTTGGCATTTTCGGCAAGCATTTTCACGCTTCTCTGTGATGAGTTTTAAAATGAATTTTTGATGTATTTTTCTTTTTACGGGATCACAGAGAAGCGTGAAAATACTTGCCGAAAATGCCAAAAAGAAATGGGTCATGAATCTTGAGACGGAGGGAGTAATAGTTCATAGAACTATGGCAAGCTTGTTTTCACTTTCATACTTATGAATTTGAATTTAAAATACAAAAGGGTCAATTTATTAAAAGTTCACAAACTACGAATTATGCATTAATTTCGATTCTTTCAAAAATTACTTATTCGACTAAAATTGAAAGGGTTGGTAACACCTGATCGACGATTAATCAAACCCCGTCCTCTTCCGGCGCATCGGGTGATGGGCCACTTTCGATGTCATGGTGCGTCTCGGCTTCCTCTCCGGTGGTCATGGCCGTCCACAATAGTCGTTGTAGGAATGGCAGTGCCGTCTCAATAATATCACCATTAATTTTAATAAATAAAAAAATAGGCTGGAAATAACAGCTTAACTTCGAATTGAAAATTAGATGTTCGGATAAAACTCAATCAAAATACGTGGTAAATCAACCAACTGAATATCGATTCATAACAAATAAGACATGTTAGCAGTATAGGATGTCGCGTCACTTTCAATTTCGGTCGGAATGTAATTTGGAAAAATTATGAAACAATTGAAGTTCTACCAAACGTTTATTTATTATAGGAAATACACCAATTCATGAATTGTTTGTGTATTTATAACCAATTAACGATTTACAAAATAGTATTTGTTTACAAGGATTTTTTTTTTTTTAATTGAGTAGCTTTTTTTTTTTCCATATATTAATGGAGTAATTATGTTTTCATACCTTAGCCCTAGCAATTCTATTTTCAGACCTTACCCCTAGTTTTCAGCTCTAGTGTGCATTTATTTTATCAGACCTTCCATAGCTTATTTATATATATTCACAAAATTAAAAAAAATCTCAAAATATCACAAAATTATTTTATAAAAATATTCATTCTAAATCTAGCAAGATCTAGTAGCGAAGAAATTAGAGCGTGACGTCGAAGTAATTTATTATATGCAAAATCAAATACTTGAATATCCAATTCGACTGCAACGAAGATCCATTTTTCTATGACGACAATACGAACTTTTACAAATTTTAATTTTATACTACTATTGAGTATGTACGTCGCGCATGTACTATCTAAATAGCCAGTCAAGAAAAAAAAAAGTATAAATAAATGTACGTAGACTTTAGCAAACGTAATAAAAAATAAATAAATATGACACGTATAGAAATAGAGAGTGGTACAGCTGGCCGGGCTGCAAAATTCTTCAAATAGCTTTTTTCTTTTTCTTTAAAAAAAAATAGAAATTTTGAAATAGTTAAGACACCTAAAATTGTATAAATGAAGAGGGTTGTGTTATGTTATGAGCATATTAAATAAATACTAGTAGAGGTCATTGTTATTATCAGAGAATTTATTAGAGAAAACTGGGATTTTGTTTCTCATTTGTTATTATCAGATTCTTGAGGGTTTAAGGTTTTAGGGTTTAAGAAGAGGTTATCAAACCCAGTTTTACAAGGTTATTAATAGAAGAAAAGCAAAGGTCACATTCTTGCTTCTTTTGTTTTGATAGATACTTTCTTTCTCCTACTCTCTCTCTTCTATATCTCTCACACAGTCACACACACACACACACACACTAGTGTATGTATATTACACAGATCCCCATGGAATGCAGGGAGGAATGCCACCCATTTCCCAGCATGCCTTTGCTTTGCTGAAATTCATTCCTTTTGTTTTCTTTCTAAGGAACGATACACATCCACTCTGTATGTATTTATATCTTTGAGAGAGAAAGAGAGAGAGAGTTTAGTGCTTTTCTTGTTTATATATTTCTCTTGTTTCTGTTTTTTTTTTTTTTTTTTTTTGAGTATATACATTTCTCTTGTTTCTTGATATAGAAGAGTTTCTGCAACAATACTCCAAGAGTAAAAATTTAAGTTTCTTGAGAGAGAAAGAGAGAGAGAGAGAGTGAGTGACATGAAATGATTACTCCATTTTCTCCCCAATGATTGATTTGCGCCTTGAGAACCAGTAAACGAGAAGGAAATAAACTAGTGTGTTGTTGTAAGTGAAAAAATCCAAGGAAGAAGAAGAAGAAGAAGAAGATGAAGAGCGGCGTCGACGACGAGAGCGCCACCGATATCAACAACTGGCTCGGCTTCTCTCTCTCCCCCCACATGAAAATGGAGGCTGCTGCAGCCGCCAACAACCCCCACTCCACCTCCGCCGCCGCCCCCAACTTCTATCTCACCAACTCCGCCGCCATCTACGCCGTCGACGAGACCTCCGACTTCCACCACCAACCTCTCTCCGTCATGCCCCTCAAATCCGACGGCTCTCTCTGCATCATGGAAGCCCTCTCCCGATCACATTCCCAAGGTTCCCTTTCCATTAATCCACTTTCTCTCTCTTAAATCTCTCTCTCTCTAAAGTTCCATCTTTCTTGATAAATAAAGGTACTGTCATGGCGAACTCCTCCCCGAAGCTCGAAGATTTCTTGGGCGGCGCATCAATGGCGGCTCACCACTACTCCATCCACCCACGCAACGCCTTCGACCTAAGCCTCGACAGCTCCTTCTACAGCCATGAAACCTTCAGACAGCAGCAACAGCAGCAGCAGCAGCAGCAGAATCACTACTACGGCTACAACCTCTACCAAACTGAACAACAAAACGACAAAAACCTCCAGCTCATCGAGACCACTCATCACCAAATCCCCAACATGTCCGAGGAAGAAGAAATCCCTTGTCTGAAAACATGGATGGACCACCACCACGCCCTCCAACTGCACCAAGCCAACTGCAATGCCGCCATGGCCGATGACCGGAGCTCGATGAGGTCAGCCGAGATCCAATCCCTGAGCTTATCCATGAGCCCAGGCTCCCAGTCCAGCTGCATCACTGCTTCCCGCCAGATCTCACCCACCGAAACCACTGAATGCGCCGCCATTGAAACCAAGAAGAGAGGAGCTCAGAAACTGGGGCAGAAGCAAACTGTTCATCGCAAATCCATCGACACATTCGGACAGAGAACATCTCAGTATAGAGGAGTCACGAGGTAATTAGATTTTTTTTTTTGTCTTAATATTTTGCAGTTGATTATCCTTTGATTATATCCCTTTAATGCCATGATGAAATGATGAACTCCTGCAGTCCCTCTTTTTTTTTTTTACTGTTGCGTTCAAGATTTGGTGTGAATTTTTGTCAGTAGCCATGATTTTCTTGTTTTGTCATTTTTTAAAAATTTGAAAAATAAATAATTAAAAAAAGATTTGATTTTTAAATGGAAATGTGAATGATTAATTGTGTTCCCCACAGACATCGTTGGACGGGTAGGTATGAAGCTCACTTGTGGGATAACAGTTGCAAGAAGGAGGGGCAGACTAGAAAAGGAAGACAAGGTTAGTCCTAATTAATCTATTATTATAATATCTAAGTGAAAAATCTAATCTTTTTCACTTTCTTTTACTGTACGGTTATTTTTTCACGTTCATTGCTAACTTTTGCTCTGAATTTTGTTGGGATTTGCTGCTGCTGCTGTTGCCTAATCAACTATTGTTCAGTCTATCTTGGTAAGAATTTTTCAAAGGAAAAGATTTAAGTAGTTAATGCAGTTATTAGTAGATTTCTAATTTCAAGATTTAATTATTTACCACTGTTAAAAAAAAAAAAAAAAAACTGTTTCAGGTGGTTATGATATGGAGGACAAAGCTGCAAGAGCTTATGATCTTGCTGCACTTAAGTATTGGGGCCCTTCTACCCACATCAACTTCGCTGTAAATTAATTTTCCATTTTTATCTATTGCACTTGTTCTATTTCAAGATTGTGTTTAAGAAAGTCGAGATTTTTACGCGTGTGTTGCTTCGTCTACAGCTCGAAAACTACCATCAAGAACTCGAGGATATGAAGAACATGAGCCGACAAGAGTACGTCGCCCACTTGAGAAGGTGAATAGATATATATATATATATTCTCTTGAAGGTTTTTTTTTTTTTTTTCATAACAAATGGTTGTGTTTGTCTGAATTCTTACGGCCACCTCCATTTTGATTTTGCAGGAAGAGTAGTGGATTTTCGAGAGGAGCTTCGATTTACAGAGGAGTAACAAGGTTAAATTTTTTGCAAATCTTGAAAATGTCATGAATTTGATGAGGATGAAAATGCAGAACTAGAATTTTATTTTACTGAATTTAATTTAAATATTTGCAGGCATCACCAGCATGGAAGATGGCAAGCAAGGATCGGTCGAGTGGCGGGAAACAAGGATCTGTACCTAGGAACATTCAGTGAGTTTTGATCATCATTTCATTTTTTGAAATAATGAAGCTTGCTTTGTTTGTATGTTTGTAAAGTTGGAATGTATGTGTAGCTAAGAAGAGTAATGTCTGAAAATGGCATGTAGTATATTGTTTTGATGCATGTATTATATGTGAATTATTTTTCTTTATTTTTATTCTCTGCTTTTTGAGCGAGTTGTGATGCTTTTCCCTAAGGCTGTTTACACAGCAACTTTGACTGTACGTAGGCTCTGTTGTTTAGTGGGAGTCCACTTGTTTTTTCTAAGGCTGTTTTTTGTAGATAGACAAAATGATAAAGAGAATTCGAAAAAGGGTTTTATGCAATGCGACTTTCTTGATTAATTAGTATTTCTTTTGTGTGTTTTAGTTGTAATAGTGTTTTGCATCTGCTGTTTGTTTTGTGTAGGCACGCAGGAGGAGGCGGCCGAGGCTTATGACATTGCTGCGATCAAGTTCCGGGGCGTGAACGCCGTCACCAACTTCGACATCTCCCGGTACGACGTCGAGAAGATCATGGCGAGCAACACTCTGCCCACTGGCGACGTCGCGAGGCGGAATAAGGAGGTGGGGCCTGCCGCCGAGGTGCTTAGGATCGAGGCGGCCGAGCACGTCGTCGTTGCCGCGGACCATTGCGATTGGAAGATGGTGATTCACAACGAGGGCCCGGCCCCGGGGCAGGGGAATCACGAGAGCGTTGGCATCGGGAGCTACCTCAACCCTCCGATCGCGGTGGGGCTGCACGACCTGATCGGCCTCGAGTCGAGGGTCGACGAGGCGGGACAGGCCATGGGGGCCCACTTCTCGAACGAGTCGTCCTTGGTCACGAGCTTGAGTAGCTCGAGGGAAGCTAGCCCGGATAGGTACAGGGGCCAAGGCCAGCCGAAGTTCGTTGGGGCGGCGAGCAACGTGAGCGCTTGGATCCCGAGGTCGGTCCCACTCGCTGCGGCCCACTTGCCCGTTTTTGCAGCCTGGAACGACGCGTGAAGATCGGATCGGGCTCGATCTGATCCTCAGGCGTTGTAGTGTCCATGTGAAGTAGTTTTTGCATGAAGTGGGAAAACCTCCCTATGAAAAAGGGAGAGAGGAGGGTTAGATTCAAAAGAAAATGGAGGGTTTTGGGTTGAAGCTTTTTTGTGTAATGGTGGAATACATTGGAAATCATGGAGGGGACAAGGGTAGGACCCAGTTATCTATTTGTAACAAAGTGTTTAGAACTTTTTCCCAACTCAAAAAATGCTTTAATTTTCACCTTGTGCTCATATTGGGATCAAGATTTAGCAAAATGGGGGGAATCTTGTTATGGAGGGAGAGTGTCTCTCTCATGATTAAATATCCTTTGCATTATTGAATCTGCTTTTATATAATGAAATCATCTTTGAAATTAAACTATCAAGTACAAGGAAGGGAAGAGAAAAATATAAGGGCATGCAATAATGTAAAAGGGGCTAGCTATTTTGCTCTTTGACCAAAGTATAAGTGTTTGTTTTTCTTTGAAAATTAATGCATTACATAATCATGAGCATGCTCCTTTTTCTTCTATGAGCTTTCCCCAAAGGTAAGAGACATTCCCTCCCATAATTCAAGAAAAAGGAGATTCTTTTTTTGGAAGTGTTTTAGTTGCATGCTTTTGGGTTCATGGGGCATCATTAGTTATATATGCTTTGTCCCTTATTATTTGAAGCTACACTAATTAATATATATATATATATATATAGTTAAGTATTCTGTATTAATTTAATTAAGCTTTTCCACCACCCCTCCACTTGCTGCTATCTTGGACTTCAAAAGCACATTTGTGTCTTGATATGGCAATCATTTTCTTACCTCATAATGCAATTCATCCTCACACACACAAACACGTGTGTGTGGTTTTTCTTAACATCTTTGAGTTTTCAAGATTGATTGTAATTATTTAAATGTGTGTACATGTACATGACCATGGGTGTTAAGTTTTCAAGGAGGACGCAACCGGGGGCGGATCCAGAAATTTTCTCGAGTGGAGGCTGTATATTATAATTTCGATTTTGGTGTAAATTTTTTTGTTAATTTGATTTTGAGTGGGGGCTTTTACACTATACTTTACTCAAATTAACAAATAATTTATATTTTTTTAGTTTTTTTTTTTTTTTTTTTACTTGGTAGGGGCTTAAGCCCTTCCCCCTCACTACCTAGATCCGCCCCTGGACACAACGTCTTCCATTGCATTTACGAATGATATTACTTACTCGTGGATGATCAAAATTCTTAATCTTTGTCCATCCATGCACAATCTTACTACTTTCTTTATGATTTTCATACACAAATTGGCATAACTTTTAATACTCTATCTGTCCCAGTTAAACTGGCCTGTTTGATTATTTTATATAATCAATTTAAATAAATAATAGATCAATTTAAATGGGACGGAGGTAATATAATTGATGATCATCTGTAAATGCAGTAGACTGATTATTCAATATATATTATTTATTATTTTATTTTTTGGCACAATGAGAGGACAAGAGAAAAGACAAGGGAGGGAATGATGCCGGAAAAGGAGGGAAATTTTGTACATTAATAGGTAGGTTATGGTAATATTCAATTATTGGACACAAGTCTTCGATTAACAGCAAAAAAGTTAGAGAGCACCCAATTTTTTGATAGTGAAGTGCTACACCCATTTTCATATGCATCACAATTTTGGGTAAATAGTTGATTGACGTAGACCGAAATTGAGATGGACCCATCAAAAATATTGCTCTAGTGCTCACCTTTTCTTGATATTCTATTGATCTTATAATCATTATGTTATTGTTCTATTCTTATCACTTACCTAATGAGCTGGACATTATTTAATTATTCTCATCTATTAATTTATTCATAATTAATTTAGCTTGTGTTTTTTCACTATTTATGCACACTTGTTCCTAATCTTGTCAATATAGTGGATTGGTGAAGTAAAAAAACACTAGAAAACGGATTTTATATATATATATATATATATATATATATATTTATTTATTTATTTATCGATCGATTGTGTTCAACTCAATGATAATACTACATCCATTCATATTTAATTAGACACGTATTCCGTTTTGGTCCGTCTCAACAATTAGACACATTTTCTAAAATGACAAAGAATACTTGACTACAATTAACTCTCTCTCCTCAGAATTAATTACAGCTACATATTCTCCACTCTCTTGATTTTTGGATCTACAGTAAATGTCCCTAATTAGTTGAGATGGAGGTAGTATTAAACTAAGTTTGATTTCAAATAGGTATTAATTTTGTCATCTTGAGTGCTTTTTTGGGGGGAAAAAACTTTTCAAGTTAACTAATTCTGCGGAGTGACAACACATACATAATAATATATAATACAATGAGTTTTAAATACATGAGGAATATATTTGATTTATAATATGTCAAATAAATTTATTCTTGACATGGGGTTAATATCTACTATGCATTAAACCTGCCGACGATAAAAGAAAGGCATACAAATAAATGCATGTTTTTCAATTTATTTGCTTATCTTAAATTTTTTATATCTTTTCCCTTTTCTATTTTTGAAATAAGATAAGATTTGAATCCTTTTGTTTTATGAAGTTCTTCAAAATTGAGACAAAATTCATCATCATTATATATGTATGTGTATATAATTGTATTCCTAATTATTACACGATTCTTGAGAAAATCATTTAGCTAAATATATGCATCATTTTGTTTTGTAAATATACGGCAAAACTCACACCTAACACAATTTAAAAAAATAGCAATGTCTCTAAGATTGAATTAAAAATACAATAAATATATATATATATATATATATATATATAAAACTAGCAATATCTTCTTTATTTCATCCATTTCTTGTATACGTTAAGAAGAAACAAACGCTAGGTAGCAAAGGGAAATTATGGGAAATTGTCTATCAACGATTTGACGTTAGTATATAGTAGTACTAGTTGAAGTGCATTAGGGGGGGGGGGGGGGGGGAAAGGCTGTAACAATAATCAAATTTACTGGTTAAATATGTCTCAATTGATTATCAATGGTCAAAAAAGACCAGAAGAAATATTGAAAAGGCAGAAAGATAGTCCCTCAATTATATGTAAAAAGTTAAAACAAATTGATTCGAAATTCTTCAAAACTTTAATGATAGTCAAGATTAATGATTACTTATATTTGTGGACAGTTGGATTAATATATTATATTCTAAATGAAAATTTAAAGTTTGTGCAAGACAGTTATTATGTGACTAATGGTAGTGCACGAGGGGTGCATAGTAAGTGGTAATTATAAGAAGCTTTAACAATAAGAGATTTTAAAGTGAGATTCAATTACTACTAAGTTAAACTAGTAATTATGACTTAAGTGCATTCGTTGATTATTGTCATTGTCATTTGCTTAATCTATAAGGTTGAGGAAATTGTTACCTACACAACTAAGGCATTTATTATCTGCAATTTCATAAAACTGAGGATTATGAAGGATTGGTAAAGTTTAAAATACTCAAGTAAAAGATATGATTTGACTCTTGGAAAGAAAAAAATATATATATATATTACTTTTCTTTAGAAATAAAAAAAAAGTTGAGACTGATCGAAACAAATAAAGGTTTCATATAGGAGTATAATAGTAGTAGAAGTACATTCTATGCACACATTCACTAAATGATAAAATGCTCATATTATGTGTATGCGTATTGGTCTAATTGTAGGAGGTCCATGCTTAAGACCAAAAGTCCCGGATTCAATCCTTTATGGCACGATTTTTAAATTTCAATTAATTATTTAAAAATAAATACCCGTATTATAATTAATACTAATAGTGGTTTCAAATGAGTGATTAATTAATTTTATTAATTAGTTAAAGACAAGAAAAGACAGATACAGTGGGAGGCTTGACTTCCATAACACCTTGTTTTCCTCTATTTTAACTTTGCATGCAATTTTTGCAACTATGTTTGTTTCAACAATCGAAGAGAAAAGTGATTCAAAAGTTTTCGGCCGCGAAGTATATGCTGGATAATTAAATACATATTATATTTAATTTTAATTCTATAAAGCATGGGCTGCTTTTTTATAATTTGTAGTCTTCACCGTACCATTAAATCAAATGAGTAACCTACGAATTATTGATGTTTTTTTCATCTACGTATCATAATCTACAGATCCAAGTAATAATTTTATTCAAAGGATCCAACTTATACTAATACACTAAACTCTGAAAATATAATAAGCTGGTATTGTTTTTAATTAATGTTTTTTAATTATTTTTTCAAAGGATCCAACTTATAATAATATAACATTTAATAATACACTAAACTTTGAAAATATAATAAGCTGGTATTGTTTTTAATAAGTATTAATATTTTTAAATTTTTTTTTCTCTCTCTCTCTCTCAAGCCATTTGTTTTCAAATCGAGGTTAAGTACGTATTTTTCCGAATAGGAAACCTCAAAACATTGTAAGAAAAGACAGAAACAACAAGAAGAAAGTAACCGAAAGATTCATAGCCACAAATATAAACAAAAAAATAGTTCTAATAAAGGGTATATGCACAAAATCTTCCACTATATTTTACCTACACATGCATGTGTGGATAAACATATGTTTATGTGTGGATTTTACCTGCACATAACGCAAGTGTCACCATGTGTCACTATTTATCCGTGAAGAAAGAGTATTACCTACACTAATATATACAGTTAAATCAATCATCAATCATTAAAATACAAAATATAAGAAACCAATAATTGAAATTATATATATTAGTGCTGTTTATTAATTGAAATCATTAAAAATAATAAACAATATATAATATGTTTGGGTGTCTGTTGTAGGATATATAAATAGTGAAAGTTCATTAGGTTAAAGAGGGTTGTCATTTCTTAAGTAGTAGTATTCGTTTGTGTGAAGATATATGTTTTGTTCATTGCAATATAAATAGGTGAAAAAGGCATTACATTTATTGAATATTCGTATCTATTTCAAATGCCAATCCACTCATTATTCAATGTAATAAAATTAGTAGATTTAATAAATTTAAATGTCAAGCAGCCCGTTGATTATCGAAATACAAAAGTAGGTCAAGAGAGATAATATTTTTGAAGTGACTCATTTTTTATAATAATAAAAAATTAGGTCATGAAAATATATCATTTGTCGAGTAGTTTAATTTAATTGTAAAGAGTATATATGTAAAAAAACGATACTACAAAATTATATTTTAAAACCCGTACTAGGTTTCGGTGGAAAAACGTGCCAAATAGTGAATGTGACTAATGTAATGGGATGGAGGTAGTATATATCAAATTAAATATACATATTAAGTGGGGACCACATTATGAGATAATATTTCCATTATTTTTTTTATCGCTCCATTTCCCTTTCAATCAAAGAGAACACACCCTGAAGTAGGTCTTTCAACATATGCTATAATTTTGATTTTCGATTAGAATATTTTTTTCACTTCCTTTGATCTTTTTAAAGCGTTAATTATTTTCATTCCTAAGTACTATATTTAATTATTTAATTGTAACGTGATTTTTTTAATATATGACATAAAATTTAAAAATCACGCTACGGATCCAAAGGACTCGAATCTCAGACTTATTTTTTATTTTTTATAACGGAGTCTCAAACATTAACCACATTACTGAAAAGCTAACACATGCATACAATTGTAATATTTTTTTATCCGTACATTGCACGGGTACAAATGCTAGTTGGAGATAAATGATGAATATTGAATATAATGTCTCTTTTTATAAGAGTTTTTTTTATTAATGAAATCTCATAGTTGAAATTAAGTAAATTAGTGTCAAGAAGTAAATCTATGAGAATTAAAAAAAAAATCATATTGCATAGGTTAATAATATGAATAATATTTCTCACGTAAGGTAAGAGATTCATACATATTTTGATTGTAGTGGGTCAAGAAATTCATATTGTTATAATAGAAAATAAAGGTCCATGATGAAGTTATCTGTTGTATTTTTTTCAATAAATAAATTAATTAGGGATAATGTCTCTCACATAAGGTAAAAAGAAGTAGATAACATTTATTAGATTGTTGTACTCATTATTTTAATCTAAGATCTTGGTTCAAATTATTTTAATATAAAATCAAAAAAAATGAGTGGTGAAATATAAATAAATAAATAAATATATATATATATATATATATAAGATAAGAATATATAAATATTAATATGAAATTAAATATCAAATGCACAAATAACATGTACTTGAAAAAAATTAAAATACTAACCAATAGGTAGTTATGATAATAAGTTTCGCTAAAATTGGTAAAATAAATTAACATGTAAAATAATTATTGGATCTATCTTCTTTACATTGCGATAATGATTTTATGATTTATTTTGGATTGAGTCAATTTTTATTATTTATAATTGTTGTGGATTGCTATGATCTAAATTGAAATTTTATAAATTAATTAAAGATATTATTACGAGATAACTAAATATATATATATCAAATTAAATAAAATATACATATTAATTAAGTTAAAATATTGATTAATTAGTCAAAATTATGAGAATTTAGCAAAATAATCAAGAAAAATCGTGGTTGATCGACTTTTATTTTGCTATTATATATATATATATAGATATAGAAGATAGATAGATTATTCAAATCTTGTTTTCCATCCATATATTCTACAAAAATAGATACGAATATGAAGATATATATATATTGGGCCTCTTCACATTGAGACAAAATTGTACTAGATAACCAAATTCAGTGAAAATAACTAAACAATATAACCTTAGCCCCATGAAAAGGATGGAACTATTACATGGTTTCAATATTATTATTGTTATTATTTTTATTTTTTTTCTTCAAATTATTGTATATTAGGTGAAAGTGTTATTATCATATGCTCCCTCTAAAGGGTACTTGTTTCCCGACATGCAACCTACATTTATATAATCAAATTTCGATGGTCCCAATTTTATTTGGATCAAGATTATAGTATATATGTTGAGCTTTCAAGTCATAAATATTTATTTATACATTTCACGTGAATCCTTTGGACAAAACAAATTGCCAGATTGTTGTTTCTGAATTATGTCTACAATAATTTGTGGACGGCCTCATGCCCTAGAGTTTTCCACCATTCATATATTGCTCTTTTTTGTTTTGTAAGAAAAAAATTTGAGCGTCATATCACCTACCTTGGTAATTTTCTGATCTCTTGATATTAATGACATGTATGTGCAATCAATTTCGGATGGTAAAAGTTGACAAAGCGCAAATCAGTTAGGTCAACTTTTTCCGTTCGAATCTCGAAAAGAGAAAAATTAGATTAAGATCGGGTAAACTGCAAGTTATTGCCCCGTGTTTTAGAAAACCTACACGAAATCCCCATGTGTTTTCTAATTTGCATAAAACACGCATATGTTTTTATAAACCCTGTTCGTTATACCCAAACCGTGAGCACCTATCGCCGTTTGCTCACTTTAGCATTATTTTGTTCGATTTTTTCGATTGTTTTATATCCTAGTACCTTAGAAATTAATATTGAAATCATTAAATCTATGAAATATATAATAATCGACGTTCGATTTTTATTTTTCCATCAAACTTCAAAAAATAGATAATATGACAAATCAAATGTCGATTATTATATATTTCGTAGGTTTAATGATTTCAATATTAATCTATAAGGTACTAAGATATAAAACAATCAAAAAATCGAACAAAATAATACTAAAGTGAGCAAACGAAGATATGTGCTCACGGTTTGGGTATAACGAGCAGGGTTTATGAAAACACATGAGTGTTTTATGCAAATTAGAAAATACAGGGGGATTTCGTGTATGTTTTCCAAAACACGGGGTAGTAACTTGCTATTTCCCCCGATTAAGATCATACATGTTTTTAGTAATTAGGGCATTAGGGCTTTTGCCTAAAAAAAGGGTTGCCTCGATCTTGCTTGAAAACTTATTAGGCCGAGATTTTCAAGGCCCAACCTGGCCCAAAATCTTGTCGGGCCTATATAGGTGTGGTCTAGTCCGGCCCAAAATCGCGTCAGGCCAACTTTGCCATCACTTGTGGCAACCAATCTCGAATTTAAGCTATTTATTCAATCTTATTTAATAAATAGGTCCGACAAAATAGCGTATTTCAAATGGTAAGATGTTTCTCTTTCAAATATTGAAGAAGAAGAAGAAGATAGGTGCATGATTTCTCGAAACTCGTGATTCTAGAAATATATATAATAGGTGAATATCCCTACAACTCCACTCTTTTGCAAATTATTATGTGTTGCAGAATTGGAACTTTCATATGATGAGGATCATTATGATATATACAACTACCTAAGTCCAAGTTGCAAGTTTGTGAACAATTTAATGTCTCAAAATAGTATTCGACGACCCATTAATTTATGATGGTCACGTTCTTTGCAGAATATATCAGATATTAATTTCCACAATGTAAGTGTACGTACGCAGGCATATTTATTCACACAACACAACCATTCCCAATGTCAACATTATCCCAACTTATTTTGTCGCAAAAGTACATCCCAAAATATTTATTTTGATTTTACCGAAGAATTGTTCATAGCCGTTGATTAGAAAATTACATATACAAGGGAGTGGTGGTTCAATTCACTTATGATTATTGATGATAACTGAAAAAACCAACAAAAAAAAAAACGAAAGAAAAATATATAAATTTTAGAGTAGTGCTAAAGGGAAGGGTTCGTGTGTTAATAAATCATGACATGTTAAAATGTTAAAAACGCTTAAAGGTATACAAAACTATGCTTAAATGTGCATAAAATTATGTTTATTACATAATTGTGCTTTTAAATGTACAAATTCATGCTTAAATGAAATCATGCTTATTGTACATTGAAACCATGCTTAAATCAATGATAATCATAGATTTGATTAAGATCAATAGTCCAGATTCATTTATATTTAACATACCTGGATTTATTTATATATGAACCAAACTCGTACTAAATTATCAACTAAAATATTCAAATAATTGTAATATTGATGCACACCATTTGTATATTAATTAATAACACGACGAGACAAGCAATTAAACATGGCATATATCGGTAGCAATAGCGTAAGTCCTGTAATTAATATGAGTTTTATTTGAATTTCTGTTTTCAAGTGATGACCATTATATTCTCTAGAAATAAATTGATAATCATTATATTTGAGAATGGACCTCTAAAGGGCCTTAAATAATGGGGGAAAAAAAAAAAAAAAATTAAAATAATTACAATGGCTATAAGCCTGTAATTAGATCTCTCAAAGTTGGCCCGGCCCAACATTTTCCAGGCCGAACTAGCCAGGCCCAACGGAATAGTAGGCCTCTCGAGCTATGGGCTAAGAAAGCCCAAGGCCCACAGGCTAGTCGTTACACATCTATATATATTTCTTTTAGAAAAATATATACATTATAAATAGCTGGTATTATTTATAAATTGATGAAATATATGGAATCATTAATTGAATTATAAAGTTTTCTAATATCTAGCCTTTTATGTAATTTAATTTAAATATAAGGGTTAATTATTTCATCATTTTGATTTATAAAATTATAATCATATAACATTTTTGTAATTTTGTTTTTAAATTTAGTTAACGATTATCGACTAACAAAGAAGCACAATTAAAAAAGGAACAGAAATTATAAAATTAGTTATGGGCCTGGTTGGCCAGAAAGCCCATATGCGGTCGAGTTGGGCTGAAGTTTTAGGACCAGATTACTTTTGGGCCGGCCCGCAACCTTTTTAGTGCACTTGGCCCATTGGGCCCGGCTGGGCCGGCTCCTTTGACAGCTATACTACCTAACTACCTATGACTATGGTCTATAATCGAAGGGTAATTCTATACATAGCCCCTATTCATAGCCCCCTTATTAAAATAAATAGTAAATAAAAAATATGAACATACTGTATTGCCCTTATACCTATAGCCTCTTCGTTGCTATTAATCCCAGAAATTTAAAGTCAAGAAAATATGTAGCCCCAAATTTGATCTTTCATATCATGAACGAGTATCTCTAAGTCGACTTCTTCTGCCTATCAACAATGGATTTAGTTTCAAGTTTCAAAGGTTTCGACAAAATAGATATCATTTGAGAGAGCATAATCAACCAACGCAGAGAGTATCCAATGACGTGGAATGACCAGAAGTCTGACTTATGTTATTCAGTATAAGGGGGATGATACCAAAGTTTGTAATTACAAACAATACTGAAGGATATTAAGAAATGGCGGAAAAGAAATTATTTGTTTGAAAACCTCTTTAAAATATTAAAAGGTTTTCTTTATGAACCAAAAGCAAAGTGAAACTCTAAGGTGATTGGGCACCTTCTCTCTCGATGTCGGAGATACAGAATGAGGAGTTGTGAAGGAATTTTCCAATGGCAAAAGAACAGGTGAGATGTAAGAGGCCATATAGTTTCCACGGCAAAAGAAAAGGTGAATTAGGGGCTATACAATTTCTCAGGGTTACGATGACAAAGAGGTTGTGAGGGCAATACTGTACATTCATATATTTATTCTATTATTTATTTTAATAAAGGGGCTATGAATAGTAAAACGGGGGCTATGTGTAGAATTACCCACCATAATCGAATAAATGTTACCGAATAAAGTGTTCTAAAAAAGATGATATATTCTACTATTAGAAATGGAACAATGTTTGCATAAAAGAGAGGGTACGACCTATGATGAGCATGGCCCCAACATTTAGAAATAGAATGGGAAATAAGCTATATTTTTAGTTAAACGTAATTAATACGTAAACCTTGTAGAACATTTGTTGGCCTATAAGAAGCATGACCCCAATTCTTAGAAAATAATAGGTAGTTTTGAAAGGACAATGTCTATAAGTAATTAATATTCATTCCTTTTTCTTTAGGGGATAATCATTTCTTGAAGTTATTTATTGACATCGTAATATTAGCTTATTAACAATAGCACCAGACGATATAACATTTTTTTTTAAAAAAACTCAAAGTTCGTAAAGTGGGTGCATACCCTTCCGGTACGAAGGGAGCACCACAATTTTTCTAGACATAATTTAATAAAGGCAAAATAGACAAATCTATCCTTAAACTATCATTTTTTTGTTTCAAATCTATTTCGAACTTTCATATTTGATCAAATCTATCGCAAACCATATAAAACTATGAAATCTATCATGAAATGAAATTTATTTTTTCATAAAGCTAATTAAATTTGTTGGGAACCCCATACAATCAAATAAATGAGTTAAATATATTTCGTTGCAATCAAATAAATATTTCCAACAATGTTACAATTAAAACATACACACTAGTTTTCATTTTTTATGTTGTCAAAAGTATTTATTTGATCAGGGCGCAATAGTCGTGACCCCTTTATTTGATTATATGAAGTCTCCAACAAGTCTAATTATATTTATGGTACAAAAGTTTGTTCCGGGATAGACTTGTAAAGTTTTAAATAGTTTGAGATAAATTTGACCAAATATGAAAGTTTGGGATAAAATTAAAACGAAAGTGATTGTTTGGGATAAATTTGTATATTTAGCTTTTAATAAATGTAATATTTAGCATTTTGGTTTACTTTTATATTTGGAATATGAAATATGGGCGATGCATTCGTTCCTAACCAATTAAGGAGCTCAATATATACTCAGTCACAATATAATAGAGTTAATTTTAATGAGATTTAGTTTATTAGTATAATATTTAAATAGCTCTATTAGAACGTGAGGGATGTATTAATGAATATGATTCCACTTTTTTAGATTCACATATATACAATATTTTGTCAAAATGATAGTATCTTATATATAATTCCGCAGCGGATTCGGAGCACCACGTTAATCCATGCGCTTACGTGGCATACCCCTACATCCTCCGTTTTTATTTATCTAAAATTTATATATTTATACAAATTAGTTTATTTAAACTCTTTTACTTTAATTTCATGTTTATCTTAATTTAATTTTATATCTCCAATACTTATAACCTAATATATCATAGATATGAACATAAGTATATAAGATCCCCACTTTTGTTATGTTTCTCGGGGTTGTGATTTTCTATTCCTTTTATTTTCAATTTCACTCATTAAAATTTGTCTATCAAATTGTTTCTTCAATCACCCTACGGCAATCATAACATATACTGTAACATATATTAAATTTATAAATTTATTCATATAAAAATAAACATATAATATTCTACAATTATGATAAATATACTAAAACTATATATTAAGTTATAGTAGCTAATAGAATTTAAAACATATTAATATATTCATATATTAAACTTAATTAAAATTTTCATATACTAATTATAAAACTAATTAGTATATGACCCTACATATTTATTTTTATTTTTAAAATCAAAACACTCGCATTTTAACTTACAATAACACTCATTAAGCTTTTATTATAACATGTTACCAAATAAAAATGTAATTATCGATACATATATTTTTATAAACATAAGCTTTTATAAAATTATATTTTGTAATAATATATATAGATTTTAAAGTAATAATATTTATGACAACGAAGCGCAACTCAGTTGGTAAGACGCTACCAGACATAAAATCGATTTTGAGGTCCATTGGCCAATAAGGTTTTTTAATTATTAATTTTTTAGTATGTGTAGATAACTATGATTGTCAAATTTTTATTGACACAAAATAAGCATTCTGAGATGGCCCGTTGACCAAATAATATTTGAAATATATTTGTTAATTTTTTATAAAAAATAATATTTTTTTGGATTTAAGACACTTGACAATATATTAGTATATTAGTTAGACACAAAATCAATTTTGAGGTGGTCATTGGCCAATAAGGTTAATATACTTCACAATATATTAGACACAAACCAATTTTGAGGTCGCCCATTGGCAAATAAGTTTTTAATTTTTTTTAAAATATGTATCAACACTTATTATTGTCAAATTTTTGTAAAGGAAAGTATATTATTTAATATTTTATTTATAAAATATATTATAAAGTGATAAGTGATAACCGTTGAATTTCAAATTTATTATTATTATTATTATTATTATTATTATTATTATTATTATTATTATTAAAATAAAGCTAAAATATATTGAATTTTATAATTTAAAAAAAATTTATAATTTGCTTAAATTATAAAAATTGACCCGAAAAATGCACTATATTTTAATTGAATACATCAAGCTAAAATAACTTTGAGTTAAATTACTTTGGCCCTAACACTATTTTAATTTTGAAGTGACCTGTTGGCCAATAACTTTTTTAAATTTATTATACTACTTCGACTTTGAGGTAGCCCGTTGGCCATTAAATTTTTTAAATTCTTTTACTATGTATTGAATACTATGAGTGTCAAATTGTTGCAACAAAAATATATTTTTATTTTAAGACACTTAGACAATATATTAAACATAAAATCAATTTCGAATGAGCATTGTGAGCTATTTTCAGCTCGGGTCGATCAATCTAAAATATTTTTGAGTTAAATTATTTTGGCTCTAACACTATTTTGATTTTGAGGTAGTCCGCTTGCCAATAAATTTTTAATTTTTTTTTATTTATGTATCGATACTATGATTGTTGAATTTATATAACAATATATATATAATCAATTTTTAGGTGACCTGTTGATCAATAAATTTTGAAATTCTTTTAGTGTGAATCAATGCTATGATTTTTAAATTTTTGTAACAAAAAATATATTTTTAATTAAAAAAATGACAATATATTAAACATAAAATCGATTTTGAGGTGGTCCATTGTCCAATAAATTTTTAAAATATGATTGTCAAATTTTTGTAACATTTAAAAAAAAATAAAAAAATTAAGAAACTTGACAATATATTAACTAGACACAAAATCAATTTTGAGGTGGCCCATTAGCCAATAATTTTTTTTAATTTTTTTTTTAGTATGTATCGATAACTATGATTGTCAAATTTGTATTAGACAATACGTAGTATGGGCATTCTAAGGTGGCCAGTTGACCAAATTATTTTTTGAAATAAGATTGCTAAATTTTTGTAACAAAAAATATATTTTTAATTTAAAATACTTGACAATATATTAGCTAGACACAAAGTCGATTTTGAGGTGGCCTATCGGCCTAAGTTCTTTAAATATTTATTAGTATGTATCGATAACTATGATTGTCAAATTTTAGTTTACACAAAATGAGTATTTTGAGGTGTCATGTTGGTTAATAAGTTTTTGAATTATGATTGTCAATTTTTTAAAACAAAAAGTATATTTCTTTAAATTTAACTCTGTATTAATTAGACCCAAAATCGATTTTGAGGTGACCCATTGACCAATAACAAATTTTATTTTTTTTAATAATATATTACAACCTCCGTCTTTTTTAAGTTGTTACACTGTTTTCAGCAATTTTTTTAAGCGTTTTCGAGTGTCGTGATGATGAGTTTTAAAATAACTTTTTAAAAAAAAAATTCTTTTACGGGATACTATAATATTTAATATTTTATTTATGAAATTATTAATACCCGTCGAATTTCGACGGGATACAAACTAGTTTATTAAATTTATTTACAAGAATGGTTAATATGAGTGATCGCAAACATTGCTCATCAATTGATATAATCTACTATTATGTTTTACCCAAAGTATTTAATTATTTGTGTTGTGATCTCATATCCACTTTTCGTGAGCGTATTTAATGTGCCAACGACTGACATGATAATTTTTTAAAATAAACTTTATATATATATATATATCTAAACTCTTAATGAAAAAGTTATTAATGTGACACTACACGGTGGTAGAGAAGCATTCGTAAAAATTCCTATCAATTTTTGTGAGAGACTTACATACTTAATATAAATAAATAATTAATACTTAGTTCCATAAAAACTATTTTCTGGATTTAATATTTTGGACAAAAGATTATATTTGTTAGAATTTATTAATTACATAAATCATAAATTCAATTTCTTAAACATCGATACTGAATTATCAAAGATCATAGGAATACATGGATCCATTGAGATTGAATTACTATATGCGGAATAACTTCAAACACAATCTCGAATCCTCAATCACGAACATAAACCACGAACACGAACGGATTTAGTATTATAGTCTTCCTCAACTAAATCTCCGTTGAGGGCTTTACGTTTTCTTCCAGATGGGGAGAAGAAAAACTTTTTTTCGATTTAGTGTATTGGGGACCATAACCAGAGACTTTTTATATACTAGTCAATTAGGTTACCCATAAACACATAATTGAATTAGTATTAGGTATCTACTCATAAGCCCATAACAATTACATAGCCCATGGACTACTACTTAATTAGATCACTTAATTAAGTCCATCAATAATAAATAGTCAATATAATTGCAATAATAATATGTTGCCCACAAAATAGATTAATAGCAAATAATTTTTCTAACAATCTCCCACTTGGGCTACATATTATTCCAAAAATCAATTATATCAAGGAATTCCTTAGTTGCGCAACTTTATGCTATTTATTTCAGACTATGCCTTAACAATCTGGTCCATCTCATATACTAGAAATGAAACTACCGCGACATTCACCACACTATAAGTTATGGCTTGATCCCGATAATTACCATAACTAATATATTCAAAGACATAGATCAAATATGGTGAGTAGCATGGAAATTACATGTAATGTGATCTTTATCATGTCTATTTCCAACTGGTCCTACTTTAGTCCTTAATGAGATTAATCCGTAAATGTAATGTAAAACATCACAAAAGATAGCTTAAGCGAATTCAGAATGAAATCAAAACCATCATCCTTATTCTGCAGAAATCTGAACAATCAAAACAAGTGTATTACATAGAACAAAAACTCTCACTAAACTAAGGCAATGTCACAAACAACACCTATATGAGCAGTATGCTCCTGAAAGACCTTCGGTGTTAATGCCTTAGTTAAAGGATCCGCTAGCATTTCATTGGTTCCTATGTGCACTATAGAAATCTGTTCATTCTGAACTCTCTCATTTACAACAATATACTTGATGTCGATAAACTTTGACTTTGTAGCACTTCTATAGTTGTTGGAGTAAAGCACGGCTGAATTATTGTCACAATAAATCCTCAACGGTCTCTCTATGCTATCGACCACCCGCAGCCTTGTGATAAAGTTTCATAACCATAAAGCATGATCGGATTCCTCATAACAAGCGATGAACTCTGCCGCCATGGTAGAAGAAGCTACAAGTCTGTTTTGCAAACTTCCAGGAAATAGCCCCCCTGCCAACGTAAAGTAAACACATACCCTGATGTGGAACGCATACTAACTTGACATCCAGTAAAATCGGAATCAGAGAACCCAATGATCTCCAATTCTCTGATCTCCGATAAGTGAGCATGTAATCCATTGTTCTCTTCAAATAACGCATTACACGTTTGGCTGCTCTCCAATGTTGCTCTCCCGGATTGCTCAAATATCTACCCAAAATTCCTACTATAAAAGCTATGTCTGGACGAATACAAACTTGAGCATACATAAGACTTCATACTGCCGAAGCATATGGAATCTTTTGCATCTTACTCTTCTCAAAGTCATTATTGGGGCACTGATTGAGACTAAACTTGTTTCCCTTTGCCCAAAGATTTTACAATCTTTCATGCCGAATCTTCCTAAGACCATATCAATATAGCTCTTTTGTGACAATCCAAGAATGCCTCGAGAATGATCTCATAGTATTTGGATCCCTAATACAAAAGAGGCGTCACCAAGATCTTTCTTCTTGAATTTCTTCTTGAGAAAACTCTTGGTTTCGTGCAATAAGCCTATATAGTTGCTCGCAAGAAGAATGTCATTGACATATAATATCAAGAAAATGTATTTACTTCCACTGAACTTGTAGTATAAACAATCATCAATGACATTTGCCTCAAAACCGTAAGACTTACTTTAGATGCCTGTTTGAGACCATAGATGGACTTCTTTAGTTTGCAAACCGTAGACTTTGAATCTCCAGATACAAAGTTTTCCGGTTACACCATACAAATTGAGTTGAGCTACTCGTGAGCTATACGGAGTTTGGCTCGATAAAAGTTCGTTCGAGATCCTTTAGTGAAGCTCGTCAACTAAACGAGCCGAGCTTGAACACGAGAGTATTCGGCTCGTTAGCTCGTGAACGTGTTCGTTAACTGATTTAGTATGAAAATATAAAATTATTAGTAAATTATGACTTGTATTATATATTATGATTAGTACTAATTATCCTATTAACTCTATTTGTTATAGAAAATGATCAATATTATTTTATTAGTGTGAAAAAAAATAATCTATTTTCAAGGAAATAGTTAATATTTTAAATATAAATCCAAATTTAGAAAGTCTATTTTGGCTCGATTAGGGCTCGAATAAGCTCGTGAGACTCAAAGTATTCGGTAAACAAAGTTCGATACTCAACTCGATAATAAACGAGTCAAACCTGAGCACGACGGTATTTGGCTCGGCTCGGCTCGATTGCAGCCCTAGGTATAGCTCTAAATCAAAATGAGCCATAAGTGTCATTATAGTCCTAAAAGAGTCTTTTGAAGAAACCGGAGAGAAAGTCTCTTTATAGTCAATGCCTTCTCTTTGAGTGAATCCTTTCGCGACTAGACGAGCCTTATATCTTTTGACATTACCTTTCGAATCCTTTTTGGTTAAATATCCATTTGCAACCAATAGATTTTGCACCTTTATACAATTCAATTAGATCCCAAACGTCATTGTCACTCATAGATTTTATCTCATCCTTTATGGCATCAATCCACTTTTGAGAGTTAGAACTACGCATAGCTTGTCCAAAGGTGACCAGGTCATCCTCTGTCAAACAAACGCCATCCTCATGTTCTTGAAGAAATACTAAATAATCATCTGAAATTGCATTTATCCTATCTCTAGTGGATCTCATTAATGACACTTCTTAAGGTTGTTGAGTTTGCACTTCAAGACAACATTCCTAATGATATCTCCCCTCCCAAACTCAATATCCTCAAGAAACTTGGCATTTCTCATCAAAAAAATGTTCTTGATATGGGATGGTGAAATTTATACCCCCAACAGCGTTCAGGGTAACCAACAAAATAACAGCTAACCGTTCTTGAGTCCAACTTTCCTTCATGCGGCCTATAAGGTCGCGCCTCAGCTGGACAACCCCAAACATGCAAGTGCCTAATGCTAGGTTTCTTGCCAAACCAAAGTTCATGAGGGGTTTTGGCTACTGCTTTACTTGGTACTCTGTTCAGAATATATATTGCAGTCTTAAGAGCATCTCCCCAAAGTGACTCTAGCAAATACGAATGACTAATCATACTTCTTACCATATCCTTAAGAGTCCGATTTCGTCGTTCTGCTACAGCATTCATGTTAGATTTCCCCGGCATTGTGTATTGCGGAACGATCCCACATTCTTTGAGAAAAAGTGCGAAGGGTCCTGGACATTGTTCTTCTAATCCATCATATCATCCGTAGTATTCACCACCATGGTCCGATTTTATAGCCTTGATTTTCTATCCTAGTTGAAGTTCAACTTTAGCTTTGAAAGATTTAAAAACATCCAAGGATTGAGACTTCTCATGAATTAAATATAGATAGCCGAATCTAGAGTAATCGTCTATGAACGTAATAAAATATCTTTGTCCATTCCATGAAGCTGTAGGGGATGGTCCACATATATCAGTGTGAATAAGCTCTAAGACATCCTTAGCTGTAGGGATGGTCCACATATCAGTGTGAATAAGCTCTAAGACATCCTTAGCTCTATTGACTTCTCCTCTTGTTCGTTTGTTTCCCTTTGATACACTCAATGCAAACTTCAAAGTCTGTTAAATTTAAGGGATCAAGAATTCCGTTAGACAAAAGTCGTTGTATTCTTTGTTTAGAAATATGTCCTAAGCGCTTGTGCCATAAAATGACAGAATCTTCATAAAATTTTCGCTTTGTACCTCTTGAACAAGTTTGCAGTTTAACATTATTAAACTTACTACATCAAGCATGTAAAGATTATCAATTAAAGAGCCCTCACCAATAACATTTGAGTTTTGAATGAGACTAACTTTATTATTTCCAAAAGACTAGGAAAATCCCTGTTTGTCCAAAGCGTAAATAGAAACCAAATTCCGTCCGAAAGACGGTACCACAAATGTCTCAAACAAATCCAAATGAAAATCGCTCTTTAAATGTAATCTAAAAGTTCTCACAGCTTCCACTGCAACTTTATTGCCATCGTCCACAAAGATGAATCTTTCAGCATCACTTGGCGGTCGGCTCCACAAGCAACCATGCATTGACATACTTATGTGAGTAGTAGCACCAGAATCTACCCACCAAGTATCCAAAAGTACAAATGATAAATTAACTTCAGAACAAACCAAAGTTAGAAGTGTACCCTTCTTTTGCACCTTCTGTTTAGAAGATGCTACTACAGTATCCTTAAAGTTCATCCTAGATAGCATTGAGATGTGACTAACTTGGGTAGAGAGATTTGTAGCTGTAGCAGAAACTAAAATATAGAACAATTATTAACATACTCAAATACATGTCACAAAACATAATTGACATGAATAAATAAGACAAATTGGGGACCCATCTCAAGATTCCCAGTACAACGTTAATCTCTGTCTATGGACGAAAAATTAACTGCAGCGGTAATCTTGGTGTAATGATCAAGCACTGATAATAAGTTCGGTCAAACAAAAGTCTATCTATGGACGAACTAATGTTCACGTGAAATTTTATATAATTATCACACACTTATCATCACATGTGTGTTATTATTTGGCCAAACTGTGTCTTCATATGGGCTGAGCACAGAATGCATAAACAATACAACACACCATCTATGTAAATTCAATAAATCGATCTCCACATACAAAGGTTACTTTGGCAACATGAAGTTTTGATCAAATAAATTGAATATTACTAGACCAATCGAGCTAAATTAAAATAAACTTAATTATTACGATATAAAATATATATCTCCCCAATTCAAAACTTTATTTTAATAAACATGCGTATCTCTCGTCATAAAATAGTCAAAAAACATGAACACACAATCGAATAATAATGAGCATTTGAATATGTATATACCGTAGTCTATAGAAAGCAACTGAGTATGCGTAATTAAGTCAACATACAATTCGTAAACATGCGAATCAATTTGACTCAAACCATTATGAATCCATTTAACAAATAACAATAAAGACGTTCATCATAATATATTCGCATACACATAAAGCTCTTTTCGCATGAAATTAATCGAAACGACATCATGAGATTATCAAAGGGACAATTCAATCGCACTATTACCAAGAGTTCATGTTGAATCCAGGAAACAAATTACCAAACAAGATCACGTGTTTAGAAGGAAAACCTAAAACCATATTATCGTCCGATATAGTTCCCATAAAGCAAAATTGAATCTCGCCATTACTAAGATAAAACATGATTAACAAATAAATCTCATATAGTAGTAATTCCATTGATCCCAACAATCGAGCAGTCGATGACTGCTCTGATACCACTTGTTAGAATTTATAAATTACATAAATCATAAATTCAATTTCTTAAACATCGATACTCGATTATCAAAGATCATAGGAATACATTGATCCATTGAGATTGAATTACTATATGCGGAATAACTTCAAGAACAATCTTGAATCCTCAATCACGAACACAAACTACGAACACGAACGGATTTGGTATTATAGTCTTCCTCAACTAAATCTCCCTAGCCCATGGAATAATATTTAATTAGATCACTTAATTAAGTCCATCAATAATAGATAGCCAATATAATTGCAATAATAATATGTTGCCCACAAAATAAATTAATAGAAAATAATTTTTCTAACAATATTACTACCTTTCAACTTTAAATTACATAAACTAACCATTTTTTCCTTGAAATATATAAAAATTACCTGCAATACCCCTTTTTATCCTCCATTAGTAACTTTAATTTCATTTACTTTTTAACCTACAGTAAATTTCACATTTGTAAAAAATATGGATAAGTTTTTGTCTTCGCAAGTTTATACAGAGTAGTTTCCCATATTGGCATCCATCGATGGCTCAGTTCTATAACATTTTAAATTTTATCTTATAATCCGTGTTTTTAATTTTAATTATCACGCATTTCGTGGGGTTTTTGTTAAAACAGAAACGTTAAAAAAATTTAAATTTTACCATATAAATATACATAGAGAAAGAGAGAGAGAGAGAGAGATATCTAGAGAGAGAGGAGAGAGAGCAGTGAAGGTGTTGCAAAACTACCAACAACCGGTGCAGAAACAGGCCATCTGTCACCAGCTACTCAACCAACTCAGTTAATTGCATTTGCAGAGAAGATTTCTTGCAAGTAAGAGAGAATCAAGTTGAGCAGCGCTCTGTTCTCTATCCCTATTAATTACAATGCACCAAAATAGATTTTTATTGATTTTTTTTTTCTTTCAATTTTGGTGTGATATCACTTAATCAAATATTATACTAATTATTCATTAATTAAATCAGAGTATACAGGTATTTTTTTTCTTATTTTTTTATTTTAACTAATAAAATTGAAATTAAATATATTAAAAATAAATAATAAACCCTAATTGGATCAGTAAATCATAATCAATAAGTGTAAAGTTGTATTGAATCAAAATATCAAGAAATTGATAAAAAAATCAAGAAAAATTAATTTGATACACAGTTGGTACACGATAATGGGAATAGAGGATCTCATCGGTTATCCTACAATAAACCCGGAGCAGGGTTCTCACTTGATCACGACCGTTGGATCACATATCATCAAGATTTGCTCCTCCTACGTTGCCTCAAACTTACGGTGGTGCTAGACAATGTGTTTGATACATCAACAGTAGTAGGAGTGTTTAACAAGCTAGGTTTAATCATGGTCACACAGTATTGTTGTCTGGATTTTTTACTGTCCGAAAATTCTATCCTGACACTGGCTTTAATGTAGATGGCTGGAAGTTGTTCAATTCCATAAATTCCTTTCATCTACATCCTTATAACTATTTCAAACTTGTATCTTAATTTTAAATGTATACAAATTCGAAAAAACAATGATTTCATTTGAAATAAATAATGTAATGCAAGCACTGTTGTAGTATATAACAACTATGTTTTTAAAATTTTTGAATTCACTAAATTGTAATGATTTTTAATTTTTTTGGGATTAATGATTTAATTTCCTATATGTATCATTTCTTAGGTCATGATTATTTCTGTACAATATTAAAAAATTTATAATGAAAATTTCACTAACTCATTTGTATTTTTCTAAGTTATTACGAAAATTTAAACAAAAAAATTCGTTAAAACTTCATAATATATTCTTTTTTTCAGTTTCTCATGTGCATGGCACCGGGTACGTATATATCACTAGCTAGTTAATTCAAAGGTTCAAAAAAGTACGTAGATAAACACGCACAACTCAACTTCAACTTCAACGTAAAAATGAATAGGAAATTAAACACACCTCTCTTATATATATCATGCATGCTAAATTAAGTAAAATACAAATCCTTCCAGTCTACAAACAGACGGAAACTCGAAATAAAAGCAAGATATTTAAACGCATACATTATAATGAGAAAATAATAACCGAAACAAAACACAATTACATTACATAAAACTCAACTAATAATTGATTAAACTTCCAACCAAAAGCTTCAAGGGTTAGGTAAGCTGCCGGTGCCGGCACCCCCACCAACGCCAGGGAATCCGCCGGCGCCACCACCGACGCCCGGGAAGCCTCCAGCGCCGCCACCGACACCCGGGAAGCCTCCAGCGCCACCACCGACGCCCGGGAAGCCGCCGCCACCACCGACAGCAGGGAAGCCGCCGCCGCCGCCGCCGATGGTAGGGAAGCCGGCGCTATTACCGCCGAAGCTGGCGACGCCGCCGGGGATGACACCGCCGACTCCAGCAAGACCACCTTGAGGCGTGGTACCGATAACGCCGCCTGCTCCGACACCGCCGGGAAAGCCGGGAACCCCGTTAGCACCGACTCCGCCGCCCATCCCGCCGAAAGGAATGCCGTTGTCGCCGATGCCGGAGAAGCTCCCGACGCCGCCGTAGCCGAGGTAGTTCTTCTGGTCGGTGAGACCTGCGTCGCCTGCAGGCATAACCCTAGCAGCCGCAGCCTCGTTCGCTGCAACTAGGGCAACCATAGCCATGAAAGCCCATGATAATTTCCCCATTCTCTCTCTTTCTCTCTCTTAATATATATGAATACTATCACTCAATCTCTCTCTTTCTTTGAATGGTGGTGTTTTGATACCTGAAAGAATGTGATAGGGCTCCCATTATAAAGAAAGTGAGAATTCGAAGGCAGTTGGGGGAAATGAATGCATGGGAGTAAATGCAGATTTTGGAGGGTAAGTTTCTTGTGAAATAATTGTAGGTATGAGAGCAATGAATGGTAGGGGGCACTTGTACATTGGTCATAGAAAGTCATACTGTAAAGTAATAAATAGGAGAATGCAAGATGTCAGAAAATAGGGTAAGCGTATTTACTGCCTACACGTGATTTCCTATCCAACCTTCCTTCATTGCCCTTATGCTCATGTAGTTGAGATATGGAGAATACGATGTGATGAGTACTTGAGTTTTTACTCATCATCTAAAATTCATCGAATACTAGTAGTAGTACCACAATGGTTGGTGATTATGACGAATTTATGTGGAAAAAAGGAGGCATGATTAAGAGAGGCACGAATAACAAGTTCGTGATCTTAATTAATCCAAGATATTTTTGTTTCACCTGATCGATCTATTATATATTTCGTCGGGTGGGCAACCCTTAAAGTAGACATTTTGATATAACAAACTCAAATACTAGTCACTTATATAAAAAACACAAAAACTAGTCACTCTTACCAAATTACCCATGAATACACGAATACATGAATACTCGACTCATGTATTCATGAAAATTAACCTTGAATACACGAATATACGACTCATATTTTCGTAAAAAATTAACATTGAATACATGAATACACGACTCATGTATTCGTGAAAATTAATCTTGAATATACGAATATATGATTACACGACTCATGTATTCGTGTATTCGTAAAAAGTGGCTATTATTTGTATTTTTTATATGAGTGGCTAGTATTTGTATTTTTTTATATGAGTGGCTATTTTTTGGGTTTGTTATATTAAAGTGACTACTTTTAGGGATTAACCCTTTCGTCGTAGACTTAGAACACCATGTCGAATTGTCGATTACTTTGTCTTTGTGGTATCTCTTTATTGGGAAAATAAATGAATAAATTTCACATCTACAATTTAAAGTTTTTAGATGAGATGGAATTCTAATATAGTATAAGAGTCTTTGGCTAACACTGAGGTTCTGTGTTCAAATCTCACTGATAGCTAATTCACTCATATTTAAAGTGTGCACTTGTTGAGTCTCCTACCTAAAGAGTAGAGTTGAAAATTGTGCCCACAAGTGAGGAGGGATATTGACGATTATAAAATAAATGAATACACCTCTCTACAAATTCGAGAAATTCCATCCTCTATTCTCCACTCCTAATCATTTGGAACCATCAATTGCCTTGTCTAATGCGTGTGTTTGTCAAGCAATATAGGTTAATGCCTACCGTTGCATGGGTTCATGTCTACCATTGCCTTGTCTAATGCGTGCGTTAGCCTAGTAGTATGGGTTAATGTCTTGCCTTGCATAATACGTGTGTTGCCCTAATAGTATGGCTTAATGTCTACCATTGCATGGGTTAATGCCTTGCCTTGTCTAATGCAGTGTGTTGCCCTAGCGGTATGACTTAATGCCCTTACCATTGCATGAGTTAATGCCTACCATTGCATGAGTTAATGCCTACCATTGCCTCGTCTAATGCGTGTGTTAGCCTAGCAGTATGGATTAATGCCTATTAACAAAGGTTTCAAGTTCGAGATCTCCGTGACGTGGTCTATAAATTTCATGCTAATTGCTTCTATAAAAAAAAGTTACTCCCTCCATCGCGTTTATCTTGACATAATTTTCTTTTTAGTCTGTCTTACTCGTCTTGACACATTTTCATTTTTGGCAAACTATTAGCCCAATAATTAGGCTATAATCATGCCCTAATTATAAAAACTAACCCGATGCATCACAGCATCCACTAATACTAATTATAAAATTATTTTTATTAAAAAATTATTAATTAATTCTTTGATCATTAATTATCATCCCTAATTCTTCTCTCCTTTAATTACATGCCAAAAAAAATTGTGTCAATGTAAACGAGACGGGAGAGTATAAAATTTGTATTGTAATCTTTTTTTTAAAAAAAAAGATACTCCCTCCTTTCCATGATCTATTGAGCAAAATTTTCGGCATATAATTTAATAATTTGTGATGATGCGTTAAAATATTAAAGTGTTAAAGTGTTTTAATTGTGGGTCCATCTAATTTTTTTATGTGTTGTAAAATGTTAACGAGACGGATAGAGTATAAAATTTATATTGTAATCTTTAAAAAAAGATACCCCCCCCCCCCCCTTTCCATGATCTATTGAGCCAAAATTTTTGGCACAAAGTTTAATAATTTGTGATGATGCGTTAAAATGTTGAAATATTAAAGTATTTTAATTTTGGGTCCATCTAATATTCTTTAATTTGTGTTAAAGTGTTAATGTATTTTAATTGTGGATCCATATAATATTTTTAATTGTGTTAAAGTGTTTTAATACGGGGCTTACGACCAAAAGTTAAAATATTCAATAGATTGTGGACGTCCAAATATAGTATTAGTAAAATAACAGGATAGTCGGAGAGAGTAAAATAAAAGGATTGATGGGACCTCTTCTATGGGACGGATAAATTAAATATAATACTTTCTCTAGTTCACGATTACTAACCCCTTTCTTTTCGGCACGAGAATTAAGACAGGAGTGTTTAGTGTTTAAAGAGTATTGTGTTTATGAAGGAATTGCTATTTATGTATTTAGACATATTTTAAAACTAGAGCATCATAGATGCATAATAGCATATTGATGTCTGATCTTAAATGAAAGATCGTATCAAGACATTTAATTTAGTATAAAAATCATAAAAAACGGAGAACAAATGAGCAACTTATGATAGTTTAAACTTTTAGAATTTAAATTATATTGTAATACTTGATAAGAAGTGGGTGGATGATGAGATTTAATTAGAGATAGTTAATTGTAATAAGAGAAACTAATTGTACCATTAGTATGCTAATTATCTCCCAAGAGGGAAAGTGGTCAGTAATCTTGAAACGGCCCAATAAGAAAAGGGGGTCAGTATTCATGAACCAGAGGAAGTATTAGATGGTGGACGGATAGACAACGAATCGCAGCTCGGTTGGTAAGATGCTTCCCCTCCGATCCAAGAGGTCGGAGGTTCGAGTCACCCCGGGTACGTGTGTGTGTGAGTGTGTTATGTTTGCCTGATAAAAAAAAAAGAAAAAAAAAATGGCGAACGGATAGTCGGAGAGAGTAAAATAAGGGCCCATTTGGTTTGATGGATTAGGCAAGATTGTATCCCATATTAGATCTTAAATCATGTTTGATTGATAGGACTCACAATTAGATGGGCCTGAGATTCAATACCACAACAAGCCAAGCCCGCTACTATATCCCAGACTGAATCACAGCCTACCCCCTCCGACAAAATCGATCTTGCCCATAATACGTTTTGTTTAGGGTGGTTTGACAAATGAGCCCTTATGTTAGAAAAATTAATTCGGTTGTCAGTAAATTTAATTTGATGTGTAATTGTGTTTTACTTGGGTAATAATTCATATTCCCCTTCTATAAATTAATTGGGCAAATAGCGTGTCGGTAGATGTTTGGATGACAAATTAAAATATAATTCTATTTCAAAGAAAATTAATCTTTTTATATCATAATAAAATTAACAAAATATATAAAGTTACTAAAAAGTGTTCAATAGATTTACGGTTTCAGTTTATTTTCATTCGGATTTTTTACTACATTTTGTACCTTCTTTTTAATTTATTTTCCCAAAGAAACATGACGTTATCTATAAGACGAAGAGAGTATTAAATATCCTTGTAAAATGGTATATTAGTCAATAAGCAATAATATAACACTATATAATCTTGCAAACCAAACATAATTTTCAATTATATAAAAATAAGCATGTCAACCAAACAACTTTCTTTTATTCGAGACAATCTTGATATATCCCGTATTGAATCTTGCTTAATCTAATCTATCAAACCAAACAGGGCCTAAAAGGATTGATGGGCCAGATTGGCCCGATAGCCCATATGGAGTCGGGTTGGACTTGAGTTTCAGGAGCCCGATTATTTTTTGTGTACTCAGCCCGTTGGGCCAGGCTGGGCGGACCCGTTTGCCAGCTGTATGGGCTATAACTATACGAATAAATTAAATGTTACGGAATAAAATAAAGTGCTCTAGATGAAATAACTGTCTTCTATTATTAGAAATGGAACAACGTTTGCTTAAAGAGAGGGTACTACCTATAATGAGCATTACCCCAACATTAATAAATGAAATGGGCTAATTATAATACTCCTTCCGTCCCAAAGACAACGTCTTGTTTATTTGGGTATGGAGTTTAAGAAGCTATGTAACTAGTGTATTAAGTGATATTGGATGCCTTAATTAATAAATTTTAGTATAATATTTTCAATTTTTGAAAGTTGTGTACATTTTTTAATTTATTTATTTTGTATTATTGAATAATTGAATTTATTAATTAAAATATTTAATTAATACATTAAAAAATTAATAGGCAAACCTTGTATAACATACTTGGCCTATTAGAAGCATAACCCCAACTCTTAGAAATAATTAATGGTTTCAAAGGACAATATGTATAATAATATTCATATATTTTTTCCTTTTTCTTTAGGGGCGGTGATAATCATTTCTTGAAGTTATTTAATTTACATATAAAAATGATATGCTATTTCCCCATTTGTGGATACCTTTATGAGCACCTTCATCGTTTTTTTACTTTGTCATTACTTTTCTTGATTTTTGTTGTTATTTTATATTCTAGTATTTTAAAAATTAATATAAAGATTATTAAATCTACAAATACATAAAAATTAAAACTCATTTTTTTCCGTCTAACTTTAAAAAAAATGAATAATAAGACAAATTGAGTTTTGATTTTTTATGTATTTTGTGAATTTAATAATTTCTATATTAATTTCTAAGAAACTCGAATGTAAACAACAAAAATTAAAAAATAATAATAACAAAATAAAAAAAACAATAAAAAGTGCTCACAAATGGGGTATTAGCATATCATTTCTCTCAACTTATCAAGGCAAATGAGGAAAGCCGACAAATATTAAGGCCATTTCAAAGCCCATCACACAGTTTGTTCATTGCATATGTACAACTTTACAAGACAATAAATTTATAGAATAATTATGCACATACTACAACAAATAAAATATGTGAATCGTAATGTCCTGTTTTAGTCATTTATTTATGTTTTACAAATGAAATCCTTAAATTTGACTCATGAAAAATAATTTTCTTACCTCGGCTTTTGAGGAAGACAAGTCATTTTCCCATTATTTTAGAGGAATTTTTGTGCATTTGACTAGAAAAATAATTTTAAATTTTGGGGTTGAGATAACGTACCATTATCCTAACCTTTTCGATTACGTAACAATAAATGTTGGCCAAGTACAACTTTACCTTTTAATTCAAGCTAAAGTAATTATTATGTACTTAATTAGAATACGAAAGACAATAAATAAATTCAAACTAATATGAAGCAGAGCTTATAAAATACTATCTACCTCTTAACATTTGAATTTTTCACCGAGTATCGATAAATTGCCTATAACCTACGTAGTAAAGTGGTGATTTTAGGATATAAAAAAGATTCAAAATTAAAAGTGATAATATGCCAACAAAATTAAATAATTACGTGATTCATAATAAACATAAAAATATATATTATTAGTAAATAAATAAAATAGTCATTACTACTATATACATCAAATGAAGAGCATGCAATTAAAGGCAGTAAATCCAAAGGTCGGTTGAGAATGGTAATCATATTCAAATACTATTTCATCTTTAGATAGTTAATTAAGTTTCGAGTATTCTATTTGAATAAAAATATACAGGAAGTGCAAATAAATAGAATAAGTTGATGGCGTCTCGGCCGATAGCTGGTTTTATTCAAAACAATAATTTATTATTATTATTATTATTATTATTATTAAAAGATTTATTATTTCTTTTATATTTATTTAGGTTTGTGGTTCATATAATGCATTTTTTTTTTATTATGAATTACCGCACACATAAATATTGAGTACTTCAATCAAGACAAGTATATCAAGTGTTGGTCTCAAAAATAAAGCACGAACTCTTAAGATAAGATGTATAGTGGTTCGGAGGTTACGCTCCTACGTCCACTCTTCCCACCACAATCCGGTGAGGAACTTCACTCAACTTGGGGTTTTAACTAGGTACCCCAAGAACCATGTGAGTTTATACGATAGGCACTCACGAGCCTATGAGTTTATACGATAGGCACTCACGAGCCTTACAACCTTTACATACAAAACACTCAAACTCAGTTTAGGGTTTGGGTTTGGGTTCATATATTTCCAACTAATGAGAAATCCTTTTACAATGAAGTACAATGTGGAAGGCTTGGATTTCTCTCTAGGGCTTATGGATAAATGAGATTGAAGCCCTAAGTTGTGAGCTAGAAGGTTGGATCGGAGATATTGAAGGTAGAGAAGGAAAAAGGTTTTTCGAAGTTGGAAGCGCCTTCTCTCTTCTCTTGTGCTCTTGATTTCACTTGATCTCTCTCACTCTATTATGTAGTTTGCACCTTCTATTTATAGGGAGGGAAAGCAAATCTATCCGTTGGAAAGATAGATTGCGTGCACCTCACCATGTTAAATCTGAATCAAATCTTTTACTTTATAGCACACAATCCTAGGGGAGTAGTTGTTGACTTGTTAGAACCTAGGCCTGTGCATTCGGCGATTGGACGACACACCGTTCTTTTGGGCACTGTGAGAGGCGGACACGTGGTTTGGCAGCTATCGCATCTCACCTGCTTGTCAGACGCTCTCGCTATGACCTGAAGGCACGCTCTAGATCAGAGAGGCGCTTTGATCTGCTTTGAATTTGCAGCTGAGGCGGCTAAGTGTGGAGACGCTTTGCGTAATGAAAGCGAGCTCCTTCACACTTAAACTAAGCACGCTCTTCGAGCTTGTTCAGTCGCTCTGTTTAGAAGCACGCTCTGGCACTATAGGTGCTTTGACTTGGAAGCACGCTTTGGTTTTGACAGACGCTTTGACCTGAAGAGGTGCTCCGACCTTGAAAGACGCTCTCTTTCCTGCGGCTTCCAATCCAGACGCTTTGGTCTTCTTTTAGACCGGCGCTCTCACTTAGACGTTCAAAAGTTACATTTCAATAAAGAGCTCCCTAACAAGTAAGCTCTTCTAATACATTAAACTTTACATTGTAACTTAAGAATTGGATCATCAAAGATAATAAAGGAAATATTCTATGTAAATTCGGGTTTTTGGAATCGAATCAAAACACATCTTTTATTATCAACTTGATTCAAAGTTCCTCCTTATAATAATATCCTAACATCAAGTATCTCTTCAAATATAAGCAAGGGAAGTGACACGATTGCCAAATTTACTAACATAAATAATGATGAAATTAGTAAGTATGTCGACTGTCGATACATATCCGCATGTGAAGCTATATGTGAAGAATTTTTTAGTTCCCAATTCATTATCAGACTCCACACATAGAACGTTTGTCCTTTCATTTGTAAGGAGAGCAAATATGTGTATTTAGATAAGGAGATTACATTGGTAATATTGCGGAGAAGATGATTATAGCATAATCACAATTTCTGCTGTGGATGGAAATAAACAAAAATGATGTTGATACAAGAAAATTGTTATATAGTGAATTTCCAGAGCACAATGTATGGAATACACAAGGAAAGTTTTGGAAAAAGAGAGATAGAATATTTGCTATAGGGCGTGTCTTTCATGTTTCTCCATTCTGCCGGAGACATGCACTATCTTAGGATATTATTAAATAATATATTAGATTGACAAAGAACATAAGATTGAAGGTAATTAAATTATTTCTCTTTCCTTCAAATAATCTAAATATATAAAATTCAAAATGACATTATTTATTTACTGTATAGTTAATAAGATCGTTTTCTATATCAGGGTGAAGAGACTAAACAATTTGCATAATGCGTACTTAGCATTGGTGACGGTAATACTGATATTCTTATACATCAAGGAAAGGATCCAATAGCGGCAATTGTGAAAAGCACTTACCCGGACATAGTGCACAATCCTTCAGATTCAGAGATTTTTAAAGATAAAGCAATTTTAGCACCAACGAATGAGATTGTCGATACAATCACCGACCACGTCATGTCCCTATTGCCTGCAAAATAAAGAGTTTACCTTAGTTCAGATAATATTTGCAAAGAAGAAGAAGAGGTAGATCTTGATGATGAAATATTTTTAATTGAGAATCTCAACACAATCAAGTGCTCCTTCAATTGAGATTGAAGGAGAGATGTATAATAATGCTTTTCAGAAATATAGATCCCTCAAATGAGCTTTGCAATATTGGAACTAGGATGAAGGTGTTGAAGCGATTCTGATTTCAGGAAAGAATGCAGGAAATAAATTCCCGATTGCGAGAATGAAAATGACCTCAGCGGATATAACAAAATTTCCAATTTAAAGGAGGCATTTTACGTTGACTGTTTGTTTTGCCATGTCTATAAACAGGAGTCAAGGACAGTCTCTTTCAAATGTAGGACTCTATTTGCCGATGCCTACATTCAGCCATGGTCAGTTGTATGTTACAATCTCACGAGTCACGAGCAAAAAAAGCCTCAAAATTTTGATATGTTACGAGGATGGAGACACGTACGACACAACTAATGTGGGGTACAATAAAATTTTCAAAAAGTTGTGATGTAAAGATATTTCTATACTCAATTATGTCGTATATGTATTAATTCAAGTTGCATATGCAATAAGCCAATAACATTAGTTGTTATCAGGTAGTGATATTGCAGTCTGGGATTATGTCGACACAAGCGGAAAACACGATGGAGCAAAAATTTGAATTGAAAAGCATAAAAGTTGGAGTTTTTGTATTATCGATTTAGTTTATTTTGTACAAATAAATACTCTGTTTAAATGAATGTTTTCTACCAGAACTTGAAAATATAATTAAATTGTATATTTTGAATGCTTCGAATATTAAGGTGATGTAGGATGTGACCGAATATATGGTTTATGTGGATTAAAAAAATAGTTTTACTGATGTAGACCTATAAGCTTTGTTATTTATTTAATTTAATAGAAACACAAAGATACTATAACATTTAAATAATACATAAACAAAAATTATCCTTTGAAGCTCGACGGGAGGTACACTAGTAGTATGTTAAATAAGTTAATTTCTCAAAGTATAATTCTCGTATAATACTATGACTTAAAATTTAAAGGATTTATATGCACGTAGATTTTGATAAAAAAGTGTAGGTCTATAATGCACAGATTCTCTAAAAATACAATATTGCAGTATCGGATATGCGGGGGATACGGGTGCGGGTGCGATTCACGTGGGATATGCACCGGATACGCCACCTGGCGAATCCTAAAAAAAATAAAAATTAAGATACACGTATCCGATGGATAGGATACACTATCCGATAAGAATCCGGTGCGTTTAGGATATTTTGAGGGTTTTTTTAAAAATAATTTTATATTTTGGTTTTTTTTATAATATTTTTTTATATGTATTGGCATAAAATTTAAATTCACTACAAAATCAATATAGTATTTAATTTATGGGTTTAATTGAAATCTTCATTTTAATTGAGTAGTATTTAATTTATGAATTTTATTTTTATAGAATGGGTGATATATATAATAAAATATATATATATAGATATATTCTCGACGAATCGCACCATAAAATTTTTAAAAATCTGTATCCTCGTATGCGAATCGTATCGCCCCTGCACCCGCACTCGCGCACCGGTGTAGGTATATGAGCAAAACCCCACACTCAATGAAAAACTTAAAGATGAAGAGTGATTGATGGGCTCACACACTCCTAAGTTACGTGTGCTATCTCTATCATCATTCCTTTGTCCCTCCTCCAAAACTCAATTATATTTAATTAAATCTTTAAATCTCATATGTTTTATTTTATTTTATTTTTTAGTTTGAGGACTTTTTTTTCTCCCATTCTTAATTCTTACAAATACTTGGTCTATTACAAATCAAATTCATCCACCAAATAAATAAAATAACCAAATTACATTCTTCATATCGAAAGAGTATACATAATTTTCTTACGTCTCACAAGAGTATGCAATTTCTATTATTTGGACCGTGCCAACAAAAATTGTGTGGAATCGTTCCCGACCGAAAGGAGTACAAGGTTTTTACCCTAACCTAAGAGTAGGGTAATTGGTTAGGGGATTTGCTAGAAGTGGGTGCAAAACTCATTTAATAAAAGAAAAGAAGCAATTGACGTGGCAAGAAAAATGATAGTAATAGAATTTAGAGAAGAACAATCCACTCCATTCCCAAATCTATATCTCATTATTATGGTCAACGTTATTATTTCACTATAACTTTTTTAAGGCAAAAAAGGTTAATTTATCCCATTTACGGGAGGACTATACACTCAAATTGTATACATGTAAAAAAAGAAAAAAGAAAAACAAAAAGGTGACACCATTTAAAATGGTTTCGAATTTAGAGTTATATTCGTTTAAAAGCATTTTAAAATAGAGTCTTCATTAAATTTATTGTGAGCAATAATGTGAAACTGATAGACAGACATGAAGTTAATTATGATTAAATATCAGAAACTGTAGGTTATTATTTTATATACTACTTAGATGACGAGTAATACATGCAGTATTTGACTATTTATATTATTGTGATGAGTTTCGTATTTTCTCTCATGTCAGGTGTGCGTAGAAAATCATGTCACTAATAAATAAAAATAACATTATTCATGATTCACAGCTAATGTATAGTATTTGTCAAATGAAACCATATTTAATATATTTGTCAGTTAATTGTTGTTGGTTGTGCTCGAGCTAGTAATTGAAATTCAACGCACAGTATAATAGTAATTCAATTCAACTTATTAATCATTATATTCTGAAATTTTACACAAAATTTTAGCTTGAACTGAAATTATATTCCATTATAATCCAAATAATTATACTAATAATAATACTAGGAAAAATAATTCAATAAGGGTTATTTCATTATTTGCATGTAAATACACAAACTCTTTAAATTTAGCCTGTATACACATGAACTAACCACCTGTTGATTTTTGACACGAATTCAAAAAATTCAATGGAAATTAGAAAGATGATGAATTTCTCTCTTTATATATATATATAAAACGATGTCGTTAAGATTAAAAGCAAAAACTCCTATGAGCCTGGCCACACCATGTGGTCAGGTTCTTATCTTCATTAAAAGTGTTAAAATCTGTGAGTAAAAGTTCCAATCGTTTAAAATAAAAGTGACAATCTCTGTGATGTTTTTAAAAGTATCAATTAGAATAAATAAAATTGCCAATTAAAATCCGGTCACATCATGTGTCCGGGCTAACAGGAGTGTGCCCCAAGATTAAATTAGAAGCAACATCATTTTGTTGGTTGGACGGTTTGTTCATATTTGTAATTCCTGGCCTTCATGTCATAATGAATTGAAGTTTTTTTTTGGATTCATGTTAAAAATCGAACTGAGCGTTAGTTCATGTATACAAACTAAATTAATTTGTGTTAAAAAAAATTCCGGTCAAAGTTCGTGTATTAACGTAAAAATAACACTCTATAATTAAAAGCAATCTAGCATCACTTCCATTAGAATCTAACAGAGATTTGAAGCCAAAATGAGGCATCTACTTGATAAGGGAATGGCTTCAATTTCCAGCAAGATCACAGCCTTATTAATATTGACTGGAAAAATTAGGCTTTGACCAGAAATATAGCTGGTATTTTTCTTTTCTTTTCTTTTCTTCCCCCTTTCTTCTTGAGGAAGAGCTGCAGGTAAAGATTTAATTATTAATACGAATATATATCTAATACGGAGTATATATTATTTATATTATTTTAATATAAATATAGTATAGACACCGACAGCTGGAAACCTATACAAGGACAATGAAGTAATATTAGGTGAATGAGATTCCATTATTCCTTGTGTTCTCATCACCATAGCCCCTAAAGTAAAAGAAAAAGACTGCTCTGACACTTGAATTAATTTTAATTAATTAACTAGTATTTTTTTTATATATGTATATTTTTAATTCATAGTGAACCAAACATGGGAAACTATACACTGCATCTCTTCTTCACCTAGGTACAACCTTAAAACTCACAAATGTACAACCCTCCCTCTGCCCACGTGGCATCTCCTCAAAGCATTCAAGAAAATAAATTTTCCCAATTCACTATTTTTCTCAAATGTCCATATATATACCATAATCTTGTTTTGAAATTAATTGTGCTTTTTTTTTTTTAAGGTAAATTTAGAAAAATGTGACATTTAGTGAGTGTGTGGAGTGTGTGTGTGTGTGGGAAGAGAAGAGAAGAGAAGAGTGATAAATGGTGAAGAATGATGGAGGTGAAGGTACATAATGAAGGGTTCTCTCAAAAGAATTGTTATGGGGTTAGTTGGCACTGAGAGAAATGAGTGTGTAACAGCAAAGATAAGTATGTGAGAGAAAAAATAGTTGGCAAATGTGTCAGTAAAAAAATATGAAAATATAATAAAGAGAGTGAAGCAATCTTGATGTTCAAGAGAAGAACATCTCCAAACCATGATGAGGGTTTGTTTTAAAAAATAAAATTATCTTTTAATTTTTTAAGAAAAGTAAAGTTATCTTGTTATGGAGTGGTGTTAAAATTAAAAATTACAAGAAGTAAAGTGTGGGAGGGAAAAGATGGAAAAGATTAGGTTATGTAATAATTTAACCTGCAAGAGAGCAGTTGGCAGTAGTTAGTCTGTCTTTTAAAATCATGTACATGTAACTTGGGCAGGTAAAAGGGGTACCTATTTATTTATTTTAATTCCTCCTACTTTTTCAAACAAACAAACAATAAATAAATAAATAATGCCATATGAGTAGTTTTTAGGATTATTATCATTTTTTATACTACTTTTGATTTATAGTAAAATATCTACATGTCTAGAAAATTTTAGGAGTTGTTTGGTATCCATAATAGACATGCATATCCATATATCAAAATCCAACAATCAGTTAAATATCCATATACCTCCGAAAGTTTTTTTTCTAGTGACATTATTTTCTTTCAAAAAATAATCAAATTTCTTGTAATTTTCTAAATAAAAAAAAGACCGTGTCGAGACATATTTCCAATTATCAGATTTTTGGGTATTAATTTTTTTTTTGTAAAGCACTTTCTAAAATTAAAATTAGGTCAAAATTGTTGAAATGTTTTGGCAATTAACTAATTTTCTTTTATTAAGTGTCACTAAGTTCTCAATTAATATAAATAAATTGGAACAACATAAATTTTCAACATAATAATTAATAATGGATTATAAAAAAGCTAATTCTTCTTTTTTTCCTTTTCAGTTTTAAAGTTTAGCAAAAAATTTAGAATTGATGAAGTGGGACTATAATTTTGGAGGAGGGAAGGGAGGTAGAATGAAGCACATTTTATTACTATTAATGTACTGTCAATCATATTATTTGAATATATATGTCTGTCTTTGATAGTATATAAAGTGGAAAAAACTCGATGCTTCTTCCTTTGCTGTTTCTGCAAGTACCCAGTTGGTGAATTTTACTCCTTTTTTCTTGTATAACTTAAGCAAGCATACGATGCTGTTGACAGCAATCATAAGCCCAGTATAAAATTGTACTCTCTAACTCTGCCCATATCCTGTTTGTTTAAATGTCAAAGTAGATTTTCGCTGCTTTTTCTTCTCAATTTAAGCTGCACCATTTCAGAATATCACAAAAGGGTCCTTGCAATTTAGCTTTTCTTGGATTCTTGTGGGGTTGTCCAGTTCTTGGTCAAATCTTCAACACAAGATTAGGACATTGTTTACTCACTTTAATTTCTTAAACCACTCTGCAGATTCAAGATTGTTTGTTTATGTCTTGTAAATTCTTGTAAGATAAAGAGGGGAAAGGGAATCTGCTTTTTTTTTTTTCCTCCCATATAGTTTGTGAGCTGTTACTTAGCCAATGCCCACTGTCTTTAACCTCTGAAAGATTCATTCTTTTTCAGTTTGGAGTAGTTCTTGATCTTGAAAGAGTGAGAGAGAGAGAGAGAGAGAGTGAGGGAGAGATGGGGAAGTGTTGATATTCAGCATTTGATTTTAACTTTTTTCTCCTTTCTGTAGATTGGATGCTGTAATTAGGTATTACTTTTGCTTTCTTTAACTTAAACTCTCATTGCTGTAAAGCTGCAAAGTTCATTTGTGCCTTGTTGAGTCCTGCAAGATATTACCAGCCATTCCTGGTTAAAAAAACCCTATTTCCCCAAAATTATTCATCTCTTCTCCCCCTTATTGTGAAACTTCAACTCTAGAATTTGGGGGTTTCCAAATTCTGGGCTTTCTCTAATTTCTTGATAATGGGCTCTGAGGAAAGTGGGGATAGAGTGTTCCAACACCAACAGAGAGGTGGACTGAATTCAGGAATGGTGGGCACAAATTCAGTTTCTGACAAGGTTTCAGGAGTGACATTGTGCTCAGAATCCATGTTCTATGGCTCTAGTTGGGATCCAATTGTGTCATTGAGTCAAAGTGGGCATTTTGGGAATTCTAACATTGTTTCTCAGGGTGAGTTTGCTAATCCACATATGTTGGAGAATCAGACAATGGGTAGCTCTTTGGTTCAGTTCCCCTCTGATTCAAGCCTTGTTGATTTAGTGCCAAGAATTCCCAGTTTTGGTGGTGGCAGCTTCTCTGAAATGGTCTCTCCATTTGACCACAATCATCCCCAGAAGAAGGGGGTTTCTCAAGATCACTGTCGAAATTCGGAGAATGGGATGTTAGGAGCTTCACCTTATGGAAAGAGGAAGAGGGAATTGCCCCAAGGAGCTTCATCAAAGGTGAAATTTCTTGCTAGTTTGTGTGTGTGTGTGCGTGTTTGTTGTTTATCATAATTCATATGGCATCAATGTAATGTATCTTTGCTCCATTTTGATTGATGTAGAGTGCTGAAGAAGAACAACAGAAAGATCTTTCTGGGGATACATCTAAAGACGACGACGAAAAGAAACAGAAATTCGAGAAGATTTCTCAAAGCTCTCGAGGGAAGCAAGCTGCGAAGCAAGCCAAGGATGATAACAATGGTGCAGAACCATCAAAGGATGATTATATTCATGTGAGAGCTAAAAGGGGCCAGGCAACTAACAGTCACAGCCTTGCAGAAAGGGTAAATTATTAGTTTGAAACCAATATTTAGGAAGGTAAAAACTCTGATTTATGTTAGTTTCTGGATAATAGCTATTAGAACTGTTGGACTGCAGGTGAGAAGAGAGAGGATTAGTGAGAGAATGAGATTGCTTCAGGAACTGGTTCCTGGCTGCAATAAGGTAATGGTGTTTTCAGCTTAGTTTCCAAGTTTTGTAACTGAATTGAAGTAATGTTTGACTAATATGGAAACTTTGATGTTCAAGATTACTGGAAAAGCAATGATGCTTGATGAGATTATCAACTACGTGCAATCGCTGCAACAGCAGGTTGAGGTATGCGTTCGCGTTTTGCTCTCTTACCTCAGCTAATTATCAAGAATGAGAAAAAAACTTGTACTTATTCATTGGCTGAAAATTAGTAGGCGCGTGTTTGTGCATCAACAAGCTTAGATGACGATGCAATTCTATATCATGAAATTCATCATAGGGCTAGGAACGATGATGGGGGATTTAGATAGTGTCGTATCACTCAACCGATTCACCCTCCCTTCTGATATACATGTGTTCCATCTGATTTTAGAAAAAGAATGGTTGATTTTGTGTTTTTATCTTTATTCATAACTGAAGTCTTTGCCTTTTAGCTTAGAATAAGTATTTAGTGCGAGACTCAAGATGAGATAGGAATACAAAGAGTAATTGGGAAATGGCAGCCTCCATTTCATATCTTGACAGATTTCTGCATTTTGTTTAAACAATCACTGCGAATGAAAGAACTTATTTGTTTGAAACAATGTTCGTTTTTTCGTACTTCCATCATAGAAATCATTTATAAAACATTGTATGGAAATGTTGTTAGAGTCAAATACCTAGTGAGTATTGACATTGAGTAAGCAGCACAATCTCTACTATATTTGTTGCAAAGCTTTCGAACCAACAAGCTCGAAAACATGCCATAAATCTCCTCATGGAAAAATCAGACAATCTAATGCACCTTCAGACATTGTTTTGGAATCTCTGGGAGTAGTTACATAGTAAATGTCTCTTTGCTCTCCGTTGCAGTTCTTATCGATGAAGCTTGCAACCGTAAATCCAGAGCTCAACATGGATATAGACAGGATCTTGTCCAAAGATGTGAGAAATTCTCCCCTACTAAACACATTAATCACCTTATTTTATCAACAACCAAATCCACTTCTCATTTTCTTTTTCTTTTCGAGTAGATCCTTCACTTGCGCGGAAGCAATTCAGCCCCAATTGGAGTTGCTCCGGGACTGAGTTCTTCCCTCCCTTTCCCTTTATACCCCCAAGGAGCCTTCAACGGTGCCCCAGGTGCAGGTGCACCATTTCATTCATTACCTCAGGTAACACTAACATCTCCCAATATATATATTGCTTTGACATGTAAAATTTTCTTCATTAGTCCAAGAGGGTAATCTTGTATCAATCTTCCTTAGCATATGTGGAACACCGAGCTCCAAAGTCTTCTCCAAATGGGATTCGATCCCGATCCTTCTGCTAGCATGGGGCAGAATGGTAATTTCAACTGTTCACATTTCTTGAAGTGTTGCTACTGTTCTGGTTTATCTAATTCTCATGATCATCGTGTCTTTCAGGGTCATCGAAGATGGAGCTATAAAGCGTATGTCAAATAGTCGGAGGCTGCTGCTATTTTTAGCCATATATTGAGTGAGAATTTTGAAGTGAAGGGTATGGAAATGGTTGAAGGTTAATTTTTTATTTTTTTTATTTTAATTTCCAAGTGTTGTATAGGTTCTTTCTAAGCCTTCTCCTAACTCTTGGTTCTTCGAATTTTAACAGAAGAAAGTTGACTGTTTAGATTTACAAAGCCATGTATATTCAGAGTTGGAATTCAATTGCTGAAAATGATTTATTTTGTTGATTTGTGTACACCTTGTATACAAAGCTGTTTTATGGGAGGAAAAAGTTGATAGACAAAATTCTAAAAAAAAAAAATGCTATATAAAGTGATTGTTCCATAAACATTTCTTTTGCATTGTGAGAAATAGAAAAATATTCCTTTTTTTTAAAATTTATTTATTCGAGAACAAATGCAAAATATTCTTGATGTGGGGCTTTTGTTGAGGTTTGGACATTTCTTTTGCTTACTCTTTGAAATAGAATAGGCTAAAAAAGCCCTGTTAAAAGCCACATTGTATTGGGTTAATTTTGAAATAGAATTCTTGGACTAATGGTAAATGACATAATCTTTTTACATATATATAAAAGTAGTCATCTATACTCGAAAAAATAGTCATCTAAGGAACCATTTGAACATGAAAAATTAATCACTACATTTTTAATATTTCAAATCGCCTCAAAGCCTTTCTTCTCCGGGTGATAATCTCGGTCGTTGTTACTATGGTCTTTCAAATCTACATTTTTTCTTAGTATTGTAATTTCCATATGAGCTTCCTTTCCATCTACATCCGTCGCAAACCTTTGTTACCGGGAAAAACCTATCAAGCAAAGAAGACAAAACATTAAAAGCATCAATCTCTCGACCAAAAAATTCTTGCCTTCAAGCCCATCTCCAAACCCAAACCCCATAAGCCCACTCCCCCACATCCCTCACCGTGCAATCGTTTTTTAAACTTAAACAATCTAAGGAAAAGGTTAATTTAAAAAAAAAAAAAAAAAAAAAAACTTTCTCCAATTCACACTTCGTACTCTCATCTCTTATTACTTTCTCAAGATTTTCCCAGAACCAACTCCCATAATCTCCCGACCTAGTTTAGCGACTTGACCTAGCATAGACGGATGTTGTCCGTCATTGTTGGCCGTTTAAGACGGAATAACAACAGAATTTCCCGTCATTATTGTGGAGTTTTTTTTGTAGTGAATTCATCACATCCTTCCACCAACTAGGCCATCTATTAACCCTTCTTAAGGAGTTGAACCCGCTAGTACTTTCTCCCTTCGCTAAGTCTCAATGGATCGACTTAATCACCCCACCCTCGCCTAAAGACAACTCTTGTTGGAAAAGAATCGCCAAAGCTATTAATTTCCTAACCAGAATTCTGTTAAAAAGTTTCAAATCTCTCACTCTCAACCTGCCCTCACTCTTAGGCTTACAAATGGTATCCCAAGAATTAGGGCTGAGCATAAGAAACCGAAAAACCGAACCGACTGACTATCCAGACCGAACCTGATCAGAAAATATGGGTAACCGAACTGTATGGTTCGGTTTTTATTTCTAATTTTCAAAACCCGACTCTTAACGGTTCGGTTTCGGTTTCTATGCCTAAAAAACCGGTAGTTAACCGAACCGGTGCCAATTAAATAAATATATGATTTTATATATATACATATTATATTATATTATATTATATTATATATATTAGATATTACTAATAAAATTTTAGAGAAGATCACCCGATTCTAAGTATTGATGGAACCAAAAGTTAATAAGTAATTGAAGGTAGCTCGATTGTTCGTTTAAGTTATTGCAAAGCTTATTCTATTAGGATTATGCAATTTAATTTCAGTGTTTTTTAATTTTTGTAAATTATTTATTTTGTATGTATATTCTAAGATATGAATTCTTTTGAATTTTCCTATTATAAATTATAGAAAATAGAAAATTTCTTTATTATGTTACGTAGATAACGGTTAACGGCCCGATTTTTAGGTTAACCACTTTTATGGTTTTTGGTCTTTATTCTTTAATTTATAACGATTAACCGACCCGATAAAAAACCGCATGATCGGTTTTTTTAGGTGTAAAATAGTCGGTTAATTGACCCGTGCTCACCCCTACCAATAATATATAGCCACGCAATCTTTCTCCTGTCAAACCCCCCCAAATAAAAAGAAAAAGAAAAAAACTTACGTTGCAAAATAAATAAAGGTATCTAAGGTTTACAAGGGAGAACAAAAAATGACAAATGATAAAAGTAGTCATCTATACCTTCAAACCAAAAAAAAGTCTTCTAGGAGCCATTTGAAAATGAAAAGTCAATCACTACATTTTTCATGTTTTACTATTACTTAATGATTTATTAATTTATTTTTTGTTCGATAGTATATATATATATATATTTGTTGTACATGCACGTGTTAATACATCTAGGAATAAGAAAAGGTAACATTTGTATTACTATCAACCATTTATTTGTTTTAAAGATGATTGCAAATTAACGGATTGAGATCCTCTATTGCCTATTAGTGTTACATTTCCTATTGCACCAATAGATGACTGTCACGTGTCCACATTATTTCTAAAATCAGCAATAATTAAAATTTCCATAATGATAAATGAGTGGTTTTGGAAATATTATTAATACATGCCAATAATCTATTAGTGCAATAAGAAATGCAACACCAATAGGCAATAGATGATCCAATCCCCAAATTAACTCTCAACTTATTGCCTCTTGCAATTTAAACCCAACTTTTGAAATGCTTCAACCAAAATATTTGAACTACGAGTTATCCATAGAATCATAATTAAGGAATCTAATATTTGAAATCTAGTGTTGGTAAAATTAATCCTATATTATACGGAATAACCAAGAATACACTGTGCTCCAGCTAATTAAAATCAATAAGGATGGTGATGGTGGCATTACATTTGGGTGCACGTTACGGCATTATTAGAGAACTCCTTTCCCCAACTTGCCTCTTTTTTTTTTATATATATTCATATATCCAACCTTATCTAGTGATCTAAATAAAATAAAATAAAAATAAAATTTCACTATAGTTATTGTAGATATAATAATAATACAGAATTGGCATTCTTGAAATTTTCAAGTAAAAGAGAAGCAACTAATTTCGTTTTCTTTATATGGTAACGGGCGGACTATACGAGGTCCATGCAAGGGATGACCCACCTACCAATATAAATTCCACGTGGCGAAATATTATTGGCCGAAACACCAAAGACTGGTTTAGTTCCCCGCGAAAAATCTCCTGCGACGCGCCAATAAATCCACCCGTTACCGATAAAACGAAACTCTTTTCCTCCTCTCTCTCTCTCTCTCTCTCTCCTCTCTAGATTAGCGATTTCTTTCTTTCTCGCCGGATTCTCGGAATGCCATTTTTGGACCGCAAGCACCGCCGCAGCCAGAGGGCAGCACCGCTCATCCCCAAGGAGCATGGCGGCGGGGAGTTCGACGGCGCGTCGTTCTCCGGCGCCGTCTTCAACCTCTCCATCACCATTGTCGGCGCCGGGATCATGGCCCTCCCGTCGACGTTCAAGCAGCTCGGCGTGATTCCCGGGGTCATCGCAATCGTGCTGGCCGGAATTCTGACGGAGAAATCGGTCGAGATGATCCTCCGGTTCAGCCACGCCACCAAGACCAGCTCGTACGCCGGTTTGGCCGGAGAAAACTTCTCCGGCGCCGGCCGGAATCTGTTGCAGTTCTGCATCGTCATAAATAATGCCGGCATGCTCGTCGTTTATATGATTATTATCGGTACGGACCCCTAATTGACCTTGTTTGAATTTATTATATTTATTTAGTTCATCATAATCTTAATTTAATCTTTGTTTTTTTTTTTTTTTTTTTTTTTTTTTTTTTTATAAAAAGAGGATCAATAATGGTTCCCATTTCCCTCCTTACGTTGACTTGAATCCCCGACCTCTTGGTTGAAGGGGAAGCGTCCTTACCAACTGAGCTGCACCTCTTCGTTGTCTATCTTAATTTAATCTTTGTTGGTTATTGTAGATTTATGTTTCTGTAAAATGTATGGATCATGTTTTTCAATTTTACTTTTAGTAGCAATTTTCCGGTGGCTGAAGATCAATAGGCACAAGGATTTTCTTACTATTCTTAGTTATATAATTGATTAGTTGCAAATCAAAATCCAAATGTAAAAATGCATTATGTATATATCATGTGTAATCTGCTCATTATCCGATTTTTTTTATCATGTGTAATATGCTCTGGCTTAGATAAACAAAAATGCAATCAGTGCCATTTATTAGTGCATTTGTATAATCCAGCTGCACCAGTTAATCATGAGATGGGGGCATTCTGATACTCGATTTTCGTAGGCGATGTGCTATCCGAGACGAGGTCACAAGGGGTGCGCCACACCGGTGTGGTGGAAGAGTGGTTCGGGTTGCATTGGTGGACTACTCGTTCTTCCATTTTGTTTCTCACAACCATCTTTGTCTTCGTCCCTCTCGTCTCGTTCAAGCGTGTTGGTGAGATTTTGCTCTTGTTTTGATTTTTTTTTTAATCATGAATGTATTGTTTTGTAAGTGTCAATTAAACTTATTTGGGCCATCAAATGTTCATAAGATTAGAGGTAGAAAAAAAAAAACAGAAAAGAAACTGGCCAAAGATGCTTTGATTTGTGTAGTTTAGTTGATTTAAGTTTTGAGGAGCTTAGTTTTTCCGAGTTGGCTTGAATCTACTGCTAAAATACTCGTAGTTATTGAGTGATTCGTTGTTAGATAGAGATATTTGAAATTCGACAAAAGTTTTTATGCATTAAAAAGAAAATGAGAAATTTCCTAAACCGTGGCTTCATTGCTTAGAGTTCCACTCCTATTCATTCAAAGATTGCAGTATAAATGCATATGTTTAGGCCACTATTTCTTTTTGTATAGATTGTACTTTTTAGATCTTTCTTCATCCAATGGATGGACTTGTTCTCGGATTTCACTAGAAACGAGTTTCGTGTTAACATCTAAACTATAGGCTGTTGTTCTCAACCTTGTCTCTTAAATCTGGTATTCTGAACCTCTATCTGTAGAGATTGATATGTTTGTAGTTGAAATGGAATTCTTTTCTTTCCTTTTTAGTTGAATCAGAATCATCTGTTTCCCAGATTCATTGCGGTACACTTCAGCACTGTCAGTCGCTCTGGCTATTGTGTTCGTGGTGATCGTTGCTGGGGTTGCTATAGTCAAGATGATGAACGGAAGCATCTCAATGCCTCGATTGCTGCCTAATGTCGTTGATCAGGCATCTTTCTGGAAACTCTTCACAACAGTTCCTATATTGGTCACCGCCTACATTTGTCACCACAACAGTAAGCATATTTGTTTGAATATATATAGGTTTTCTTGATTGGGAAGAAGACTCGTTCTTTGCATAATTCTTTCTCTTGTTTGCATAACTTTTTGTATATAGTTCACCCCATCGAGAACGAGTTGGAAGATCCTTCGCAGATGAAGTCCATAGTCCAGACATCGATGATCTTATGCACTTCAGTGTACATAGCAACGAGCTTCTTCGGATTCCTCCTCTTCGGTGATCAAACAATGGACGATATCCTTGCTAATTTCGATGGAGATCTCGGGATTCCATTCAGCTCGTTGCTTGACGACATTGTGAGAGTGAGCTACGCCATCCATTTGATGCTAGTATTCCCGATAGTCTTCTACTCCCTCCGCCTAAACGTGGATGGTCTCCTCTTCCCATATGCACTCCCAATTATCTACGATGACCGGAGATTTTTCTTGGTGACAGCAGCTCTAATAGGGTTCATCTTCTTGGGGGCGAACTTCGTTCCAAGCATATGGGATGCTTTTCAATTCACTGGTGCCACGGCTACCGTTGCAGTTGGCTTCATTTTCCCTGCTGCAGTTGCCCTCCGGGATACTCGCGGAGTTGCTACAGAGCACGATAGGTTCGTCTCGTGGATTATGATATTTTTGGCAGTTTCTTCAAGCACTGTTGCTATCTGCAGTGACATTTACGGCATAGTCTATGGCAGTGAAACTGCTTAAGTGAATAGTTTTGGATTATGTAGCACTCGAGCTACGACTCTGCTCGATACAAACGATATACGAAGTTAGCTCACCATTCTCTCTGCTCCTAAAGAATCTTAATACACATTCTTGTTGCAAGTATTTATGTAAAAAAATTGAGAGCTGAGTTAAGTTGATATGATCCAGTTTTGCAATTTTGTTTCATTCGATCGAATTTCTGAACATCAACATATGTTTTTAGGCATTTAGGTACACACGTGTTCCATGCAATTTGTATCTTAAAATGCACTGAACAATAGATTCCATTCTAAATGACAAGCACAGCAACCAGAAGCCATGCTTCATCACGAAGAATTGAGAATCGTCAAGGCATGTGTTTAGTGTATTTTTGTGTGGATTTTCTAGTGTTTTGTGAGTTCTTTTTAGTTGTTTTGTTCGTTCTTCTTGTTTATTTCATGTGTCTTAGGTGAAGTTGGGGTCGAGAGGAGTATTGCTCCAAAATTGTGAAAAGTGAAGCTTGGAGTGAAGAAATACATGCTAAGTGATGAAAGAGTGAAAGCAAGTTAAGCTAGTCAAAAGGAAGAAGAAACGGGGAGAGAAGATTGAGATTAAAGCCAAAATCGCATAGGCAGGCCAGCGGCCACTGTGACCAGCGACCGCTGGGCCTGCCTTTCCAACGTGGATTGACGTGAGCTGGGGCCAGCGGGCCGTCAGGACGGGCCAACTTTTACTATTATTTTCCTTATTTGATTAGGTTTTTGGAGATCTATATATATGTAAACTCCTATAAACGTAAACACACTTTATTTTTCCTCTAGTTTTCAGCTTCCAAACTTTAATTTAAGATTTGTTTATGCTTTCGGGATTGAAGACGATTTTGATTCAAGTTTAATTCAAGTGCCGATTTCTTTTCTGTTCGTTCTTCATCTTTATTTCCGTTTGTTCCTTTCGCCTTTAATTCGTAAGTTTAATTTAATTTCATAGATTCGTTTTGCTTGGTTTGCATGCTCTTTAATTTAATCTTGTTTACTTGTTTTCTAAAATAGATTTATTTGCTTTAATTCCTTTAGATTTATTTTTCATAAGATGTTGGATTTATTTGCACTAGCTTAGGTTTTAATGCTTCTTATTGCTTCTTTCTATTCTTGCCTACGTAGATTTATTGCTTTTTAATTTAGTCTTAAGTCTTAAAGTTTAGATTTCAATTCTTATTCTAAGTTAAGATTTAATTGTGCTTAATTGCTCTTATTTGCTTACTTGTTTTTACTTGCTTATTTGCTTTCGAATCTAGATTAGTTTAATTACTTTCTTTTCATTAAGTCTAGGAATTAATTATTAAAACCAAAAACCCCTAAATATTTACTTGCTTTCATAGAGTGTTTAGAGTGTTCGTTCCTACGATAAATCACCCTGCTAAATTTTCATTGAGATTCGACATTGAGTTAACTTACTAGTTCTACGATAGGCCTAGTTCTATTGCTAGCATTTTTAGGTGAAATAAATTTTGATGCCATTGCCACGTGCCTAAGTCCACAACCACCGCCGCTGCCCTCTTTTCTCCAAAAGTTGTCCGCTGCCGCTGTCATTTTTTCAACTCAACAGCAACCGTCGCTCAACCCCTGATCACCTCTCAGTCATCTTTTAGCCGTTATTCCGGCCGCCGCTCTCTCCATTTTAGTCGCCATCATTGTCCATTAGTTCTACCTGACTACCAGCTGTCACAATCTCCGACGACTACCATCGTCGTTCATCACCACACCGGCTGTTTCCGCATTCCTTAGCAGCCACCTTCATCTCTCCATCCTTGCCTTTTCGATTGAAGATGGTTCGCGCTAGCAAACACCCGGCTCGTACTCAAGAGCCCACTCAAGAGCATGAGGAAAAGCGCTCGGATTCTCGAGTCCAACACAACGACCCAACTTTCGCAAGAATGTACCTAAGCCCGTTTCTCCTATTGTCACATGAGGAAGTTAAAAATTTTAGTGCCTTTTTGCCTTTATAAATTACTCCTCCACATCACTATGATTGGGATTTGGTTAATAGCTTGAGGATTCGGTCTACTTTGGTTAAGTATTTAAATGCTTTGAAGTTATATAAGTTAGCCGAGAGTGAGAATGTTGATTATGATGCGTTATGTTGGGAAATGCTTGTTACATGCAATTATAAAGCTGGGCATTCTAGTATGCATTGTCGATTTTTGGGGCTTGAGTATGAGGTTACTTTGCAAGATATGCATGATGCTTTTGGATTTTTTATGGAAAAGGGGCTGCTATGGGTGTTCCTCATAATTTTAATGTTAATGATGCTTGACATGAGTTGACGGGGTTCCATAATTGGAATCCGAGTGGAACACAAGCTGGTTTTCTTCGAGAAGGTGCTATTTCTTTATTGCACAAGTTTCTTGCCTACAACATATCGGGGAAAAAAGAGGCGAATAAGGTGAATATCAATTAAATGTTCTTGCTTTGGTGTGCCAAGCACAATAAGAAGGTGTGTCTTTCACCAATCTTTTGGGGACATATTGATAGTATCAAGAAGAGAGCCAAGAGTCGTCCCTCTTTGAGTGACATTGTAGCTGGTTTGACATAGCACTTTGGTATTTAACTTCCAGGAAGGAATATGAAAGAGGTGCGAAGTGTTCAGATTAGCTTATCGGAGTTGATTAAGGGCATGATTTTAAAGTCTGCTACTGAGTTTTGCCCAGTTTCTAAGCGTGGTTATGCCAAAGATGACATGGCGCCCCTAAGAAGACCACGAGCGGATAGAGAAGGTCCTTCGGGAATTGGGGGATCATCCAATGATGTTGTTATGGAGGAAGTTGCTTACGAAGAGCCAAATTCCCCACCGGAGGGTCCTACTTATGATTACCAAATTGATTTTGGTTATGATGGTTTTCAAACGGCTTTCACTACCTTTCAAGATCGCATAATGGAACATCTTGATGAGCACGGTGCCACTCTTCGAGCCATTAACACACACATGGGATCCATTGATACAAGAGTGGGTAGCCTCGATACGCGAGTGGGCAACCCTGATAGGCACGTCTCCAATCTTGAGACTCATTATGCTCGTTGGTCTTGCATCAACCTCACTCATCACACGGAGACCGATCCTTGGGCAGGAACAACTTGGGAAGATGTCTCCGATCCTTCCAACCCACCTTCCTAGTTTGGTAAGTTTGGTGAGTTTGTTAGTTTTCTCTTTCGTTTTACTACCTCCATCCCATATATTTAGTCCACTTTACTATTTGGCACGTATTTCCACCAAAACCTAGTACGGGTTTTAAAATATAATTTTGTAGTATCGTTTTTTTTACGGGATACTATGACACTCATAGTATCCCGTAAAAAAAACGATACTACAAATTATATTTTAAAACCCGTACTAGGTTTCGGTGGAAATACGTGCATAAAGCAAAGTGGACTTCTTACATGGGATGGAGGTAGTATTTTATTTTTATTTTATTTTAGTAGGTATTATGCTTGGTTTTTCTTTGTTTTTGTTGGTGTAGGTTTTTAACTTTGGCGTTCCTTGTGGATTTCAAAGCTTGATTGTCGGATTGTGTCGTTAATAGTGAAGCTTTCTCATTCCCTTCTCTATTTTTATTGCAATGGGGACATTGCATGAGTTTTAAGTGTGGGGGGTGGGGGGCGGGGTGTAGAAAATTATGTGTTTAGGATATGTGTTTTGTCGTGTTTGTAAAATCATGCTTGATCCTTCTGTGTGTCAGTCAACAACTATGTGGAGTGGTCAAGTATGGATTGTGTTGTGATGATGAGGCTAGTGATGTTTACTTGTTTTGATTGGAAAAACCTACTTGTGAGCATGCAAAGACTTGATAGTTTAATAGGTAAATGAAGACTTTTAGCCTCCACGAACTTGAATCACATTTTGAACCTTTGTTGTGAGGATTTTTGAGCCTTGACTAATGCATAATCATAGTCATAATTTCTTCTTGTGTGTGATTGTTCAAACATACATAATTATCTCTAGAACTTGCGTTGGTTTATCCCTCAAGGTTGCATAGTGTGCTTAATGATGAAGAAGTGATTTTAGGCCATCTTTCATAGCCTTTTCTTTTCCCTTTTACCTTGTCCAAATTGAAACACTATAATCCTAGTTAGCCCCTTTGAGCCTTTGAAATCTAGTATCTTTAGATCTATTGTTTTCTTTGATAAGCCTTAGGATCGGGATAACATGTTTGGGATTGAGTGGTTTAGATTGGATGTGCTTATTGGAATGAATCATTAGAAGAGAAAGGAAAAAAAAATAGGAAGGTTTTGGATTGAAAAGTTAGTACCTCCTACTCATATAAGCTTTAAAAACAAAAGAAAAAGAAAAGATAGAGAACATATTTCTCTAAGTTAACAAATTTTTTTTTTTTTTTTTGGAATAAGAGCATAAGTGGGTAGGAAGTGAATGTAGAATTGAAAGAAGTGTTTGGTTGTTTGAGTTGAAAATCTTGGATATGGTATGAAGTATTGTAGGGGAATTGAGAGTGAAAAGAGAGAGAACGTTGAGTGAATTTAAACTTTTGGGAATTAACTCACTTAAGCCAAAAATTCCTTGCCTACCAAAGAGCCTACATTACAACCAAAAACAAAGTTATATTTGATCTTTGTTATGAGCACACATTGAAGCAATAGAGAGGTAAAACAATTTGCAAGCTTATGGTAGGCATTATGTATTGTTTTGAATTGAGTGATCTTTGTCCAAACTTATACACTTGAGAGAAGAAGGTTCACTTAGATGGTTCCCATGATCAACCCAACGATATCTAACTGTGCGCACAACATCTCGATTAATGTGTTAGACCAACCGAAAGACCCGATCTCATAGATAAGAGCCTTAAACATGTAATAACACATTAAAATATTTTCATGAATAATCCTATTTTATCAGAGGTTACTAACTCAAATAATACTTTGTAAAAATAAAGCCCCGCAATTGCTTACAGAAAATAAAGCCTCACCTGATAATCTAAGCCGCTAAAACAAAATATAAACCTCGTTTCCGAATCGAAAACTACTAATCCTTTTCGATATTGCCTTCGAACCATTATTTCTTATAGCACTACGGCTTAACCTTTGAAGCACGGATGATAGTTTCCATTGATAGAAATAATGAAAAATAGTCATCTATATATAGGAAATTATATCGTAGCTTAGCATAGTCATCTACCCTAGGTAGACTTATTCATCAAACCTACACTTACTAGTAACATGCCACGTGTATAAATGAAGCTAGAGGTGAATGTCAATCCATGTTTGTAGATTGAAGTCTTATACGTAAAAATTTACTACTAACATAATTCATGCACTTCTTGCATGGTATATATATATATATATATATATATATATATTAATTATACTTTATTTAACTCTTTGATATGCATACAAATATTTATATATGTATATTCTTAATTAAGCATAATAGCTACTCATGTATATCTATTACCTATATAAAAAAGAGTCTTGTGGCAAAATATGTGTTGCCTATTTTATCTTATTTATTTGTTTAAATTAAGGGTAATGGAGTAATTTAATATATATAATGCAACAAGATGAGGGTTATCGTGATTAACATATTCAATTTTTGTTTAAGGAAACAAGATTCTCGTCCATAGTTGACAACTTGTCTTTTACTTATTATAATATAAATAACATATTGTTTTTATGTCCATCAAAATATTTATTCCATTGATTTACAATTGAGAGTATATGTATGCACAAATCAAATATAAAACAATAAAGTATTCAATTGATCTAATTTAAGCTTTCTTGATATTACTTATGTATTTCTTCCTCTCTTTTTTTTCTTTCTTTTTTTCATAGTTAATGCATTTTTTGTATTTTTCTAACATTGTAATTTTTTTTATTACGTACATTAATTATAGTTAAATCAAATCTCCATCTTTACTACAATTATATATACATAAGATTTATTTTTTATTTGATCTCTCTCCTATTTATTTTCCATATGATTGCATATGTTTTTTTAAAAAAAATAAATAGTTGAAAGAATATTTTCAAATTTCAATAAATTTTTAAAATATTAATAAACTCTAAACCTCTTTAGTCTAATGATAAAGTAAAAAATAATCTCAAATAACTCTTATTCATTAAACCAATTGAAGCAACATCACATTCTTTCTCATAACACGCTTTCTAAAAATATATCAATGAGATAAATCTTACAAATCACACACTAAAACTCATATTAACACTTGATAAAAACAATTTAAGAGTTTGAAATATGTTTCCAACTATGAGTAATCCTTTACGAAAGATCAATGGTAAAGATGAGATTACTTGACTAAGTAAGAACACTAGGAATGAATCAGTCTTGGTGTTGAAGTGAGTAAGTGACACTTCTGATTCTTGAACTTGTACATTTAAAATAGAGATAACTCTTTAAGATTTTAGTTATTCTTACCTATAAGATGTTACTCATGAGCATCATCTTTTTAGGGAGACTACTTGAGAGTTTTAGAATCTATTCAAAATAACTAGCTTGATAGATCATAAACGATTCTAAGGAATTCTTCCTTAACAATATATCCTAACATACTAATATTTTGAGATAAGCAATGACCATAATATTTAATTGTAATTTGTAAGTAGCACTTTTGATTTTCTTTTTGTATTAACGATCTGTCAAAAATTACAATAAGTGTGCATAGTTCGCTATCTAAATATTATATATTAATTCAATATTTGTGTGTCATTATAAAAATATTATTATAGACATCAATAAAGTTGCCAATAAAAAGTTTATGAAATTTTTTATATTGTACTTATGTGAATGTCCTAAAAAATAACAATCATTCAAACTCTTGAACACTAAAAAGTATATGTTAAAGTATTTATAGAAATATTATATGAGAGTTGACATAAAAGTATTCGAATACTTTCGTTTTACTTTTAACTTTTGTGTTAATTATAAGACGAAGCCAATTTTATTTTTATAATTTATAATTTTTTTAATGTATTTTTAATAAAATTATAAAAAATACAATAGTACCAAAACCATAACCAAATAAGAGAACAAAGAAACATCGTTCCTATAGAATAACATATTTAAAAATTTCCAAATTTTTAGTACAAAAGTAAACATATATATATATATATATATATTAATTCAAAAGCATAAACTGATTTATCTTCATCTCAATCGAAATAAAAAGATTAATACAAGCTAATTTATTATTTTTTCTTTTTGATGTATTTTAATAAATTTATAAAAAATACAATAGGTTCAACGTGCAACGCACGTTTCATATGCTAGTACGTGAAAATATTCATAGTACTAATTGTATATATAAGATCATTTCTTCTATTCGTATACACGTAGACGTAGAGTTATTCGAAATTTAAAGAATTATTTTAATGAGGTATATTATCTTATTATAAATCTCCAAGAAAATAGGAAAAAATTCTAAATTCATATATAAGACTAATTATATTTCATAAGAAAATTTGGGATATTACATGCTCTTTATGTCAAATTAAACAATAATAATATATTATTTGTTTGTTTGTATGTAGATGATTTGATTTTTACAGGCAACAATCCAAAGATGTTTTATGATTTTAAGAGAGCTATGGCGAAAGAATTTTCAGATGACGGATGTTGGATTGATGTCCTACTATCTTGGCATTGAAGTGAAGCAAGGAGAAGATGACATTTTTATTTCTCAAGAAAGACTAGTGTCGCGCCCGTGCGGTGCACGGAAGATATAAATAAATATTTGAAATTATATATATATTTTTTCTCACATCATTATTGAACAATGTAATACATTACATTATGTTATTGTTACCTTCAATAAAAATTTAATTTTCATAATTTTAGAAACCTAAAATAATTTTAACAAATATAAGTAAATATAATTTTAAATATTTATGCAATAGAAACATAAGCCCCCATAGGCTATTATAGTGAAACTACTATTGAAATTAAGATATTTAAATTAATATTTTTTGTATTTTATTTAAATACGTAATAGTTATCTAAATAATTAGTAATTACTATGTTCTTATAGTAATTTAATACATTTCTTTGAAAAAAATAATACATCAAGCTATTAAGCAATAAGTCGTGATTAAAGTAAATTTATCGAACAATAGCTTTAAATCTAACTTAGTATTATTTCACCAAGTTCAAATAATAATTAATTTATTTGTGACAATGTATTTATGTTTTGTATTGTCACAACAAAATTTTACAATAATAAATAGGATTGAAAAAATAAATAAATACTACAAATATATAGATGTAGCAAAATACGAAAGCCAATACAATAATTTAATACAAAAAATAGATATATTAGCAAACAATGAAACAATATTTATAATTTAAAATATATTTATCATCAAATCCATTGAACAATTCACAACTTTTTAAAGTAAATCATCTTCACAAACCATTGGACAATTCATGGTTACTTTTGGAGGGAAAATGACATAGTTGTAATTTTTGTCAACAATTCTTCTTTTATATATTGTATAGATATGCCAAGGAGATGCTCAAGAAATTTGAGATGGAAGATTGCAATTTTGTTGGTACTCCCGTTGAATGTGGCGTCAAGATTTATGCCAATCAAGGTGGAGAGAAAATTAGTCCAACATTTTTCAAAAGTCTTGTTGGAAGTTTGAGGTACCTAACATGTGATTTTTTATGCTAATGATTTCGAGCTTGTTGGATATTGTGATAGTGATTGAGGCGGTGACATTGAAAGTCGTAAGAGTTCTACCGGATTTGTGTTCTTTGTTGGAAATTCAGCATTTACTTGGATGCCAAAGAAGCAACCTATTGTGATTTTGTCTACATATGAAGCCAAATTCGTTGCAGTCACCTCATGTGTTTGTCATGCTATATGGTTAAGGAATTTGTTCAAAGAACTCAATTTTCCACAAGAAGATCCTTCGGAGATATATGTTGATAACAAGTCGGCTATTGCGTTGGCTAAGAATCAGTTGTTTTATGATAGGAGCAAGCATATGGATATTAAGTAAGGAGTATTATTTTATTCAAGATCACATATCCAAGAAAGAAGTGGAGCTTAATTACGTGAAGACTCATGATCAAGTTGCGGATATCTTCACAAAACCATTGAAGTTTGATGATTTTCGAAGGTTGAGAGAATTGCTAGGAGTCATGACGGAAATTTCAAATTAAGGGAGAGTGTTGAAATAATAATTAGAAATTTATTTTATTTTCATTTATGTAATAGTTAGTGGGTGAGAGTTACAAGTGTTATGGGGTAGTGGAGAATAAGTTACTAATGTTAATGGAGTGCTAGTGGTGATTAATTGTGAGATTAGTTAGGGTGTGCCCTTAAATGAGCATTAGATGAAAGGTTTCATTTGACACCTATATATATTTCATGTATGAGCATGAAGAAGATAAACACAACTCCACAAATTATTTGAATTTACAAGTTTACTCCATATTATCCTCCTCATATTTTTATCTTCTTTCATACATAGATGCTCTCCGGTAACTTAAAAGACTTAACCTTCTTCGCCCAACCCCACTCAACATCTTTCTCGTGTTGCTCGACTAACTTAATTATCTGGTCATAAAGATTCTTGGAGTAATCAAGTGAGGGAAAATTTGAAAAATCGAATTCCACAAAGACATTGTTCATGTTTGGATCGAAACACTCATCCTCCTTATACATATCCACTTGCACAGTGCATGCACCATTCATTTCTTCAATCAAACTCATCGCAGTTGGGATACATCGTCTAATCGGCAATAAAGGGATACGCCTTTCAATACTATCTATTTCACCCAGAGTGGCTACTTCAAGTTTCCCAGAGTCAAACTCATATTTAATGCTTTGTATACCTTCAATAGGTAAACCTTCATATGCACTAAAATTCTTCTCCCGAAAATCAAATATTTCATTCTCATATATTCTTTTTATAGAATAAGCATCACTAGAGTCGATGCAGATTTGTTCTTCCATCATGAAGAACCGAGAATGACGTCAACATACATTCGGAAGAGCAGATAATCTGCGCTTCATCCGAATTGCTCCTCATCATCCATGACTCGTTCGTTGATATTGCTTTGAATATTATAAGAAAAGATTTAAATTTGTGCAAATTATGAGAGGCGGCGGCTCCGAAAACCCAAGAGTATTTAATTATTTATGAAGAAATTAGATGATGATATTTGTCTTGTTTCGGTCGTGACTCTTGTAAATTAATCGGGTCCGAAATAATTTCGGATCCATCCCATCTTTCCGATCTAATCATAAATTCATAAAATTAGATTTATTAAATAAATAGTGAATTTCAAATCTCTTACAAAGCGTAGACCACACTATGATTATGTTAAAATAAGAAGAACTAATGCAGTGCCCGTCGAAATTCGACCAAAATTATTTATTTTTTAAATTTTGAGTAAAATATTTATTAAAAAGTACACTTATTTATTTAAAATGATAGTAATGTAACAAATCATTGGAATAATTGTTAGAATAAAAATCATATTAGGAAGAAAAAAAAAAGGTGAATGAGTGGTAAAATTTGTAGAAAAATTGTACTTATTTTATATGTCAAACAACTAGTATTTGTAGTAGAAAAAAGGTCAAAAAATGGTTAAAATTTCTGAAAAGTGGTACTCAATTTAAACGTCAAGTTGCCCGTTAATCAACGAAATAAAAAAAAAATAAGTTAAGAAAGATAATATTTTTAAGTCATCCGTGTTTTACATTAACAAAAAAATAGTTCATGAAATATGTCACTTCTCAAGCAATTTAATTCAATTTAAATGTTAAACCGCCCGTTGTTCGATGTAATTAAAATTAGGTCAAGGAGATTTTTCGGGTAGTTGTACTCATTTTGACTGTCAATCCGCTCATTGTTTGAGTGTCAGTTGCAAGAGACATACTGTAGGTTGGATTGCAAAAAGTATAACTTCAATTTTTAGAAAGTTGTACTCGATCTAAATGTCAAGCCGTTATCAATATGATACGTAAGTTCTATGAGAAGATGGACTTTATGCCCCTTCAAACATTGGACCGTTATAAGAATGCTATTGATCATGTTGAATTTACTCATGGTGGAAGAAGTTGGAGGCACATAACAAGATTTATATTCCCCTCAACAAATCCATCACGTATTTGAACATGACGAAGGGTCATAGTAAAAATCTTTTACTTGCAACGTTTTGTAGGCATATAGCTGTGCACGTACGTTGCTGAACATTTCCCTCGTGTATGATTCTTACATTTTTTTCTTTGTGTTTTTTTAAAAATATTTATTGATAAATCACTTTGCAACTATATTTATAATCTCTAACATTTGTTTGCTTGTTTATTTGAATTTTCAGCACATGTTATGGAAGGATAAGAAACCGAAAGCTATAATAAGAAAAGAGGTCGAAGAGGATGATGAAAACCCGAGACCTACTGAAGGGGACATTGATAGAGTGATCATGATGTTCTATTGGGGGGGGGGGGGATTCGATGAAGCTAATGCCGAAATTAGATAAGAAAGATTTATTGAAGCTATTTGTTTAGGTTTAGTTTTATCATGTATTAACTTGCTACTTCAATCATGGATTGTTAACTGCTAGGTAGATTTTAGATTTAACTCTTCCGAATGTTGCACTTTTGTTACCTCCAATTGGTGATTGTGTTGATTTGTGTGAAGAATGGTTGATCATATTTTGATGCACATATTTCCTTGTTTGGCTGATCTTGTATTCCTTTATATATGTTCTGTACATATTAATGTCTGGATAGATGATGATATTTAAAGGCATAATGAGCTTCTTGATGTAATTAGAAAGTCATGGAGATTGTAGCCAGGTCATTGTAAAAATATTTCATTTTTCATCTTTATAATGTGGCAGAATCATACTGCCTTCTGATTACCTACCATCATTTGTTTTGCTGTGTGGTTTATTTATTGTTCCTTTAGTGTCATCCCATGATCATCTCTCAGACTTTATTGTGTATGTTGTATTTTTCCTTCCTCAGATGATATCAAGTTATGAGTGGAAAGTATGTTTGCAGCAAGTTTTTGACTAAGATCATCAAGTTTGATTTCCTGGCTTTCATAAGGTAAACTGTAAACTGAATCCAAATGTTATTTGTACAACGTAAAGAGTTGAAGTGATGGATGGATCACCAGATATTATTTCATTTTCTCACTCTGATTCTCATACTTTTTTATGGTTTTACTGAAAGCTAGTTAGTGCTCTCTTTTTTCATTTTTATTTGTCAGCTACGCCATGAATTTAAGTTTTTCTCTTCTTTTCAATTACTACTATTTTGCGTAAAAGATCATTAGCAAATAAGATACTATTAAATTAAATAAAGGTAAAATAAAATGTAAGGTCACATTTTCTTTTTTGCTAGTCAAGAGTTACTTGTCGCTTATTTCTAAAAGAGGACACAAACTAACGAGCTCAAAATTGAGTTAGTTTTTACTATTTAAATAACCAAAAGGGTAATACTCAATTTCGGTCATCCAGGTCAAGGTAAATAAATGGGTAAACGGTGATGAAAAATGAGCCACTCTATGAGTTATATGCGGATTTTGTCCCCGTCTTGCTTGAGGAACTCAAACAAGCTCAAAGATTGTCAGCCAACCTTCTAGAACCTCCTACTGCTTGTTCACCCTCCGCCTCCGAGGTATATTATCTATGCATCCTCTGTTAATCTGAATCTTTTATTGAAAAAAGTTGAACTTAAGAAGTTTTGTTATTATTTGTGTTTTTTATGCAAGAGAGTGCAAAAGAGTATTGGCTACTTCGTATTATATTATAGTTGGCAGGTTCTATTGCCTTGGTGTTGCGTGGTGATTGCGATTATAAGATTAAAGCCCAAGTTGCTCAAGAGGGATGATCAGTAGCACTAGTGATCATAAATACTAATGATGCTAGCAGCTTCATTACTCACATATATATTTTTTTTGAATTTTATATGCCTTGTCATTGTTCTATATCTCTCCTACATTACATGGTCTTCAATTTGATTCTCCTTTTTATCGAGCTTTCATAGGCCTTCCGGAGATGAGTTGTGCTAATAATACTAAGTTGAATATCAAAATTCATGTTATTACTATTTCAAAGGCAGGGGAAAAAGAATAAGAGAAATCCATAACTGCTGGGATGAGAGGTCAGACACTTTTTCATGATGTCTATGCATGTTCTTCAATACTTTCTATTGATGAAGGTAGATGCATGCTAATTTATCTCTTGTTTTTTTTCCCTGATTTAGTGGAACTTTTGACGTATTCTCCAAATCGCCCCGTTGTAGATTTTTCGGTGGTATTCTCGTGGATGATGGCTGTTGAAACAGTACTTTCTGCTACACTTTGGCCATAAATAGTTGGATCAAAGGAAAAATATGATAAATCCAGTATTGAACAATCTCCAAAGTTTTTTTTTTTTAATTTTATGAATAGCGAACCGAATCAAAAATATTATATTTGTTTGCATTACAACAAATCAAATATTTTTAAATTCCCTAATTACATTAAAAGAAATGACATACTTTTTCAAAATTCCGATCAACCAATACAAACTAAGTGTGTATCCTTAGTGAAAAACAAAATTAAAAAAATGATGTCAAAGCATATGTGGCCTAATACTTGGAAACAAGAACTCCCTAATGGCCACGATGCGTTTCCGTTGGACAATAAAACTCCCTAATTGCATCGAACGTCAGCTTTTCATAGCCATCGACACCCCACCTTTTCCCATGAGAATTCTTGCACATGCAAAATTGGATGTCATTCTCAATTCCATCTCCCACGAGCAAAATGGTATGAAATGAAACTTTGTCGGGATGCTCTCACTCTTTTCTCTTTTCATCATATGTTAGGTCCATGTAAAGTGCATCCTTTAACTCTACGAAGCTATCACAGTAAAGTACTATGGCGGGAACCGGTGCATGATCGATCATCCCCTTGATCCCATTACACATCATCCTGGTCATCTTCCGCTCCATGAGAATAAGTTCCTCGAATCCGTCAAGGTACACCCTTATGAAACTTACCCCTTATGGGCGGTCATTAAATCTGACATCTTGAACCCTACCAACATATCGATAAACATCTGGCCGAGGGGATGCCATAAGTTTCAACATATAGGAAAGCAAAATACTCATAAGTTTTATGCAAGACATGTTAAACCTTTTGCATTAAGTATTCTTTCAGATTTCACATGCCATCTACTTTTATATTTTGCTAAAAATCTGATAACTAAGTTAGATGTTCACAAATCTCATATCAGGAAGCTGATGCTAGTGCAGAAAAGGATGATACAATTCTCCATATTATCACGATAAATGTAGTAGTGTTTGTTATATCAGCATCTTCCTTCCTGTTGTTGCTTTACTTCTTCATGTCCGCAGCCTTCGTTTGGGTGCTCATCATACTTTTCTGCCGCGGGGTATTGAGGTGAGTATTCATTTCGATCATTACAATCACTACTTCCACTTTTAGCAATAGGCTTTAAGATGATGACAGTCTCAGAACAAGAATCAACAATTAAGAGGGTGTTCTCCTGCATCTTACTCTGGAACTAGTAGTACTAAACTAGTGAACTTCAAACATACTGTATTAGATTTCTCAATATGTTAATACGATTGCAACGCAAAGTTTGTGAGAACCAAATTTTCAATAATATGATATTTTGGTTATCAGGGAATACACAACTGTATAGTATCATTGGTATTGAGGTACATTTAAGTTGTGTTTTTCATGCTTCTCTACTCGGGCACCATAGCAAATACTGATTTCTCTTCTGTTTGAAACAGCAAGTACAAGGATTATGGACAAAAGACATTGAAACTGCCAATGCTGGGGAAAATCACCATTCTCTCCCTATTCGTGTTGATAATCTGCTTGATATTCGCCATAGTCTGGGTGGATTGTTTTAACTTGGTTTCCTAATCTGAATAAGGATCTATAATTGATAATTGAGTAATATTTATGTAATATACTACTAATATGGATATCAAAGCATTATATGTTGACTCAAGGACACACCACTTTATGTTGTACCTATTCTATGTTGATTTTTTTTGTTGCCCCTTACTTTAGTTTAATGGTTCTTTTTTTCCTCTTCTCCCAAACATTATACATAATAAATTTTATCATGTTATAGCTCAATAGAGTAAAGAAATCTGTGCTCATAGACAAAAAAAGGCATGACCTTATAAAGGGTTTTAACATAGATTAAAAAAAAACATTGTTAAAACTAGTCTACCTCTAATTATATTGTTCATCACAATATTTAATATTAACAATTTTGTATAAGGATTTCAATAATAATAATTATTCCACAAATTAGCAGGAAGAATCAAAAAACAATGACACAAACGTATCAGAACCGGTAATTATGAAGGACGTGAAAGTTACTTTTGAGCAAAATGTGTTCTCAAAAATCCCAAAATAAATTACAGACTTTCAAACCAACAAGTAACAACACATGTCACTATTACTACGCTATATATTGCATGTTGGTCTTGAAAGTCCACCAAAAAAATGTATTGATCCACAACTATTATCATAGACACGGCGGCAAGACTTGAGCAACTTCACAAAAATAATGCATAATCACTTTCTACATAAACTCCAATTCACCATATTGATGGACTTCAAAACTAAATAATTGCTTTAAAAGGAAATTCCAAAAACGAACAAAGGACGTCTCTTCTTTCTATTTTAATCCTCCTCTGGATGGTTTTCCTTTCTGAAACCATAGAAGAAAACACACATCATTCATGTTGTAGAGGTAAATTGGCGCACACATTATATTCACATTGAAATGTTACATTTGAGTAAAAGTTATTTTATCATATAGCCCATTATCTAAAGACATATTCTTGTTAGTGAGAGAACAAATCAGATTCTTGATTATTTTTTTTACCAAATTAAATATGGAGTGGTTGTCATATCGGGGAAAAAGAAAGGCCAACAAAATAAGATGAGATATAACAATTTACCTAAGTTTCCACCCGCGATAGATTTATTAGATTACAACATAAAATATTACCATATAAAAAGACTTCTTGGTTGAAAAAAGCCTCAATCCCATGCAAAAATTTGTTCATAACATTGTCATGTGAACTAAGAAAATGACTTCGCAGATGTAAGAACACAACGCATAGCCATATAGGTACCTATCCCATTCATACCTATTGTAGTATGAACTAAGAAAATGATTTCGCAGATATAATAACATATATATATATATATATATATCCTAATTTGAACAACCCAATATTGTAATTCACACAAATAACTCGATCTTTCTATTCCATAATAAAAGATGACATACTTCCTCTTTAAGAAGTTAAAGTTTCACTATGCTAAATAAGAAGAAATATGAATAGGGTATATTTTTGAGTAATCAACTCGAATGCCAACTTCGTGTAATAATTTGCCAAACTTCGCATGTGCGTTGTTTTAGAAAATTATAGAGAACCAGTAGTTTGCATCTTGTAATCCCTTTTCACTAACATAAATACTATAATGTTTTAATTAGTAATAATAGGAAGCAAGTTATTGATACTAATATATCATAAGAGAGTAATAAGAGTCTTACAGTAAATGTCCCCGCCTTGTGTCTTCTCAAATCTGCACATGCTAGCAAAGATTGAAAAAATTAATCTAGGGAAGACAGAGATAACTAAGGTACAAGAGAAAATGAACTTGCCTATAGGGTAAACACATTTTGAATTGAGAGGAGGGGGGGGGGTGATTGAGTAACTTAAAAGACTTAACCTTCTTCGCCCAACCCCACTCCCCATCTTCCTCGTGTTGCTCGACTAACTTAATTATCTGATCATAAAGATTCTTGGAGTAATCAAGTGAGGGAAACTTTGACGAATCGAACTCCACAAAGAAAATGTTTATGTCTGGATCGAAACAACACTCTTCCTCCTTATACATATCCACTTGCACATTGCAAGCACCATTAATTTCTTCTACCAAACTCATCGCAGTTGGGATACAATGTCGAATCGGCACTAAAGGGACGCACCTTTCTAATACTTAAGTTGAAAATTTTAGAATTCCAGCTCATGGACTCTATTTTAGTGACCGAGCATTGTACTATAATGTCAACGATTAATATTATTATTCATCTCAACTATCATGGCATGTCTATTCATGATCTTCACGTAGTTAAATTTTTTCTGGTGATAAATGATGCATTGATATTTCGTGATTTGGATATTATTTTGGAACAAATGAGAGTAAGGCTCAGGAGTTTCATCTGTTTAGAAAAATTAATAGAAAGTGGTTTGATAAGAGTCCCTATAAGGTGATGACACCAGAGGTCGAAGACCTCTTGTCACTGATTGAGATGGACAACGAGCATTATAGGTACAATCTATTTGTTTTATTAATTTGGTTTGTTGTATTATGATATTGATTATTGTCATTTTTCTTCTTGTGCTACACCGCCCGATATTTTATCAGCAGATCACTTGAGCGTGCTCTCTTCTGCTGAACGTATCTCTATGGTACATAAGTTCCATGAGAAAATGGACTTTTTGCCCAATGATAAATTGGACACTTATAAAAATGCTGTTGATATTTACTAATGAATGATTGAAGAAGTTGGAGGGTAAATAGAAAATTTATGGTCCGATCAACAAAACATTCAAGTATTTGGACATGACAAAGGATCGTAGTACAAATCTTACACTTGTATGGTTTTGTAGGGACATAGTTGTGCATGTTGCTGAAAATTTCTTATATGTATATGATTCTTATATTTTTTTAATTGTTTATTGATCAATCGGTTTGCAAATATATTTAAAATCTCTATTATTTGTTTATTTTTTGTTTATTTTAATTTTTAGCACGTCATGGATGATCCGAGGGATAATCCTCAGTCAACTATAAAAACAAAACCCGGTAGAAGTGGTTGAAGTGATACCTAAAATCACGACAGCTATGAGACACTAATAAAACAATCATTGTAATCTATGCGAGAGTTTTGATGAAGCTGATGCGGAAAATAGGCGAAAACCTTGTGAATATTAATTATGTCAAATGATAGAAGAAGAGAACGTAAAAGTAGTACACGAGACAAGATTTATAGTGAAACTTAATTACAACAACAATCTTACATATTTGGATTGACATCCACTGGTATAAAGCAATTTATATTTGTATTATCATATTTATGATGTTAGTATTTACTAATCATAGAAATGATATGCTTAGCTTAACATATGATCATCCTCCATTTTAGTTTCAATAAATTTGTCTTGTCAATTCTAATATATATTCCTTGCATGGAGTTTATGTTGTGAATTACTTATTGAGAAGAATATCAATAGAACATTTTATAGGAGTGATCTATTGCAGTTGTTGAAGAAATTAGATGACATGAATCTGTTGGAGCTATTTGTTTCGGTCAAGACATTTATGAGATTTTACCATGATCATCAGTCTGTGTAAGACCACTTACATCAGCACTAATATTTGTGATGTACCACCCTTTGGGAATTGCCTACTTAGTTTAGCATATGATCATCCTCCATTCTAGTTTCATAAAATTAATTTGTCTCATCATTTCTAAAATATTTTTCTTGTATGAAGTTAATATTGAGAATTTACTCAGATACTTTAACATTCCAATGGTGATCATAATTATTACGGCCAGATATTTAACGAAAAATTGGTAGAGATGAGTATTGATCACTTTAACTAGTGTCAAAATCAATTTGTACCCGGAGCCATTCGAAGACACTTTCTCTAGTGTCTATTGATCTACAATTTGCATCGTTGTAAATAACGTTGACATGCTAATAGTTTATATGATTATAATTTGTTAAATCTCTTAATTAATCCTTTCAATTAATTATTAATTTTGTTCACATCTTGCATGTTTGAGCTTGTTTAAAATTCAATTGCAGATTTACTTATAAATGGGTTTATCATATTTTAAATTTTGTGACACGATAATAACTATCCACCAACAAATGCCACATATTTTTTTATAATAATTTTTAATATATCATGATAATATTATAATATTTTATCATTTTATAATAGTATTGTATATATATTGATCATGCACTTGACTATTGACTTCAAAATTTAGAAGGTGTGCAACACGTCAATGAATGATATAGGTGAGAGATAAAATATTACCCCCTCCCTCCCATATGAGTAGTCATTTTTTCTATTTTGGAATGTCTCATATGAGACGTGCCCTTTCCTCAATTGACAATAATTAGCTCAATAGAAAAGGGACAACCTCTGATGCACGGATTCTTCAAAAAACAATACATTGCAGTATCGGATTCACACCCGTATCGCATCCGGGTGCGATTCGCGACGGATTCGCACCCGATTCGCCACATGACATATTCTTATTTAATTTAATATAAATAATAACGGATACGCGAATCCGATAAAGAGGATTCGCGAATCCGGAGTTAATTGGGTTATTTTTGTTATAACTTAAATTTTTTTAAGGGATTTTTTTGCAAATCTTAAATATTGTTTATTAAAAGAAAAATGAAAATAGAAGCAGAAGTCGTACATTGTATATTTATTTGCACTGTTTCATTATTTTTCATATATATTTAGTTTATGATTTATTTAAATTTTATGTATAATATAGGCATTATATAATAAATATAAAAATAAATAGACGTACGTATATATCCTAGCCGAATCGCACCCTATGATTTTTAAAAATACGTATCCCCACACTCATATCATATCGTATCGCCCCCGCACCTGCTTCCCCGTACCCGTGCAACATAGAGGACAACTTATGTGGACCCATCACTTTATTTACTGAACAAAGAACACATTGGTTATTGTGTAGAGAAGAAATTGACTACCCATGTAGGACGGAAAGAGTATAATATATACATCAATTTTACTTGGTGACTAGTCACAATCACCACATAATTATTTTTTTCATACGTAAAAATGATGTCATATACATTTGGGACACACTTGGGTCAGCCGGAGGCACCGTGCGGCCGGGCTAAAACAATGACACTTTTATTCATATAGATTGACACTTTTCTGTATAAAGATTGACACTTTTAAAAATTGTCATTTTATTCGTAAAATAATTATGTTAAAGATTGACACTTTTATTCATATAGATTGACACTTTTCTGTATAAAGATTGACACTTTGGGCCCGGCCGCACGGTGCCTCCGGCTGACACAAGTTTTTGTCTATACATTTTTACACGTAATCCTAAATGTATATTAATATCAAACATTTGATTTCTTATAAAGAGTAATGCTCCAATGCGCACTGTGGGCACGCTTAATGTGCCCACGGATGTGTCATTGGTATAAATAAAGAAATTTCATATCAAAATTAATTAAATTTTACTATAAACTAAACCTTACCTAAAATAACTAAACTCTAACGGGAAAGATTGCCGACGTAATATTGGCACTGGTGAGTACATTAAATGTGCCCACGGTAGGTATTGGAGCATTTCTGTTCTTATAAAATGTAAAAAAAATGTAACTGCCAATAATTAATCAATCAGTTGGCTAAGGGGGATACCTCTTAATTCATCCTCAATTTTATCACGGGTCGGGTAGACATATCAAAATTTAATTATAATTGTTATATTATGTAATGATTATAATTATTACTCGTACTTGTGCAAATTTAATTGTACATCTCATCCTACACATTTATATTAACGCTTGGCTAATGTCTTTATGTGACATCTAACACCATATCATTATAAAATCCATACTCGTCAGGACTTAGGACCCTATAATCATTAAACTTTTCTTTTTTGATACAACGAATTTCAATTTATTTATACAGATATTAATAATCATGACTATGCGATCCAAAGAAGGTTAATGTAAGACTATATATTTAATGGCAAGCAATTAGCATCAAATATAGTATTAGATTTATTTTAAGGAAGGTCTAAATAATATTAACACGTAATATATATTATTAAACATATTAGTATTTATTTTTGTGGGTCAGCTTCAATTATTACATGCATGCATAAAATCTGAAGTCGTGCCAACGCCGTCGCCGGCGGTGGTTGAGTCACTATTCACTAACAAAATTTCTTAAGCCACTTGTAAACAAATGCATCCACCACGTGTCACTCCCTCCGGCAATCATGCAACTATTTCATACAAAGTTCCAAACTATTGTTGTAGCAATTTTCCATCAACTGTTTTGTAGATTAATATCCTCACATGCATGATATTCGTGTTTGAATCTAAACTTAAACTCATACTATATGTATATATTGAGATTTTTTGTTAAATTATATATAATCTTTGAATTCAAAATCATTATTTAAAAAAAATATTTTGTATCAAAAGTTTTGATCGATATTAATTCGATGTGCAATCAATTTCTTAAAATGGCTTAATGCTTAGAATGTTGAGTTTTGTGACGTTGATAGTAAAATATTTCCAAAATCCTTCTCATCACTTTCTTAATTTGGATACTTCCGTTGAAAATCCACTCTTTTTTTTTTTTGGTTATCCAAGGAATTTAATTATGCAATACACACCACACAATTATAGGCTATTTAATATCAAGAACTAAATAAATAAATAAAAAGTCAATTATTTGTACCAAAATTTCATTAAAAAGAAAAATCCCCTTTGGGAAATATAATTTAAAAAATGTTACTTTATTTTTGTCTCGTCAAATATGACGTCCTTGATTCTAAAGATGCATCACATCTAAGTTTAACCAATATTTGGTGGAAAATCAAATAGGATCTGAATAAAGTAATATATATATATAACAATTACTACTAGCATACTTTTTATATTAAATTTATAAATATCTTATTGTTTGTAACGTTTTAAATATGTTAGTTGACGTTTCTTTCTCTATCAAATGAACATTTACTTCCTTTTAGCCCCGCATTCACTTGTCGATGGAGCGCTTTTCGAGTAAATTTACGAAATTGGACATCGGAGTTCAACGCATACTAGTCTAAAAATTGTCGGTGCCCCTAGAAGACATGGGGGCTATTTTTGACATTTAATCCATTATTTAATCATTAAGTTGATGTCAAATTCATACTTTGTTATATAGTGCGCATTCGGTTGAGAGCAGTTTTATATTTACATCACCATGTATTTGTATTTTCTATTTTCTATTTTCTATTTTTATTTTGTTTTCTTTGTTTTTAATGGTAAACACAATTGCTCTTACCCTATATCTAAACAAAATATACATATTATATCGATATATATGTAATATGTGTATGTATAGGTATGATTTAGTTATTGATATCTAGCACTCCTAGTTTTAATCAACGCTATTATTTAAATCTACACCTTACACGTGACTATTAAAACTTAAATCCAACGTATTAATGTATTATATCCATTAATAGGTCAATTATTTGAAAACTAAATCAATGGATTTGTTCTAAAATCCAACTACTATTAAGAGAATATAAGTATCATTAATAACATTAATTCATTAACAAACGTCGTCCGACCTAGTTGGATTTGAAATAAATAAGTGAAATTCTAAAAAATGAAATCGACTATTTAAATTAGCTTGCTATTCGAGATTTTCAAAAGTCCACACTTTAGATTTGTTCATATATCACATTAAATTGAATAATATAGCTCAAGAAGAGGGATAAAATATCACGACATCTCAAACTATAATTGTTTTTTTTTTTTTTTTTTGAAGTAACATAAAGCCCTTTAAAAAATAATCACATATGCGAATCTCATATGCACCAACATATAGTCCTTTAAAGTACTTCTCCCGTTTCATTCGTATAAATTCGATTTTTAAATTTATGGAAATCTGAACCAATATAAATGAGACGAATGAAGTATATATTTCGATACGATATTAACTATTTTTTCTGTCTCGTTTAATTAGACCCGCTTCTTGAATATATGTGAAGTTTAAAATAACCGAGCGAGTCTAATTGAAAGGGATGAAAAGAGTATTATGGTATCTATTGATCACTTTAAAAACGGCGAACGGCGTACTAATTTTTATTGCATTTCTTGGAAATATGTGTAAGGTAACAACAATAATTAAAAAACTAAATTTGCAATCGTAGAAACAACTAAATTCATAATGTTCTATAAATAAAGATTGTATATCGAATTGAAGTGGCAAGATTTGGTTTGCACATTTGTCTTCCACCAAGCGTGAATAATGCTAAAAGTCAAGTCAAAACACACACACATGAACACACATAAGAAGCCGCTTTGGAAAATTCCAACTATCACAAAATCTGTTTTACAGTTAACACCTTGACTAATTCGTTAAATAACTATTTCATTTTTCTTTTTTAACTAGCAATTTAAAAGATTAATTGTAGGAAATCCTAGTATCACGTTAGTTAATTTTGGTAAGTCCAAGACATAGGAATTTTTACGAGATGGATTAAAGAAAGTCAAAAGAAAAAAAGAGGAAAAATTGCTTGAATTCCGCTCCCAAGGAGAAAAGTGGAACTTTTAAGAAAGGAAAATTACTTTAAATTTGGTTTATATCTTCCGTAATCTATTATTAAATCCAATAAATTCTTCCTCCTTTTTTTTTCTTGATTTGTATTATATGCCGTCTCTCGTAATTCCTATTCTCTCATTTAGGGTTTTTTTTTTTTATTTGACAATTCTTTAGCTTCCATTGAACAATTCTTGCTTCTGGGCTGGTGCACATTTGTCAGATAAAATTTCTCTGAATAATTTTTTGATTTTATTCGTATTAAAAAAAAACCCACAAAAATTTGTTGGTATATTCAATTTCTTTGTTGTACGATCTAAATCTTATATTCTCTACCCTTTTTCTGTATCTCAGCCCTCATTGATTGGCCTTTTATTTTTTATTCCTTTCCGAAGGCCAAAAAAATTCATCCTTTTTAAAATTTGTGCAATTTTCGGCTCTCTGCAAAAATTATTGAAAAAAATTATACAGAATGGTATTTGTTTGTTTTCTTGAAATGAATGAGGGTTTGGTTTGGTGGTGGAGGAGGCAGTATTCCTAAGTTTCTAACACCAGAACGTGCTGCGCTGTCGGTTTTTATTTATGGAGTTTTTTTTTATATTTTAATTATCCAATTCCCTTTGGGCTGGGAATAAATCTTTAAACGTGTTGAGCTGTTACCATTTTCCTCTCTCTCTCTCTCTCTCTCTAAACATCTTTTTCAAATTCTATAATTTTATTGCTGCAAGCTGTAAATGGATGTTATGTAGAACGCCTTTTGTACTATACTTCTCAGTAGTAGTCTCTACCATTTATCCATCTCTCTCTCTCTCTACGTATAGTGTAGTATAGTATAGTATAGCATGGTGTTACAGTAGCTTAGTATTTTGCTTCTGCTGCAAAAATTTCAATTCCCATATAATCTCCATAGGAATGTCTCCATGTTTTGGAGACGCCTAGTTTCTTCATAACTCCCACGCGTCCTCCTTTCTCTGCACCTCTTCTCTCTCTCTCTCTCTCTCTCACATCCAAAATGAAGTTTTTGTAGCATTCTCTCTCTCTCTCTATCCATCTCTCTGCAACTCCCCCCTTTTCAGCTCATCTCTCCAACATTTCCCTTAATTCTTGATTGTTGACCCCATCGGCAGTCGAGCTCAAGGGCCACCGAAAAATTCAATCTTGGAGAAATCTCTGCTACATTTCCGCATTTGGGTACTCGAAAAACCCACAATCTTGAAGAAAATGGCCCCATCTCTGTGGTGGGCGAAGGAGGCGCACAGAGGCACGCCGGTGGTGGTGAAGATGGAGAATCCGAACAATTGGTCGATGGTGGAGCTGGAATCTCCCTCCGACGAGGACTTCATCTACCAAAACGACGCCGCTCCCAAGGGCGGCCGCAACAAGAACGCCAAGCAGCTCACTTGGGTCCTCCTCCTCAAAGCCCACCGCGCCGCCGGCTGCCTGACCTCCATCGCCGCCGCATTCTTCTCCCTCACCTCCATCGTCCGCCGACGCGTCGCCTCCGGCCGCACCGACAACCCCCGCGCCGCCGTGAACTCGAGGTTCTACGTCTGCATCAAGGCCTTCCTATGGCTGTCCCTCCTCTTGCTCGGCTTCGAAATGGCCGCTTATTTCAACGGCTGGCATTTCGGCCACCCGGATCTCCAGCTGCAGCACCTCTACAGCTTGACCGACGCGGCGGCGGTCAAGACCGCCTTCGATTCGCTCTACTCCACGTGGGTCCTGATCAGAGTTGGGTACCTCGCTCCGCCGCTGCAGCTCCTCACCACCGTGTGCATAGTCCTCTTCCTTATCCAGAGCTTGGATAGACTAATCCTGTGTTTGGGTTGCTTGTGGATCAAGCTCAGGAATATTAAACCTGTTGCCAAACACGGCATTGTGGATCTTGAGACCGGAGATGGCGATAGCTATTTCCCAATGGTGCTAGTTCAGATCCCCATGTGCAACGAGAAAGAGGTACTCCTCTCCTCCTCTCTTACATCCTAGGATTCTTTCTTGTAATAAAGTGGAATTTTACATTTGTTGTTGTGTTTCTTGTTCTTGAGTTGAGAGTGGCTTGGAATTTTGAACTGTGATAGGTTTATCAAATATCTATGGCTGCTGTTTGTAATATGGACTGGCCTAAGGGGAGAATGCTGGTTCAAATATTGGACGATTCCGATGATCCGGTAACGCAGTCGATGATCAAGGATGAAGTTCATAAATGGCAGCAGAATGGAGCTAACATCATATACAGGCATAGAGTGATTAGAGAAGGATATAAAGCAGGCAATCTTAAGTCAGCCATGAATTGTAGCTACGTCAAAGATTACGAATTCGTTGCCATTTTCGATGCTGATTTCCAGCCTAATCCTGACTTTCTCATGAGAACCATTCCTCACTTTAAGGTAACTTTTTGTTATATTCCTAGTTTTTGAGTGACTATGTTGGAAAGAATTTGCCTTGATTGAATGTACTTTCTTGAATTGCTAGCATCCACCTTTTAGGTTGATTATTGCTATGGAATTGATTCGGTATGCTGTGTTTCGGATTGGTATTTATTGCGTATTCGTCTTGATGAATGAATTTCCATCTTTCTTGATTTTGTTGAGGTGAATGTGGCTAAGTTCAGTTGATAAAATGGAAGTGTGGTTTCACTTTGGATTTGTAGGATAATGAAGAAGTAGGATTGGTCCAAGCAAGATGGTCATTTGTGAACAAGGATGAAAATCTTCTCACTAGGCTTCAGCTGATTAATTTGGCTTTTCATTTCGAAGTGGAGCAGCAGGTTAATGGGATTTTCCTCAATTTCTTTGGCTTCAATGGGACTGCTGGGATTTGGAGGATTAAGGCATTGGAAGAATCCGGAGGTTGGTTGGAGAGAACCACTGTCGAAGATATGGATATTGCAGTTCGAGCTCATCTTCATGGATGGAAATTTGTGTTTCTGAACGACGTTGAGGTATTTTTGTGCTATGATATGATCTACTACTTTCTGCCATGTTGTGTTTCTTATTGTCGAATTGCATTAGTAAATGTTTCTTCTTGAATTTTTATTAGTGCCAATGTGAACTGCCGGAATCATATGAAGCTTATAGGAAGCAACAGCATAGATGGCATTCTGGGCCGATGCAGTTGTTCCGTCTCTGCTTGCCTGCCATTATCCGATCAAAGGTATGTTGAGATGCTCGATTTTTTCCCTTTTTATTTTTGGAATGAATTGCTAAAGTGGCCTCAGGTTTGGAGTATGTATAAAAAGAGAAAAACTTTCAAAGAAGGTGAATTAGAATGTAGCTAATGATGTCGAATGTTTGAATTTTGTTTTTGCAGATTAGTATTTTCAAGAAAGCAAACATGATCTTCCTATTCTTCCTCCTAAGAAAGCTCATACTCCCGTTTTACTCGTTCACACTTTTCTGCATCATTCTCCCAATGACAATGTTCATCCCGGAAGCTACGCTTCCAGCGTGGGTCGTATGTTATATCCCGGCTACCATGTCGTTTCTCAACATTCTTCCAGCTCCGAAGTCATTCCCGTTCATCGTTCCTTATCTACTCTTCGAGAACACAATGTCAGTCACCAAATTCAATGCCATGATCTCCGGCCTTTTCCAACTCGGAAGTGCTTATGAATGGGTCGTGACCAAGAAATCAGGTCGATCCTCAGAGGGCGATCTCATATCCTTAGAGAAAGAGCCAACTGCACGCCAAAGAAATAATTCGGAGCCTAATTTAGAGGACTTGCGCGAGGAAATAATGCAGAAGGAGGAGCTTGAAGCGAAGAAGAAAAAGAAGAAGAAGCATAATAGGATTTACACGAAAGAGTTAGCTTTGGCGTTTCTTCTGCTCACAGCTTCGGCTAGAAGCCTTCTATCTGCTCAAGGTATCCACTTTTATTTCTTGCTCTTTCAAGGGATTTCGTTCTTGCTCGTTGGGCTAGACTTGATAGGTGAGCAAGTCGAGTAGAACGAAAATGCACGAGGAAATTACACTCCAAATGTAAATGGTAATACAACACGAGACAAGAGGCGTTCGTTCACCTTAGCATGAAATGCCTGTGGAAAAATCGAGATCATGTGGGGACGAAAGCGCTTCGTTCTTCCCTCTCGACTTCTCCCTCAACGAAGGTGCAGAACTTGATCACCGGATTTTCTTGAACTCGAAGGGGAACGGTAGAGAATGGGGGTTTTTCGATTGTTCAATTCCCATTTTAGTTTCATGTTTCTTGTTCGGATTCTTTTGTTTATTTTCGGGTATATTCTTTTGTAAGAAGAATTCATGGTTGAAGAATTCACAGCTGAGGGAATTTTAGGGAAAAAAAAAAAAATAGTGATAAATATTCTCAGTAAATCTGATAATATTGTGCTTCACTTGGTTCTGAGCAGTAGTGTGATAATATTGTTCAAAGGTACATAATAATACTTCCAATTATCTCTCTTTTATTTCATCTTTCAAATAGTGTAAATGAAATTAAAAAGAATATTCTTTAATTATACTATATAGATTCTAATTTGAACCTGGATTTTACAAATTGTGCTAGGGTTAGAAAGAATATTCTTTAATTATGAGATCTCCTATATAAATTTTTTCAATCCTACTGTTAACCTAATTCATAAGTATTAAAATTTTAAAATTCCATTGGATGATTTAGTGCAAACATTACACTAGATTTTGTGAGATTACTAAACTACCATTGGAGTATAATTTTTATACATAATTTTAAGCACTATTTTTTTATATATATCATTGACTAAAATAAAGACCTATTTTAGTTGTACAATCCTATGGAAACTTTACATTTAAAAAGGATTCTACGGTAGAGTTTTGACTCAACCAATTTAGGAATAATTCATGCCTACTTTATGCTGTCTCTACTGTTCACTTTCTTTAAGCAGCTTTTTTTTGTCACAATAAAAATGGAGTTGAAAATGAATAAGTAACGAAACACCAAAATTTATGAATATTAATGAAAGAAGGCCCTATTGGTTGTATTTGCAGCTAAGAACTTGAATGAACATTCATTGAACAATATGTTACCCTGCTGTAATTGTTGCATTAAATTAGCCTGGATACACACACGTAATATGTATGTATATATGTATGTATCAATAAAGAAAAATACCATTGAATTTTTTAAAATATCATACGTAATAAGTATTGTGCAAATTAGTCAATTTTAAGAAAAATAATTATAAAGATGTTCAACTATACATTTATACCTTAGACTTGGTGAGAGTGACCTAAGTTGAGACTTTATGATGTTTACAACACTAGATTTGAGATATTAATTAGGAAAGATGAATAAATTCTACAAGATTTTTGTTACCTTTTATGATCCCCCACCCTAAAACCATCATAATTTGATTTAGTTTATTCCTAATTAAGAGATTCCAATCAATTTAAGATCTCTATAAAGAAACGTCGACGTTAATGCAATAAAATATAATAGGGACAAAATTAAACATTAAACATTATAATATTTTTCCTTATCATATTTGTTATTTAATGTGTGTGTTTGTGTGTGTTTTATGGGCCATGAATTATCAAGTGGTTAATGAATTGGACGGTTAGCAGATTTTGTGTTGTGACACACATGTGGAAGAATGGGACCTTTGTCCTTAAATGAATTTTAATTTATTAAAAAAATAAATTTAATATGCACTTACATCACCCTTAATAGAGACAATCTAACTAAAAAGTGGGACCCACTTTTGTAATTTTCTTATTTAAAAGCAAAAATAAAGAAATCTCTTTTCTTTAAAAAAATGGAAAAGAAACAGAAGAAAAGTTGAGCACAAAACGATTTTTAAATTATTTATTTATTTATTTATTTTGAATTGTTACCACAATTGATTATTATTCAGAAGAATGTATTCTCTGAACTTTTAGTTAACTAATAGCTATTGTTAAAGCATCTTAAGATGCTGAATGCTACGTTTAGAAAATTAATACTACTATTATTTTAATTTTAATTTTTGGTAGTGTGGTGGTCCAATAATAAAATGCAATTTGCAAAAGCTTTAATTATGTTTTTAAGTATACCAACTTGTTGGTTTTTCTATTATTATTGTTTTTTTTTATTTCTTTTTTTTTTTAATTTAAAAATGTTTGATTTTAAAAAAAAATCTGAAAATTGTTTTTTTGTTTTTTTAGGCAAACACAACACATTCACACACACACACATCTGAAGTGACTTGAACCCCCGATCTCTTAGTTGAAGGGGAAATGTCCTACCAACTGGGCTGCGTGTTAACCACTCATTATTAATACAAAGAGATCTTGATCTGAAATCAATATTTTAATTGGTCTATTGAATAGTTTATTCATCATAATTTTCTATATTGTCCTACAAACTCATTAAATATAAACTATAAAGTAATCACATTAACATTAGAAAAAAAAAAAAATCACATAAGTATAAATTATAGTGGAAAATATAAACTAAATCACATGACAATGTATATTAGTTTGGGGGATTTTTGGTATTTTTTAAAAGTCCAATTTCCCATATACGATATAACAACTCATATAATAGAAGCCTAGCTATAATAGAAGCTTTAAAATCAAAATATAATTGTGACCTGATATGTTTCATGAGCATATACCTATATTAATAAATAAGGTGGGTGGAATAACCTACTACTGCCACGAATCATTTCACTTTTCATTCACTATTATCATTATTAATAATATTATTCGACTAATTTTAATATTCAGATTTGTCTTAATTAATTTAATATTATTTTTTAATGTATATATTTATGACCCAAAATGTGAACATTCCTTATATAATACTCCCTCCATTTCGCTTAACTTGGCTCATTTGAATAGTGGCTTTTCTGGCACGCTTTTCCACGCTTCTTGATGATGGGTTTTAAAATGGATTTTTGAAGAATTTTTTTTTTTACGGGATACTACGACAGTCGTAGTATCCCGTAAAAAAAATAATTCTTCAAAAATCCATTTTAAAACCCATTATCAAGAAGCGTGGAAAACCGTGTCAGCACAAGCCAAAAAGTTTTGAGCCAAGTTAAGCGAAATGGAGGGAGTATCTTATATAGAATAGGGTTCTAGTCCGAGAGTAAAGTTCTAGTGACGGAAAGTTGATGTGGCTAGGCGGTGTATTTATCTTGATTTTGCATTACATGTAGTTTTATTTTAGTTATTTATTTTGTTTTTTTTTTCTTTTCTTTTTTTCTTTTCCTTTGCTTGCGCGGAGATCGCAAAATGTTGTGATGGATTGATCGACCACAAAATGGAATGATGAAGGTGACATTGATAAAAATTAAATAAAAAAAACTTATTTTTCCTGAGTGAGTGTTTGAACGAAATGAAAGTTTGTCTTTGATTGTTTTGATTCTATTTGTTTATTTCAATTTTTGTTTCTCAATTTTTTTTTAATTGTTAAATTTTGACATCTTACACAATTTCCAAGTCAATTAATAAAAAACCTGACGTGGTATGCCGACGGCAAGCCACGATAATTTTCCATCACTGAAATTTTACTCTAAGATTAGAAAGTGTATACTGCTTCAAAATTCACGATATTTTAACAATATTTCAAAGTTCACGATGACATTAAATGTACACTAACCAAAAGTTCAAGACACAAATTATAATTTGCCCTATTAAAAATTCTCAAAAGTTGAGACATAAAATATATATATTTTTTTCTTTATCGTCATAATGATCGGAAGTTTTTAGATGGATTCGGATCTTTGTGTTATTTTAATGTCATAATATATTTAATCATTAGGATCGGTACTGATTTATAATCATGAAATGATTATTCATCTAAGAATCGGTAATACCAAAAGCCATTCCTCCTAGTAACCTTCTTTTTTTTCTTCTTTTTTTTTTTAAATTGAGAAAAGTCCCCTTAGTATTAGTTAGTCATGATTAGGAGGAATGAAGTTTATTTCGATTTTGAAGAAATTAATGTTACTTGTCATTTTGATATAACTTATTAAAGTTCGTCAAAAACTTTGTTCGAGTAGGCTGAGTCGGTAAAAAACCGAGTTGGCATGGCCCAGCTCATCCTCAGCCCGAAAAAAACCAGATCGAATCGAGCCAGTCCGAATTCTATTGAGGCGAATTTATTGAGGCATTTCCCGATTCAAAATTAAGGCCGGGTTGGACTTACTTATTTTGGGCGGATCGGGACGACCCAAAATACAATCGGTCTAAAATCTTGGAGCCCAATTCGGTCCAAACAGCTTTTGCCCGACACGGTTCAATTTTTGCCCAAAGCCCAATGGGCTCAGGGTGGTCCGGTCTTTTACATTATGGTAATGGTAATGTAATTCAATTAAAAACTAATCATTTCATTCTTTATGGATACTAATATAAAAATAAAATTATTTGGCTCATTCCTTTTTCATCCTTATTTCACTATTAAGTTCATCTCGTTCTTACTAAATTTTATTCATGTATTGTCGGTCATCACTTTTCTGTTAATGAAAAAAGAATGAATATAGATATAAATAAAAGCCAACTAGAAAAAAACATTTTTTTGACCCAACATCTCAGCCCAAGAATCGTTTGGGCTTTATAGAGATGTAACAATAATCCCAATTGCCAATTTCAGGCCTTGGTCAATGGACAACGAACCGTTGTACTATCACTTAAAAAAATAAAAAATAAAATGATAATAATAATTGAAGTGTTATTTATTATGAGTGAAGTGTCAAATAAAATAAGTAGTGTCAAATTAAATAATACTACCTACATCCCGTTATATTAGTCCTCTTTTTTGTTTTGGTCTGTCCTATCATATTAGTCATATTTTTTAAAATGACAAAAAATATTTGGTTACAATTAATCATCTCTTCTTGGAATCGATTATAGCCACATACCCCCCCTTTCTTAGTTTCTGTGCCAAATTTAAAAGGGACTAAGTAATAATTTGATAAGTAATAATTTGATAGTTGAATGATGCGTCATGATAAAATTGGTAAATAAAAGCGTGCCCACTTTCGAAAATAGCATATGCATATTTTTGGAAGACAGAGCAAAATAAAATTATATGCACACAATTTTTAGAAATATATATATATACTTTCTCCGTCCACAATCTTTAGACACTAATACTATATTCGGACGTCCACCGTTTATAAACATTTTTTTTTTTAGTAATGAGCCCCACAACTTTATCACTTTATACTTTAACAATTTAACACTCACAAAAATTTTAAAGGAACCCACAATTATTATACTTTAACATTTTAACATATTAATTTATTAATATATCACCACGTTGCATTAAAACCTGTGCAGAAAATTTTGGGTCTTAAGATGGTGGACGAGGGAGTATATTTATAACTTGAGCATAAATACTATTCTCTCTCACACACGCGGCATTGGATGCGATTAGACATTAACGAATCAATCATGAGTTGTCGATCTCATCTATATATAATTGAGACAATAGTCTCAACCGAATCTCGAAATACCCTGCAATCTTCAATTTATTTATTAATTATGATCGTGAGCTTAGGATTTAGCATAAAATTATGGTGTCTTGTACAAATCTTAACTCATAATAGTATATAAGTTAATTAGCTGGTTCAGGATCGTGTTCTACATCATTATATTTGAGATCGTGTTATAGAATATGAGGTTTGATTAGTTTAGTATATCCTTTAATTTGCCCCCACACAAAATAATTAAAACTAGCAAAAACTAGCATCGTTGTAGCAAATTGAACATTATAATAATATATTTTATAATGAGGTGGTCCATTTAAAGATTATTGAAAAATGCATTATTTAAATTGACAGGTTGTCTTTGTAGCCAGAGCTCATGGGTAAAGCACCCGACATTTATATTTCTATTTAAGATTATATAACAAATGAAATTGTTGTTCCCTTTTCTTTTCTTTTTTCCTAGCTTGAAAAGTACTTTATTTTGAAACTAGAGGTTGATTTCTTAATTACTCAATACTTTTGTTGTATATATTTATATTTTGTAATAGTGACAGTGTAATATTTGTATTATTCGATAACTCTAGACTCATAAAGATTGTTTTTTTCTTGAATTAACACACACACACACATTGTGGACCAAGCAAGTCATGTAGGGCAATTAAGCACACATCCATACATCACATTCAGATTCAATTTAAACAAAAAAAATCACTCACTTCTTATGTTTCTTGTCATTGTATATTTGGATTTTGGACCACATTAGAATCAAATCAATTTTTTTTTGTTTTTCCTTTTTCAATATGTAGCACCTTTGTTTATATGGTCACAATAAACCCCTTTACATGGTAGTCTTGCATGTATAAGTTGTCTTATGTAACAAATTTAGAATTCTTTTACATATAATATTCTTCAAAATTGTGATAAATATATTAGCTTTTATATAAATACTTGTTATTTAGATTCATGACTTTTACACTTATCGCATGTGCCATGTCATAATATACACACACATTAGTATAAGTTATTAATTGGTTATTGTAAATGTAATATTTAAAGGTAAAGTAACAAAACAATTTTGTTTTAGATTTTATAAAGTAATATTTATAGGTAATAAACATCAACATACAACCGGTACTACAGTATTAGTTTCTTGTTGGTGGATTAATTAGTTATAATAGGCCACCAACTTAAATAATTAGATTAATAGGTACATTATTTTTGTTTTTTGTTTTTTTTGTCTTCTGACGATGAATAGGCCAAGTTATATTCCCCAAGAGACAAATAGGTATATAAGGTTGTAATTATATAACTTTGGTTCATACTCTTTCTCTAATTTCAAGATTATTATGAGATATGTCAATTTAAGTCAACATCTTAATGTCTTAGTTCATAAGGTTTTTTTATTTTTTTTATAACTAAGTCTTGATATGCAAAATTTAATGATGCATTCATTCTTTTTTTTTTTCTATGCAATATCTACTTGATTTCATATACTAAAAGCAAAAAAAAATATTTTTTTTTAGGGTAACAAGCAAAAAATTATTTACTTTTGACTTCTTCCCCCCATTTAAAATATTACGTTTTTCTTTTTGGTTAGTTCTGCGAAAGATGTTATATTTCTTTAGTGGGTAAAAGAATAACATACAAGTAAACACTATAATTATATGGGTGGACTCAATTTACAACACATAAAAATTATAAAACACATATTTTTTTAATTCTCGTAGCCTAAAAGAAGTGCAAAGTGGACGGCGGAGTAACTTTTAACGGAAAGGATGCGGAATTGTGGATGCCTCTCGAATGAATTATTGCTTTATCAACAAATAAAAGGATGTGTTTGTAGTTTATAGCGTTACATTGTGAATATTACTTTATTCTTTTCTAATGTGATCCTAAAATAGTTTACAATATTTTGTAATACACCAAAACACGAATATTTCCAAATCTTGTAGAGAAAGATAGTTTGTCTAATGAAAAATAGGATTTAAAAACATTACCAATGATAAAGACTACTAGAAGAATTGCAGAACACATTTATTTCTTAAATTGCACTGCAAATTAAAAAGGTATAAAATATGAAGATTTCGTACATGATTTAAAAACGTAATAGAAGAGATATCTCCCTTCCTTGCAACTCCTACATCGACTACAATTCAAGCTCCACAAGAGATATAGAAGCTCGGTGTTTATCCAATAAAGGAGGAGATCAAGCCAAAGAGTCCTAATAGGAAAAGACTTGTAAACCTAGTCGGATTCCATATGTAAATACCTATAAATAGGGGTTTAGAATAGATTGAAGGGGGAGAACAATCTTGTAATCACTACTCATACAAGCAATAAAGATTCATACTCTTTCCGCCCGTGGACGTAGATCTATTCCAATAGATCGAACCACGTAAATCCCTTTGTGTTCCGTTTACTTTCGTGTTCGTTAATTCCTTGTCTACATGCATTAATTACCTTACGAAAATAAGTTCGATCACTGGCGCCGTCTGTGGGAAATGAAAATTTGTGATTTTCGATCAAAAATTTTCTAGGTAATCTACAGCCATGACAGGAAGACTAACGCGATCCCCCCCAAACGCGAAATCACGATTCGTTCGGAGTAGCTTCTGTTATTCGCCAATTCTGGGCTGAAATCACCGCCAAATTGGACGAAACCACCCGGAAACATGCTCTACTCATCGAGAGGATTCCAACACGATCAATCACTGCCGCTACCGCCGTTGTTGCCGCTACCACCGTTGTTGCCGCCGCCAACAAGGAAAAGGATATTCAGCAAACCGGACAAGGTCCGACAACAAATCCACCGGTTCAGGAAGCCGAAATCCACAAAGGCGAGGCAAGCCAGGCGCAAGATCTACACCAGCAACATACCGGCTATCTAGGAAGGAACACGCCAAAGGCCAGACTCCAGACGGACACGTTGAGCATGTTGGATAAGCATAGCAAGATTGTTCTCAGCCATGAAAAAGGACAACCCTCACGCAAAGATGGTGGAGAGCACGAAGCTACCTCCGGATCGCGGCATCGGCAAAAGTCCCAAAGCGTCCAAATCGTCGACGTACGGGACGCAACACCATGTCTAAGGAGGTTCGATGATGAACGTTGGGAAGATTCCAATCGACTCTTACCCCGGTGTAACACCACCCCACCTCGTCGCGACGCCGTGCCGCCTCGGCGTGACACCATCTCACCTCGGCGTGATACCGTCTTACCTCGGCACATTGAGGACAATTACCTCACACTTTGGAGCCATGATGGATCATAGCAGATCGGTTCGAAAGAGCCGACGAAGTTGACAGGCACAAGCGCGAAGCCGACAAGGCCGAACCTTCAGATCGGAAGAAGGATCAGAATGACCGAGGCCAAAGTCGGCGAAGTGCCTTCGACATACTCCAGCATACACCCCTGGAATCCAGGCTCGGACCTCGGCAAAACCAGGAACGAAGCCAACTCACTCCATTGACGAGGCCGAAGCCAACTCACACCGATATGTTCGAGAAGCCTCGGCCCATGTCAAGTGGAAGGGAGAAGCGCCGATCCAAGGAGTACCGTCGCTTCCATGAGAATTACGGATGCGATATCGAGGAATGCAGAAAGCTTGCTGCGGTCATAGAGCAATTGGTGCGCGACAGCACCCTCAAGAGGTACCAAAGTCGCAGCCGACGTTCTGACCAGCACGAAGCCCACACTCGAGGCAAAGCGCAATAAAGACGATGAATTCCTCTCAAGGCCGATGCCGACCGAGGTCTCTCGAAGTCAAACTCCTAAGTATTGACGAAGCCGAGGAGACAGGTCCACTCTCAAGGCCGAGGCCGACCGAAGTCTCTCGAAGTCAAACTCCTAAGTATTGACGAAGCCGAGGAGACAGGTCCACTCTCAAGGCCGAGGCCGAAGGAAGTCTCTCGAAGTCAAACTCCTAAGTATTGACGAAGCTGAAGAGACAGGTGTACTCTCAAGGCCGAGGCCGACCGAAGCCCCTCGAAGTCAAACTCCTAAGTATTGACGAAGCCGAGGAGACAGGTGTACTCTTAAGGCCGAGGCCGACCGAAGCCCCTCGAAGTCAAACTCCTAAGTATTGACGAAGCCAAGGAGACAGGTCCACTCTCAAGGCCGAGGCCGACCGAAGTCTCTCGAAGTCAAACTCCTAAGTATTGACGAAGCCGAGGAGACAGGTCCACTCTCAAGGCCGAGGCCGAAGGAAGTCTCTCGAAGTCAAACTCCTAAGTATTGACGAAGCCGAAGAGACAGGTGTACTCTCAAGGCCGAGGCCGACCGAAGCCCCTCGAAGTCAAACTCCTAAGTATTGACGAAGCCGAAGAGACAGGTCCACTCTCAAGGCCGAGGCCGACCGAAGTCTCTCGAAGTCAAACTCCTAAGTATTGACGAAGCCGCAGAGACAGGTCCACTCTCAAGGCCGAGGCCGACCGAAATCTCTCGAAGTCAAACTCCTAAGTATTGACGAAGTCGAAGAGACAGGTCCACTCTCAAGGCCGAGGCCGACCGAAGTCTCTCGAAGTCAAACACCGAAGTATTGACGAAGCCGAAGCAAGCCTAGTAACTTCATTAGGCAAAGCTCTTATCCAACTCCAGTTCCCATCATAGCCATCGACTACATCAAATGGGTGGAACCATGGCAGAAATCACGAGCAAGAACGCCCTCAACTTCGTCTAGAAGAACATAGTATGCCGCTTCGGCATACCCCATATCCTTGTCTCGGAAAATGGGACATAATTCACGGACAAAACATTCAGAGAATGGAGTGAAGGGCTTCATATCCAGCAGAAGTTCACTTCGGTAGCTCATCCTCGAGTGAATGGCCAAACCGAAGTTACGAACTGAACTATTGTCAGGGGACTCAAAACCCGCTTCGATAAAGCCAAAGGAGATTGGGTAGCGAAATTACCCCAAGTTATAGTCACACCACACAACTCCCCAGACCTCGAACGGTGAAACACCCTACAATTTGGTGTATAAATCCGAAGCAGTGATCCCGGTGGAGATCGGCCTGCCGAGCCCGCGCACTCTCAACTTCACAGCCGAAGTTAACGACGAAGACCTCCGAACCGAACTGGATCTGTTGGAAGAGAAACGAGAGCTCGCCTAGATAAGAGAAGCCAAGTACAAACAACAAGTAGCTCGGTACTACAACCAAAGAGTGAAGTACCAATAATTCCAAGTAGGCGACCTCGTACTTCGGAACAACGAGGTCAGTAAAGCGGAAAGGCTCGGCAAACTTGAAGCCACATGGGAAGGACCGTACTGAGTTGAAGAAGTCCTTGGCAAAGGGTTGTACAAGCTCGCCCACTTATCCGGTAAGCCAATACCCCGTGCACGGCACATTACTTATTTAAAGAGATACCTTGCACAAGTGGCCGAGAGTAATGTCCAAGTTCATATAGTTCATTTAGGTCATTTAGGTCGTCTTATTAGGGTCTTGCATACATCTTGCATTTGCATACATCTTGCACATCTCTCTCTATGCCACTTATGCATATTATCTCGACAGATAAGGAATTTAAAGCCAAACTTCGTCGAAATCCAATTTCCGAAGTGAGCTATTTAAAGCCAAACTTTGTCGAAATCCAATTTCCGAAGTGAGCTATTTAAAGCCAAACTTCGTCGAAATCCAATTTCCGAAGTGAGCTAGTAAAACCCTGACGAGGGTACTTAATAAACTCCATAATAGGAGTAAAATTAAAACGCGCGTATTGACCTAACCTCGGTTAAAAACAAAGATACGGCCTTTGTTTAAAACAGAGAAGAGCCTAAACCTCGTCTGAAGATGAGGTCGTGCTAATTAAAGCATAAACTTCGTCTTTGACGAAGTCGTGCTATTCAAAGCCTAAACTTCGTCTTTAACGAAGTCGTGCTGTTCAAAGCATTCCGACTTCGTCGAAATCCAATTTCCGAAGGTGCAATGCAAATTTAATACCCACCTCGTCTTAACGAGGTGGCCAGCATTCCGACTTCGTCGAAATCCAATTTCCGAAGGGGCAATGCAAATTTTACACCCACCTCATCTTAACGAGGTGGCAAGCATTCCGACTTCGTCGAAATCTAATTTCCGAAGGGGCAATGCAAATTTTATACCCACCTCGTCTTAACGAGGTGGCAAGCATTCCGACTTCGTCGAAATCCAATTTCCGAAGGTGCAATGCAAATTTAATACCCACCTCATCTTAACAAGGTGGCAAGCATTCCGACTTCGTCGAAATCCAATTTCCGAAGGGGCAATGCAAATTTTACACCCACCTCGTCTTAACGAGGTGGCAAGCATTCCGACTTCGTCGAAATCCAATTTCCAAAGGGGCAATGCAAATTTTATTCCCACCTTGTCTTAACGAGGTGGCAAGCATTTCGACTTCGTCGAAATCTAATTTCCGAGGGGGTAATGCAAAATTCACACACACCTCGTCTTAACGAGGTGGCAAGCATTCCGACTTCGTCGAAATCTAATTTCTGAGGGGGCAATGCAAAATTCATACCCACCTCGTCTTAACGAGGTGGCAAGCATTCCGACTTCGTCGAAATCTAATTTCCGAGGGGGCAATGCAAAATACATACCCACCTCGTCTTAACGAGGTGACAAGCATTCCGACTTCGTCAAAATCCAATTTCCGAAGGGGCAATGCAAATTTTTTACCGACTTTATCTTAACGAGGCGGTATTATTTCTCCCTCGTCTTAACGAGGCGGTATTATTTCTCCCTCGTCTTAACGAGGCGGTATTATTTCTCCCTCGTCTTAACGAGGCGGTATTATTTCTCCCTCGTCTTAACGAGGCGGTATTACTTCTCCCTCGTCTTAACGAGGCGGTATTCACTTTTTCCTCTAATCACTTTAACAACCCCTACTTCAACTTTCTACCCCGAGTCACAACCTTACTTCTATATCTTTTTGGGGGGGGATGTGATAGGATATGGCCTAGCTACTAGGCCCAAGCATCGAGCCCAATATAATTGGGCCCCGACAGTTAAGCTCGGCCAACGCAGCTCGGCCCAACTAAAGCCCTATGCAGCTCGGCCCAGTCAGCTACAACCTACTTTAAAGAGACTTCTACACCAAGACAACTCCTACATCGACTACAATTCAAGCTCTACAAGAGATATAGAAGCTCGGTCTTTATCCAATAAAGGAGGAGATCAAGCCAAAGAGTCCTAATAGGAAAAGACTTGTAAACCTAGTCGGATTCCATATGTAAATACCTATAAATAGGGGTTTAGAATAGATTGAAGGGGGAGAACAATCACTACTCATACAAGCAATAAAGATTCATACTCTTTCCGCCCGTGGACGTAGATCTATTCCAATAGATCGAACCACGTAAATCCCTTTGTTCCGTTTACTTTCGTGTTCGTTAATTCCTTGTCTACATGCATTAATTACCTTACGAAAATAAGTTCGATCATCCCACTTCCATGGATTCTTGAATTTCAATCTTCTGTTTTTCCATTCTTCAAAAGATTCAATCTTTTGTTTTTCCATTCTTCAAAAGATTCAATCTTTAAATTTGATTATCTCCAACTTTTTCATAGAAAGCTTTCATCTTTTGATGTGTGTGTGTGTGTGTGGTGGGAGATTATTCAAATACTGAAATATTTGTCGCCATATTATCTGAGTCCGAGTACTTTCCACGTTCATATTCGTGTCTTTTCTTTTTCTAAGAAAAAGTTTCCATTTTTGCAATTTCCGCAAATATATATAGCCTTCAATAGTTCAATACTCCAAATTACGCCAGCGAGGCATTGATGTGAATTTGAGGCAGAAAAAAAGATTTTTGCATATTTATTTAAATCAAGGGAGAGGGGAAAATATTCTCTCTTCAACTTCATCCAAGGAGAGAGAGAGAGACGCTGCGCCACCGCATTGCCGCCGGCCAGTGACAGTGGGGCTCTAGCTGCCTGCATTGCCGGAGGAAATGGTCGATCTTGCCCTTCTGGGCTCCGTTCTAGTCGCCGTTCTGGGATTCTTTCTGTTTTGCCGCTATGGGTTCTTGAGGAAGATTGAGGAGAGTGGGCAGTCGGCGAAGGGAGATACCGCCGCCGCCACCGTCGTCGACAAGAGGGAATGCGGATCGAGGGACGGCGGCGATGACATCATCATTGTGGGTGCTGGAGTCGCCGGCGCCGCCCTTGCTTACACTCTCGGAAAGGTAGCCCCTTCTTCTTCTGTTTTTCATACCCTTTTTTTTATCTATATTTTTTCCTTTTAATGCATGGATGAATAGTCTGTGAAGATGGTGACCAAATTTAGCACATTAGGAGCAGATTCATTGATGCTTTTCTTTCTAGTTTCTTCTTCATGAATACATTGAGCAGAGTAACCAGGAATCTGTGTTTTTTTTCATGTATTTCAAGTTATGGAGGCTTGATTTTTACATGTTGTTGGCTTGTGATTATTGAAAATCTTGATTTGAATCCAGGATGGGCGAAGGGTTAGGGTGATTGAGAGAGATTTGACAGAACCTGACAGAATTGTGGGAGAACTCTTGCAACCTGGTGGATACCTCAAGCTGATGGAGTTAGAACTTGAAGGTATAGTGTGTGTGTGTGTGTTTTTTTTCTCCATTTTAATTACTGTGCTGCTTGTTGATGTTTGGTTTTATAGGTATTACTTTGATTTGATTAAGAATTTGTGTTTGTGTGTGTGTGCGTGTGTTTCTGAGTGGATGTAGTTGACACTTTTCATTTGGATTATGAGTTTTAGTTGACATAAGATTTGGTGTTTCTACTACAGATTGTGTGAATGAAATCGATGCTCAGAGGGTTTTCGGGTATGCTCTATTCAAGGATGGGAAAGCCACTCGACTTTCCTACCCATTGGAGAAGTTTCACTCTGATGTATCTGGACGAAGCTTCCACAACGGGCGCTTCATACAGAGAATGCGCGAAAAAGCTTCAATGCTTCCCAAGTAATTGCCAATACTTGCTAATGTTATCTTTTTGCTTTAACCTTTGAAGATAGATAATGAATCAATCTTTGATAAGTTTACAATAATTTGCAGTTTGTTATGAGTTTTGATTTTGATCGCATTTCTGATGGGGACTGTGGGATGGATATAGGGTAGTATGGAGTCATTCTTCATTCAAAAACTATAACTGATTGATTAAGGGGGCGTTTACGCATATAGTATTATCACTTTAAGATCCACTCGTGCAGAAGTTTCAACTCTTAGTTACTGCAAACTTGAGTTGTTATAGAGAGATGTGCTCGTTTGTGTGTGTTTTGTTGGAGATTACGAGCTATTGCTCAACGAAACATCACTTCGTGGGCTTAATATGCACTGGACCATCCTCATTTTCTTGCAACACTGTGAAGATTTCTTTTTTTTAGGCATGTGATGAAACAAGTGGGGTATAGTTTATTAGCTAGTATAAAATTATAAAATTGTAAAGTATGGAGATTAATGTTGACAAATAAAAAATATTGTGTGCTTGGGGAACTCATGGTTGTATATTAAATTGAAGCTCAAAGCTGGATTTTAATGATGGAAAAACAAAATGTCAACTGCTGAACCACGTCTACTCTTTTCTTATTCTTTTCCTTGGTAAGCTCCAATACATAACATGGCACAATCTACTTGATAGTTACGACGGGCTTTCCTTGGTTTTGCATCCGGCAGTTAAGTTGAAAAAACCACATTGCTTTCATTTTAGAACTCAAAAAGGAATATATTCGTCTAAATTTTACTTATTATTCTTGCCTTTTGTTTCTTAACTTATTTTAGCTTGCTACCTTGCCTATTATCTTAGAAAGATGTGTCACATTCGAAGTAGTGGCCTAATTTCCCTCAAAGTAGAAGACCCGTAATCGCGGGCTTCTTAATCAATTCTCAAGGCTTGTTTATCTTCATTTGGCAGTGTTCATCTAGATCAAGGAACCGTAACATCTCTTCTTGAAGAGAATGGAGTTATAACAGGCGTGCAGTACAAAACAAAATCTGGCGAGGAATTGAAAGCTTATGCACCTCTTACCATCGTCTGCGATGGATGCTTCTCCAACTTACGACGCTCTCTTTGTACTCCAAGAGTAAGGGGTGGTCGTAAATAAGTTGTTTTGCTGTGGAAAGTTAGTTACTACATTTCTCATTGTCTTATTGAAATCTGTATGTTGCAGGTTGAAGTCCCTTCTTGTTTTGTTGGTTTAGTACTTGAAAACTGCCAACTTCCGTTTGCAAACCATGGGCACGTGATCTTAGCTGATCCTTCACCGATCTTGTTTTACCCGATCAGTAGCAGTGAGATCCGATGTCTAGTCGACGTTCCTGGTGAGAAAGTGCCTTCTATATCCAACGGTGAAATGGCAAAGTATTTGAAGAATGTGATAGCTCCTCAAGTAATTATCTACACATATACTCTCATTCAGATTGATATTTGTAGTGTTTGGTTCGGCACATTTGTTGATATCGGATTTTGTTTTAGGTCCCTCCGGAACTTCACGACGCGTTCCTCTCTGCTATTGAAAAAGGAAATCTGCGGACGATGCCAAATAGAAGCATGCCGGCTGCGCCTCATCCGACTCCGGGAGCTCTGCTGATGGGGGACGCGTTCAACATGCGCCACCCCTTGACTGGTGGAGGAATGACCGTTGCATTATCGGATATAGTAGTGCTGCGCAATCTCCTTAGGCCGTTGAGAGATCTCAACGATGCCCCCACTCTCTGCAAGTATCTCGAATCTTTCTACACTTTGCGCAAGGTCTGTTTGTAGCATTTATCGTCATGATTCTTGAATTTGTTGTTTCTTTCTTTCTTACAGATTAGATCTGTAATCATCTTCTCCATCCCTATATAACTGCTGTTTCTTTCGTTCTTCTCATCTGCAGCCCGTGGCATCGACCATCAACACCTTAGCAGGCGCCCTATACAAGGTGTTCAGCGCCTCACCGGACGAAGCGCGAAATGAGATGCGGCAGGCATGCTTCGACTATCTGAGCCTCGGAGGGGTCTGCTCGAGTGGGCCCGTCTCTCTCCTCTCCGGTTTGAACCCGCGGCCGCTCAGCCTCGTCTGCCATTTCTTCGCCGTGGCTATCTACGGCGTAGGCCGATTGTTGCTGCCGTTCCCCTCGCCTAAACGGATGTGGATTGGGGCCCGATTGATCTCGGTGAGTACATATTTCGTACTATAAAACTAGCATTTCTATAGTTCCTTTTCATCTCTTAACTCGATTTTGTCGATAACAGAGTGCATCGGGGATAATTTTCCCGATCATCAAGGCGGAGGGAGTGAGGCAGATGTTCTTTCCGGCCACCGTTCCGGCCTACTACAGAGCTCCTCCTGTTGCTTAATACAAGAGCATGCCGTTTTCCAGCAACAATTGCAACCTAAATGTCTTTTAAGTTTATTGTGCTATTTAAAGGAGACTCGGTTGTAGTTTGGATGAGGAAATTACAGTTATTGAACATCTGTAAATACTATGTTTCCTTCTCCGTTCAGTTATTTGGTTCGTTAAATCATATGTTTTCTGCTGCATGTGATTGATACATCCAAATATAATATATATCCATAAATTTAAATGCCAAAAAGAATAGTTTCCACCTAGAGAAAAACAATAAGCAAAAGTTCAACAAGAAATAGCCTCAACTTTGAGGAGTCATTCAGTGTATAATATACTCTCTATTCCATTTCTACATTTGAATCTATATACTGGCAAAAATATCAAGCATCTTAGATTTGTCTATTACAGCACAAGATTGCAGCATCGCAATTAGGCGACTGAATACGCCTTATTTCCTTTCTTCTATATGTTTAATGATGCCTGCTACGTGGCCTATACATTACATTAGCATCTCACCAAAATATCAGCCAAGATCTTAATCATGGCTTCCCAGAAGACTGACCATAAGCAGAAAAGGTCGAGCAGTTCCGATGGTACGAATGTTGTGTAAGCAGCTCTTGAAGAATTCTGCCAAGGAAAGCAGTGGTAAGCACTCTCAAAGTCACCTACTGGTTCCATTGCCTTTTCTTTCCGACTTGATGGCCTCATAAGAAACCATAACTTCCTTAAACTTTGTTTCAGCATATTCTGCAGAAAAAGTATTTATCAGAACGCTGGTGCAATTGATCGATAGAAAAAACAGATAGAATAGTTTGTATGCTATTCGCCCACCTTTTTTTTCCTGGTTCTGGTCCGGGTGGAATTCCTTTGCCTTTGTTCTAAAGGCCGACTACAAGTAAAAAGAAGTATTAAATGACATCAGAATGAGATCTGAAGTAATGGGAAGAGAAGAGATCTGGGAGCATCATAATGAGATAATTGCATCATACCCTATGTTAATATCAAAACTTCATAACGCTATCTGTTAAGAAACCTGAATTGATTTGACTAAAGAACAAAACAATCATGTAGTCGACATCAGATCACAGCTCTGTTGACTTGTTTCTCTCACAATTTTAAATGAGAACCGTGATAAGAAATCATGTGGCATATGATAAAAGCTAATACCAAGGTTTATTGACTTTTCATCTGCTGGGATTGTGTGGGGATTGTGCGCTACACGGAGGAACTTTATTATGGTTCTCAAGTACAGTGTACAGCATGGTACCAAGCAGTACTTTACATGAAGGTATTGATGGTCAAATGAATGTGAGATGATAAGTATGTAACTGAGAGAGAATGTATACAGGATTTAATCCCATCTCTACAAGACCGTTGCTCCTTTTATACAGTTACACATGCAAGCATTCAGTGGCTGGTTAGTCACAACTATGCAACGACACCTTGTTCATTCCACGGATAAATCGCAATAGGCAATTTTCAGAGAACTGATAAAGAATGAAGGGTGATATGTAGTGGAACCATGAATAAAGCTGGAATTCTTACAGGTGATAACATGTTATATGACAACTAATTTGAGTTGTACAATCTACATGTATAAGAATTAATAGATACAAGAGCAAGTACCTTTATCTCATCGTCTGTGTAGGGCTTCGTCCTCCGCCTGCAAAAAAGTATTGAGACATGCAAAAATGGTGAATTGCAAGTGCTATTAAACAAAAGCTTCAAAGAAAATGGCTTGATGTAAAAATAAAAAAATAATAAAGAAAAAAAAATGCATAAATGATACAATTAGTGTGTGTCGCTGCTACTGATCACATAGCAAACACAATATATATGCATGGACATTATGTCCTCTATCTGGAATTGAGTGATTTTGGCCACTGGAAATGGACTAATACTCAGAAATTTTTATCTCAACCAAATCAAGAATATCAAACCAAATGCAACCTAAGTTTCAACAAGATCCACCTCTTCAGTTCTGCAACTAGCTAACCTCTACAGTCCTGCTGCTAGCTTATAAGCAAAAAAAACCTTTAATCCTCAGAACTTACCCCTTACTCCCTCTCTCCACACACACACACATATACGAAGAAGTGGAAAATGCACCCGTGGATCAAATAGAGTTACAGAAGCCAACACATAACATCAGCTCCTCATTCTGATCCCGAGAGCAGTCATACAGTTTTTAGATATTTCAAGTAGGAATATTTTCTCTGCCGTTCATCAAAGTTAGACTACAATCTTATGTCTGGATAACATACCTGTCAAGGCCAAGGACTGAGTAGTGATGTGATAATGAAACATTAGCACTGGGCCTAGAAGTCTCCCTAAAATTGCTGTGTTGATGATCTCTGTGTGAAGTATCTGCCTTCCAGTACCAATCGTTCCTTTGAAAATGCTGATGATATGCACCCGAACCATGTTCTTGCCAGCTCTCGTAACCCCTTCGGTGTTTATTTCTCTCTCTGTTGAATACACTTTGCATCCTTCGAATTCGCTCCTGTAAAATTCATCATTAATTATATAACTATGTCAAATTAAAAACAAGAACACCAAATTATACGTTGATTAAGAACAAACTATATCAACTTATATTCTATTTGGTTTTGGTGATTTTAGCCCTGCTCAGCAAAAAAAAATGCAGCAGTGTCGAAAATAAGGTACCATACACACCAATCTCTGTGTTTGAAGCCAGTTAACAAAGATATAACAGCTCAGGCACACGGAAGAAATATCTAATATCAAGCTATTGCTGGAAACTTTTGTGTGGTTTTACTATCTTCTTTTAGTATTTTCTAAAGATTTTAACACGGTCACGATGGATAACGGCCTTAGCCTAGTAAGTGGAAAGGGAACAAACACCAGCAAAAAATTAATGGAAGTCGGTGGTATCATTAGCAATTTGAGATAATACTTTATTAGTTTTGCCAACTAGAAGTCATTGAAAAGTTCATCTTGTTCAGTCGACATTTGTTAGCACATGTTTACATTGTGCACTATTTTTCATTAGATATTGGTCATGAACGCACTTCTTACTCTTAAAAGGGAAGTGTATCAGATACAGGTAGGAAAAAGATTTGCCTTGTTCTTCATGTTACCAGATTATTTAATTGTAGCATAAGAAGTTGTTCTTCATGTTACCAGATTATTTAATTGTAGCATAAGAAGTTAAGGAAGGGATTGAGGTGAATAACTAAATACAACATAATCTCTCAACTCACATCCATTAATAGAATTTTTCATACTTGCAGATCCCTCAATTCAAATCAATAACTATGATATCTCAGATTCACAGCTTTTGCATTTCTGATGTCCAATATCCAAAGAGTCTCAGTGTATGTTTAGTCTTCTTGCATTTTTTTTCTTGAAATCTCCCTATCTTGCATGAAGACATTCCCAATTTAATTGTCATCAACTTGTAAGCAACCTATATCACAATTTTTTCCCAAGTTCTTAGATAAGTAGCTGTATTCTACATGGTGACGACAACAGGGGAAAAAGGAACAAAAAAAAAGAAGACAAGTAGGGGCATATCCAGAACTGATATATCCTGATTCCTGCAAAACAACTTTCCTCAGCTATGATTCCAAGATCAAGTCCTAGAACAGCAGACCTAATTTAAGAGCCTAACTAGTGGTTAATTTTATAGAAGGTGAAGACTTCACAACGGAGCTAAGTACCTCTAAAAATTAAAATTGCCCTAATCCATCGACTTGCATGAAACAGAAAAACAGACAACAGGAACAAAAAGAGTGTAGATGTTCAAATTGTAATATAAGAGAGCTTCAAGATGCTCACCACTCTCTCCATTTCTTCTTCATATTCTTCTTGCATCCGACGGTTATACTTTTTCCATGCTTCCTCTTGAAAATTAGACCGAAAAGAAGCCCTATTCTTCCATGCTGATCGAGAACTGCTCACCTTTTCGCAGACCAATAAGACTAAATATTAGTAAATGCTAAGGTAAATAAGCTAAGAGCTATCTTATCCAAAGGTAATAACCTGCTACACAACTGGAAGAGTATTTCATGGCAAACCAATGATTACCTGAATAGAAATCCAATCAACCGTCCTTCGCAATTGAGTGACCTGCAATATTCATTGAAACTTAACCTCAATGAACATCATTTTCACACAAATCAAAATGATTATCCCCATTTTCAAAGAAGTAACATTTCCATGTCCGTTGAAACCAACACCATAAGATACTGAAGCAAAACGCCATCAAAATACCCAACCAAATTCAAAACTTCAAAATTCTGAAAGCCGATAACTAATAATTCTACGAAAACCATACAAAGCTAACAACTTCCAAATGCATCCGATTCTCAATTGAACGAACAAAATATTCAACAAAATCCAAAGACCGCAAATAGGCTTACGGCTAATGTGGTGACCGTGGCTCCGATTAATCCGAAAACTACAATTCCCCATAGCTTCATGTCCTCATCCTTATCCTGATAGCTTCTTTTCTGTTGCTGCCATGGATTATCCTTGCTCCGTTTATCTCCTTCCTCTTTGCTCATTCCGTGTCGTCTTTATACGTATTCGATTTCGCTTCTGGGCTATAGCTCAATCTATACGAAGAATTACGGGTTTTGAAGCTCCGATTGATTCAATTGAAATCATCTAAAGCCCCAAATTTACGAAAGAAAAGTGTACTTTTTTTTTCTTTTTTTTTTCCCCAGACACCGCCTTCTAAATTTTGGTTGATTTATTTTCTTCAGATTTTCTCTGATTTTGTCAAATATTGTTTATAGTTTTTTTTTTTTTTTCCTTTTAAGCATAAATACCAAGCGTTACTCTTATCTTTTTTTCTTTTTTAAAATTTTTTAATACTAATGAAATACAATTATTTCAAGTGGTCAAATTAAAATGAAATTTGAAAAATTATAAATAATAAAAAAATACAATTGAAATTTATATCATTTAAGTCATGAAAATGACAAATAAGAGTTGGAATATCAATATATAATTTACATCTTTTGAAATTTAATTACCTATAGCAATATCAATACAAGTTGGGAATACTAACTTTTATAGTTGTAAGAAAATTCTCTCTTTTTTTTTTTTTTTTGGGATGCAATTATATACTCCACCAATAACAAAATAAGGCCTTCTTAAAAAAATAAAAATAAATCGATAACATAATAAGCTTTAAAGGGCACATTCATTATGGTAGTAGACGCGCCAACTATAACTAATTCATGCTTTCAATCTCAATTCTCCTTCGATCGGACAAATCAACAAACACATTTCTTGCAATTATTTTCACGAATCAAAAGGATCTCTGTTAATTTCACGATCACCGCCGCTCTTGATGAGCACTTCCAGCATTTACCAGTAGTAATTCTCACCATTGTCAGCATGTTGCTGCGTTCAAAACTGTGAATATACTCAAATTTGAGATCGATGAAGGTTTCGAGACGAGCAGTGAATCCTTCTCGCCTTCCATCTGAGAATGAGCCAGCTCCATTTTCATCGCCCGCCCATTCTAGATCGCGCCGCCCTCCTCCCTACCTATCTATCGCACTCATAATTTTGGTATTCTCTTTCTTATTTTTGATTTTTTTCTCAATTTCATTTGTAGATTGCTGGTTTTTGATGTGATTAGGGTTTCAGCTTTGAATGTCGGTGGAATTTGGGTGTTTTTTATTTTTCAGGGAGCATTCCTTCTCATTGGTTATCTGCATCATGGCCAAGGTATATTTTTGGGTGATTTTTACTGTTGATTTCACGAATTGAGACTAAAGTATTGAAACATTTATTTGAAAGTGAAGCTCATGATGAAGAAATCATAGACTTAGTTTGGAAATGGCTGGAGATTTGCTTCCATTCAAAGAGTTTCAGCTGCCAATTGTAGTTTGTAGTTGCTTGTTCTTGTTTAGAAAGATTATTGTTATTTTCATTCTTTCTCTAGCTATGCTGAAGAGTGTTGTGTCACTATATATATAATCATGAGCAGTTATCAGAGGTAACTTCAACCGGGGATCATAGCATAGAAACAATAATTGTTCTGTTCAAATTTCAAATGTTTATTTCATTTTATTTCTCAATCTGGTCCAGTTTTCCATAGCATTCCTTTTTATCGCGTATGGATTCGCTTCCCGTCTAGTTTATCAATTGTATGGTTAGCTTTTAGCTTCAGAGTTTATTCTTTCGATTATGTTTTTCTCTGACTGATGATCAACGGCTGCACATCGTAGGTTCTTTTGGAAGTAAACTAGCTCTCAGTTGGGCTCGAGGTAATCACATTCGCTTGCTTCTTATATAAATTATACTGTTTCATGTATTAGCCTCCTTGTAACTAACTGGAGGAAAGACTGATATCTGCAATTGGAAGAAGATATTTCAATGCGATTGATATTCGCAAATCATGTTACTAAAGATTCTGAGTCTCTATTCAGGGGATGTTTCATGCAGCGCAGAAGTTCATCGAGCCATTCCAATTCTGAAAGAAGCGTACGGTGATAGCATGCGCAAGGTGCTGCACGTGGGCCCAGATTCTTGTTCTATTGTCTCGAGGTTGTTAAGAGAGGAGGAGGCCGATGCTTGGGGCGTGGAGCCATATGATCTGGAGGATGCTGACCTCAGGTGCAAGAGAATGGTGCACACAGGAATCGTTCGAGTGGCTGATATAAGGTTTCTACTTCCCTATAGGGCAAAGTCGTTTTCCCTCGTCATCGTCTCGGATGCATTGGATTACTTGTCTCCCAAGTATCTGAATAGGACTATTCCTGAACTAGCAAGGGTCTCATCTGATGGCTTCGTCATTTTCACCAGTGAGAAACATCCTGCATTTTTTTCTTCTTTTTATTTTTATTTTTTCATTATACTTTTACATGATTGTGCTAATTTTGCTTGTTTAGGGACACTGGTTCTTGAATTTGATTGTGTGCATTTGTAGGATATCCGCATAGCGGCAAAGCTAAATCTGATAAGTCGAGATATGGACGTTCGGTAACTCATCTCTCTCCCTCTCATATCATCAAAATCTCATTCTTTTTTATTCCAATGATGAACTTACCTTGAAACCCCTTAATGCTTTTCTTGCTTGTTTTCTGCTCGATAAACCTTGTTTATAGCCGATTATCATCTACTCTATTTACATAAACTCTTCGAAACCTCTTTTCCTCGACAGGTCAAGTTGAGGAGCGCGGACTGGTGGGTTCAATATTTCGATCATCTGAGCTTAGAGGAGAACGAAGATGTGAGTAAGAAGTTCGAGCAAGCTGCAGAAAGAATGTCACACATCTCACACTGCCAGAATTTTCATATCAAGCCCTTTAACTGATTCTCAAGTACAACAATGTTTTTGTTTCTGTTGGTAATGGAATACAGTGATTGTAATTAGAATATATATGGTCTTTAGGCATATTACAGTTACTGTTTTCCCTCCTTTAATATTTACTACTAATCTGATCAGAATTATTGGTATGAGCAACATTTCTAGATAAATGAAAGATCACCATTGAGTCCTTTACATCATAATAAAATCTTTCCATCATTGATAAATAAAACAGTGAACTTTTTCTCCCGTCCCCCAAATTCATAAGCGTTATATATCTAATTTAATTCTCCTCCCGTCCCCAAATTCATGTCCTGATTTGACCGGCATGTGTTTTTAGAAAAAATGTAATCAACTTATATTGTCTGCCGTAAATGCAGATCGGTTCCCACTCCCACAAAGTGAGTGGGATGTTAGTCTCGTAGATGGTAAAGTAAATAAATATGTAGTTCAGTCAAAGTATAAAAGTATATTATTGCAGTATGTCTAGAATGTGGATGAATTTTGGGACAATCCGAAATGAAATTAAGTACATGAATTTTAGTGACATAGCATAGGAATTACATGCATGAGTCCTTGCATACTCCCTCCGCTGCCCGTGATAAATGAATACAACTTTATTGGACACAAGTTTTTTTTTTTTTTTTTAATGAGTGAATATTGAAATGATATATAGGTCACTCAAATGTAGTGTGTTCAATTATCTAAATGGAGTTTAAGTTCCACTTAAAGTGCAATTTGAAGATAGATTAACGCCCAAAAATAAAATTTTCAAATAAGATTTTTTGTAAATAAAAAATCTTCTCTTCATGCTCTTCATGTAACTTAAACACGGCTAAATATAATAAGAATGTATTTTCTCAAATTTGTTGCAAATTAGTTTTCATAAAGGCACTACTCATACCACCATGTACTTTTATGTACTTTCAATTGATACAATAGATAGATGCATATATTTTTGTCTAACAATTAAAAATAATTATTAAAAAAAAAAACTTAATTACTCAATCACATAATTCCTCCTTTCATAAATAAGAATAGATTGATAGATTGTACACTTATACCTAACACAGCCCTCTGAATATCACCCTCCAATATCAAAATACAGAGTTCAATGTTCAGTCAAGACATAGTTTCATTTAACTGCGTCACATTTAGTAGATTATTGAAGAAGATTTCATGCACTAAAGATGGATATACACCCGGTCTCCTAAAAAGATAATAATACATATTTAGGAAGGTGAAAAAAAGAGATTATATAATGTTTATTGAAGAGAGCAAACATATTACAGAACCGAAGGAGAAGTCTTCCCTACGTCCATCCAAAGGGCAATAATAAAATTGCTTTTTTATCATGTTATGGAGTAAAATCTCAGTAAAAATGCACATAAAACAGTCCACATGAACAAATGAAGCCAAAAACTGAAATGGGATTAAGAATGCAGAGATAATATCGACATTCATTCCACGAAAAACTAAAGCTGCAACATTCTTGTTTGGTCTCTCATAAACCTCCCTTATCCAGCAATCGGGACTAGACACCTTATACATAGAGGGAGAGAATATTTGAGGTTCAATTTACAATATAGGAGTAATATTAGAAGATCACTATTTGACGCCAACTATTTATGCATCCTTCATATCTTCCTCTCCTAATAGTTGACCTGAGGTTCAATTTACAATACAACAAAAAAGTGATTCAAGGGAAAACAGGTTAATCACAAATTTTAGTACAGTTCTTCAAGTTCACTATTTTCACCCATATATTAGTGTAGATTCAATAAATTCAAGAACAATTCGAGAATAGGAATAGAAGAGGGAATATAAGAACTGCTGATTCACCTTCAATGTTTCTCATAAATAAATAAAAAACAAAGAGCCATTTTCATTTTGTTTAATAAGTCTAAGCAATAATCACAAATTCCCCTAGTCCATAACACAAATTTAAAATAAATCTTTCCACCAAGTAAACCAATAATTTCAAAACATAAAATTCCATCAGTTATCAATTCAAGCAATACTCAAAAACTCAAAAAAAAGTCTACAACAATGTCACATTAACCTTACTTGTCAGGAACTACCAAGAATTTCTCTCTTTTATTTTCTGAAAAGGAAAGGACAAAAAAAAATAAAAATACATATGAACATAAAAACTTACGAGGATGAAAGCTTTGATGGCGTCAATTGTAAATGAAACTCGAAACTGGCTGTCCTTCATGATCCTCCGTCCCTCTTCTTCAGTCTACACTCCTCCATGATGCATTTAAATACACAATTCAAAAATATGTGTAAACAAAATTGGACCTGTATCAAAGATACGAATGGAATCAAATTGAAATTTAGTCAGTAAAATTACTAAATCGTATGTAAGCATATTTCAATACAACCCAAGCAATATGTCACAGTTCTCACATGCTAACACAAACCTTTCGAACAAATATGAAACTGAATAGGTTTGGTTTGTTATTACACCTCCAGGTATACAGGAACCATTTACAACAAGAGTAAGTATTATGCCCCTTTATGGTTGGAGCGACAAATTTCTCTGACCAGACAATAACATGGAATGATGCTCGCAAAATTGAACTTGTAATACCTGCAAATAAAGCAACCCAATCAATATTACTTATAAATATAACACACATCAAGAACTTTAGAAAGCACAAAATTAAAAAGACAAATATTGTGAACGGCTCCATATTTTTATCTACAACAACAAACTCTCAATAAGAGTTCCACCAGGGCCAGCTTGAATACAAATAATTTATGGCATCAATAGTAACAGGGAGTTGGATGATATTGACGATACCTTCAAGTCCAAAACCGTTCTTCTTAAACGAAAAATAGGTGGCAGCAAGCGTATACCTCTATCATTCACACAAATGGAATCAAATGAAAAGCTCCTCCGCAAACAAAAGGGAAATTGACAACTCTAGCAAACTTATCTAAATCACCAACAAAACAGGGAATTGCAAAATGACAAAGTTGAAAAAATCTAAATTTAATTTGAATAATTAAAAAAAAAAATGAAGACAAATTGTTTCATCTATAGAAAATTTCTAGACATCCTCCTATCGTTATTAAGCAATGCTAAATTGACCAGGTACGTAGATCTTCTATGAAAATAGTTTTCATTTTTTAAGATAGGGAACAACTCTGTTTTATTATACGTGAATAGATATGGCCATACAATACTTGAAGAATATGATTCAAGCTTTTTTCCTTGTATGGAAATGAAGACATATTAGGGCACATACAGCAAAATTCATCTCTTGTATGGGTTGAACTGATATTCTTTGAATTCTGAACCAAAACTTATTGATTCTTCCTCGAGCTTCTTCTTCAACATTCTCCAAGTCCGCAACATATCAGCTTGAATCAAACCTCGATACAACGTCTCAAAAGTAAACTTTTGTGGGAGAAACCCCTTCTCGATCATTTCTACAAAAAATTCGCACGCCCGTCTCCATTTCCTTTTCTCGCACAATCCATGAACCAAAATCGTATAAGCATCCAAATCCGGTCCAATCCCACTTGAACGCATATCGTCCCAAACCTCCCACAGAAGACCCATTTTATCTAATGCCATGAGCATTCTCAACAATATATTATATGTATGCATGTTAAGTGAAATCAAAGAGCCCTCTTTCATCTTCCTGTACAGCTTCATTGCACCATCCACATCCTTCCTACCTCTATACTCCTTAAAAAAGCAATTATATGTTTCTGCAGTGGGAGTAACCCCATACTGCAGCATTTCATTCAACAACTCCTCAGCATCATCCATTCTTGCACAAGAACAAAGACATTTCACAACAGAAGTATATGTGGCTACACTCGGGCAAATGCCCTTCTCCTTCATCATCATTAACTTGTCTAGACACAACTGTGGCTTATGTGCTCTGCTATAAACGTGCAACAAAATCGAATAACTCGTGACATTGGGCTCCAATCCCCTCTCACGCATTTCACCAAATAAATTCTCTGCTTCCCTAATAACTCTCTCGAATCTCCCCTCGGGATGCAGACTCGCACGCCTGCAAATCCCATTCAACAACACATTGTAAGTAACAACGTTAGGCTCGATACCCCTCTGCATCATCTCCCCAAGAAACCTCTTCCCCATATCAATTTTCCCCACCTTACACCACCCATAGATCAAGACAGTGTACAGTTTCGCATCTGCTTCTACTCTATACTTCTCCTTATTGAACACCTCCACAGCCACCTTCACATATCCATACTTGCAGAGAGTATCCAACAGATAACAGAAACAAAAACTAAACTGTGAGTCGAAAACCTCAGGACCAATAAATATACCCATATCATGAAACGCACGGATTGCACTTCTTGTAAGCCCAGCAGAAACTAGGCGTCTGATCAGTACAAAGAAAGTCGTAAAATCTGGCTTTGAAGCACTGTTCTCATTATCCATCTGCATAATCAACTGCCATGCAGCATCAAATTGACGAACTTTGCACAGAATGTTGATTATAATGTTGTACGCTGCAGTGTCGAGAAGATGAGAAGAAGGTGAGGAGTTGGGGCGATAGGATTGAGTATACTTAAAGAAAGCAAGGGCAATCTTTGAATGGTGATTCAGTCGAAGAAGGGTCTGGTGGACTAAATGCGGAGAAAGGGAAATGCCATGGAGCTGGATGGAGGACTCCATGTGGTGGAATGGGTTATGGTGCCGGATTAAGATTTGGCACAGAGAATCCGCCTCTAGAGAATGTTGGAGTGGCGGAAGAGATGGTTTTTCGATACTGGTGCTTTCTATTTCTACTGAGGGTGAAGAGTGATCTTCAGGGTCCGAAAATGAGTGAAAGAATTTGAATTTCAAGGCCGTTTGAACAAAATCAAATTGGGGGAAAATCAAATGAGATCCATGAATGTCAGAGGGAAGACGATGGCGGCCCCAGCTGCGAACCCTAACCATGAAATGCATCATGTTAGGTAATCTTATTCCATAGCACCTGCAAAGGTGAATAGCCAACCAAATCAGTTTCTACCAAAATCTCCATATAACAGAGAGTGTGGTGATTTTGAATTCGGTACTGCAACGGTAATTGAATATTGAGTTAGAAACCTAACCTTTGGCTATCTATTTTCAGCTCCTACATACTAAAAGCATCAAAATAGAACTCAAACTCAAGGCAGATCAATTAGTCCCTAGAAGCTACTATACTAAAATTGGGGGATAAAAAAATACAGGCTGCAAAATGCAAATCACTAAACAGATTATTCGATTATTTGTCATTAGTCCAAATCAAAAAAAAATTAGAGGGAAGCCACATTTAGCATGAAAGAACTGGGAGGGAAAGAATCCGAAATCTGAGAGAGAGAGAGAGAGAGAGAGAGAGAGAACGTACAAGAAGATGCAAGAGGCTTGTCTCAGTCTGGGTAATACTGCTATCCTGTGCGACTGCGATTGTCGAATCGGGGAGGTGGAGGGGCCGACCGAGAAGAGTACTAAGCGACGGCGACGGCGAATTGGATTAGCTCTTGGGATTGGGAGTCCGCCCTTCTTCTTCGTAGTTTTGGTGAAGTGTCTTTGTATTTTTTAGCTAAAAATTGAAATTTTTAAACAATATATACTCTAATTTGAATGCATCAATTTTATTTTAATAAAATCGAATTCTCAATTCTCACATTTTATGTAACTTGAATTCTTGAAGTGCCTATTATAATCTGAAACTAAGCATCAAACTTTAGCATAATGTTATAATTGCCATAAATTTATATTAATTTAATAATTACCAGTACACCACCCTGTGCGATGCACGGCGAGCATTCTATTTTTTTTAATCTATTTTTCCGATTAACGTTGATTATATTTTCAATTTAACCGAACAACATATAGTAAATAAATCATACAAAAGTGTAAGATTACGATCTAAAATAAGATATCATCATGACTTATGCATTCTATTTTTTTTTTTATTTGTAAATAAATCATACAAAAACAAATTCCTCCATGTATGCATAGTAATATACTAATAAATAGTCTATTTTATATATGTGCAATTATAAAATGGTTACTATATCATATATTTGCTTCAATTATAGAATAAAAGTATCAACATGTCAGAAAAACAAATTGAGAATAGCTCTATCAATTTAGTAGAATTGATTCACAATTAATTAATGGAAAACTGTAAAATACTAATCCTATGGATTATAAGGGCATACAATGCAAGGTAAATTGTTTCCCACTATTTCGAAGTTGGAATTATATTTTCAACATTTATGCACAAACTTAAACATATTTCGTGTTGACTTACCAGCAGAAGATTAATGCTTAGTATGAATGAACGAAACTCTTTTTTAAGTAAATTTAACTACGAGCAAATTAAAATCAAAACCTCATAAGTCTTAAAATATGGAATGAAAACGAATCGTGCATTTAAATAATTGACTTAAATGCCAACAATTAAAATCACAGCAAATAAATAAAAGACACGTATAGATGCCCAAACACGTATATATACCTTTTGGTCTTCTTCTTCTTCTTCTTCTTCTTTTTTCCTCTCCTATTCCTCCTCCAATTTTCCGATTAGATGTTGCCGGCAGTGATTGGAGATATTTTTAGGATTTTCTGTTTTCAATGAACGATCTGAAAATATTTATACTCGAACAATTGTTACATTCGTGTGTTCGTGGATGTTGGTTTTAAAACTGATAAATATAAATATTGAAAATTTTCAAACAGCACCTCACGAAAACTGCCAAAATAACAACTTAATATCTTAATAAAATTCATTACTAAACAATTAGTTGAGATGGTGGGCCGTTTTAAAATTAATTGTTTGATTATTTGAATGTTATGAAATGTTCTGCATGCTTTTCGGTAGGAATTTAGATGAAGAACGTGGACAGTTAATTAACAAAAAAGAAAACGGCTAATATTGGCGGGAAATAGTAACTGTCATTTTCATTTTGTTTTAATATATTAATAGATGACATATGATATTTATTTAACAATTTTATTAGAAGACTGTGCTTGTTTGGTTGCCCAGATGCAATATAGATAAGATAAAAAGTATGATTATAATCACTCCTTGATTAAGATTATAATTGTGGCCTTGTGGTGTGTGGTAGTAGCCAAGATAAGAATTGTAGATACTACTATATCTTAAAATTCTTGTTTGGTAGTTCTTATTAGGTTCATGACTAAAATATATAATTCTTATTTTAACCCTTCCTTATGCACCAAAGCCGGGCGACCAACTCTCAACAGCACATTTCTTGATCAAAAGTACGTAACAAAAAGAAACAAGGAACCGAACATGTTATGCCATTGATTGGGCCTTACTATTACTTTTATTTCACTCACACCCACCATTTTTTTTATTTACATAATATAATGAGCAAGGCATTTGTTCCACTCGTAACACACTTAGTATTTCCTTTTATTAGGAGTCAGAATCCAGAATAGCCACTTATCTAATGTGATAAATACTAGCCACAAACTTAAAAACATATAAATTCTAGGTACTTTCCATCTAATGTGACGAAATTGCCCTTAATAATTAAATTTGAATTTTTCATTTTTCTATTACTAATTTTTAGGACATTTAAAAAACAAAATTGACAAATTAAAAAGAACGAGCCGCTGCCATTCTCCCAAAAAAACACGATTGAGCTCTCATCCCATTCTCTCCACTTTCCACCGCCGTCTGTCGGGAAAATTGAGCCGCTGCCGTTCGTGCCCATGTCATCGCCAAACGAGCCCCCATCACCGCTGAACGAGCCACCATCACGTCGCTCCTGGTGCTCGAATGGGGCTCGAATGAGATCTATTTGAGCACCGAGCCATTTCATGCTCGTTCGATCCGAAACATGCTCGATCGAGCCTCCAGGAACTCGATCGAGCACGTGCAACACAATTTGAAACTATGCTTGATCGAGCCTCAGTAGGCTGGAAGGCATGCCTCTAAAGTTTTTGTTCATGTACACCTTCGCTGGAAAATAGGAATGGGCTTGATCGGGCTCGTTCGAGCATGGCACATCCGTCCGAGCCTATCGTCATTCGTGTTCGCACCTTTGCCGGAAAAATGGGATGAAGATCTGAAAACGAAGGTTGTGCAACGTGACAACCCTTGCAAATCTTGCCTTTTTCCCATGACCTAGCAAATCGGTTGTGGATGATTCTAGTCTAAGTAGAATCGAATTTATTTACATATAATATATATTACCTTTTAAATTGTAGTATTATTATAAGTTCTTTTGTTTTTTTTTTCAAAGAAATATGATACTATGTTTTCTATAACTTGTGATACATTGCAAATGCATGAGTTGAGATTTCAAATATCCATATACCTAAATTCAGTTCACAGGCACAAAACTCTCAACTTTAATTATATTGTCAAAGAATGAAGTTTATTTATTATGCAAAATTACAAACAATGCATCATAAAATAATAAAAACAACATCTAAGTTAGTTATGTAACAAATTATATTACATGAGATCATGTATTCTAGTTATAGTGTACCAACTATGCTTTAAAATTGATTTTTCTTAATTTGACTTTATTTTTTTTCTTTCAACTTTTTGATATTATAATTCAATCTAACTTTACACTAACTGACTAGGATTCACCAATCAAATTAGGTAATGGCTGGTATGTAAAAATGAAATTCAGCAAGAATGAAATGAGCTTAGTAACAGAATGGAGACAGAGAATGAATTAACCAAGTAATTCGATTCCTATTGTTGGTATTTACAAGGAATGGAATAGTCATTTTTTTAAATTAAATTGTACCATTATAATGCAAAAGACCGGCTCGGCCAAACATTCAGTTTGAGCCTAAAATCTTGGAGTCCAACTTGGTTCGTCAAATCAAGTCGGGCTATTTTTGTCAACTTAACAACTTAACTGACTAAGATTCACCTATCAAATTAGGTGATGACTAGTATGTAAAAATAAAATTCACCACAAAGAGATTAGTGACGAAAATCTTAGAAAGGTTATGCACCGCAAATTGTCATGCCTATTTGTTGAAAATCACCTTATTAATTTGTGAGAGATTGATGATGGTGAGTCATTATATGGTGTAGATTAAATGTCCATGTTGAAATAAATACAAACCAAAAATTTAGGTCAAAAGACCATAGTATGAATCTTGTATTTGTACGGTTTTATATGCACTTAGTCGTGCATGTTGCTGAATATCTCTCATATGTATGGTTCATACTTTTTTTTAGTATTTATTGATCTATTATAATTTGTCAGTTTGTCCTCAACATGCAAGATTCTAAATCGAATCAAATGATTTCAGGAAGAATTCTCTTTCCCAACGATTTCTTTATTAATAATTTTTCCACCAAATCCCAATTTCCTGACATCATCAAAATCGCAAAATGAAAACCTTGTGTATAGTGAAGTATGTCAAATGGTGGAAGAAGAGAATGTAAAATTGGTGGACGAGACAAAATCACGAACTCAAATACAACTACAATCTTACATATTTGGTTTGATACCTACCGGTACAAGACCAATTCATATTTGTACGACCATATTTATGATGTATCTACTAATTATGGAAATGATATACTTAGTTTAACATATGATCACCTTCCATTTTAGTTTCAATAGGTTTATCTCGTCATTTCTAATATATTTTCATTGTATGGTGTTTAAGTTGCGAACTATCTATTGTGAGAAGATTGACGATGGAGAGTTGGGACATAATGTAGACGAAATGTCCCTGTTGAGATATATGTAAACCAAAAATTTAGGTTAAGTTGAAATTCTTAGAATTCATGCTCATGGACTCTCATTTAGTGACCGAGCATTGTACAATGATGTTAATGATTAATATTATTCTTCATCTCAACTATCATGGCATGTCTATGCATGATCTTCACGTAGTAAAAAAATAATCTGATGATAAATGATACCTTGATATTTCGTGATTTGAATATTATTTTGGAACAAATGAGAGTAAGGCTCGAAATTTCCATCAGTTTAGCAAAATTATTAGAAAGTGGTTTGATAAGAGTCCCTATAAGATGATGACATCAAAGGTTGAAGACCTCTTGTCACTGATTGAGATGGACAACAAGAATTACAAGTATAATCTGTTTGTTTTACTATATTAATATGGTTTGTTGTATTATGATATTGATTATTGTCATTTTTCTATTGTGCTACCACACCCGATATTTTATTGGTCTCTCTTCTGCTGAACGTATCTCTATGATACGCAAGTTCCATGAGAAGATGGACTTTTTGCCCAATGATAAATTATACACTTACAAGAATGTTGTTGATCAAGTTGAATTTACTAATATATGGTGTAAGAAGTTGGAGGGATAATAGAAGATTTATGGTCCGATCAACAAAACCTTCAAGTATTTAGACATGACGAAGGATCGTAGTACAAATTTTGCACTTGTACGGTTTTGTAGGCATATAGTTATGCATGTTGCTGAACATTTCCCTTATATATGCTTCTTATATTTTTTTTAAGTATTTATTGATCAATCAATTTGCAACTATATTTATAATCTTTATGATTTGTTTGTTTGTTTATCTTAAAATTTAGCACATGTCATGGACGATCCAAGGGATAATCTTCAAACAACCATAAAAAAAAACCAGTTGAAGTTGTTAAAGTGATACCTAAAATCACGACACCTAGGAGACACTAATAGAGCAATCATGGTGTTCTATGCGAGGGTTGATGAAGTTGATGTGAAAAATAGCCGAAAACCCCGTGAATATTGAATTATGTCAAATGATGGAAGAAGAGAATGTAAAAGTGGTGGACGAGACAAATTGTAAAAGTCAAATACAACTACAATCTTACATATTTGGTTTGATACTTACCGGTACAAGATCAATTCATATTTGTACGATCATATTTATGACGTATCTACTAAGTGAAAACAATACTACTTTCATTTTCATCCAAGTGAAATTATTGAACATCTTTCTATTTTGAGGGGAATCATTTTTTACTTTTTCCCAAGAACAACACCACTCTGGAAAATTTTCATCCTAGTGCAAAATTATTGAGCATCTTTCTATTTTGATTGGAATCATTTTTACTTTTTTTTGTTTAATTTTCAACATATGTTGTTCTTGTAGGAGAGTGCGATGTATGGAGATGGAAGAGTTAGCTGAGCGAACAAACACAAACATGAGGGATCTACATGCTAAAGGAAATATTGGCCTTTTTTTTTATCAAGTTATCAGTCGCCGTCTTGAACATAACCATAAGCAATTAACTACTCCCATTCATTTTCATCCAAGTGAAATTATTGAGCATCTTTCTCTCATTACAATAAATTTGTCTAGTAATGACACAATTTTAGTAACACCCAAGAGATATGTTGCAAAATTTGTTACATGTTTAGTGTCACAAAATCACGACAACTAGGAGACACTGATAGAGCAATCATGATGTTCTATGCAAGGGTTTTGATGAAATTGATGTGGAAAATAGCCGAAAACCTTGTGAATATTGAATTACTGTATATCAAATGATGGAAGAAGAGAACATAAAAGTGGTGGACGAGACAAAATTGCAAAAGTCAAATACAACTACAATCTTACATATTTGGTTTGATGAGAAATGATATGCTACTCCCCCAATGGTGGGCACCTTCTTCGTTTCTTTGATTTGGCATTATTTTATTTGATTTTTTCGATTGATTTATATTCTAGTATCGTCGGAGTATAAATTAATATATAATTAATTTTAAATCTAACAAAATAAATAAAAATCAAAGGCGTGATTTGTCTAATTACTTATTTTTCGATTTAGAAACGAAAAAAAAAAAAAACAAATCGAGCTTTGGATTTGTATTTATTTGTAGGATTTACCACCAAGTAATTCAAATTTCTATTGTTGGTTATTTAGCGGGAATGGAATAGGTATATTTTAACTGATTTGTACCAATTCTTAATGGCAACAAGGACGGCTGGCCAACACAATCAGTTGAGCCTAACATCTTGGAGTCCAAACTTGGTTCAGTCAAATCGACGTCGGCTTATTTTGTCAATTCACTACTTCTAGAGCTGAGTCTACACACTCCTAGTATTAACTTAAAATTAAAAAATCCAAATCAAAATCAAAAAAAACTCTTCCAAACTTAAAATCTACACTGTTTTCGTATACTATAATCATGACAGAGGATATCGCCCCGGCAATTATAGGTCTTAATTTGGCTTGTTTTGAGAAGAAGAGTCACCATGGTTTGACATTTCCTCCTCTAAGAATTGGGAAATTTTCAAGGCCTATTATATTGAAACGATCCTAGTTCAAGGTGAGTCTAACGAACCAGCCCGTTGTGGGCTATCTAAGACCATAACATCTAACAACTTAAAAATCTACGATAATAATTTCTTAATTACATAATAAAAAATATAATAAATAAAAAAACCCACAATCATTAGGGACACTTACTAATTATAGAGATTTTTTGCCATTTTTTTTTCCCGATTGATGATAGTCATGCTTTCGAGTGTAGTGGTAGGCATATAAATAGGATGATATCAAAGTAATGCACAAAATTTTCTTTTTCTTTTTCTTTTCTTTTTACAATTTAAATACAATCATTGAAATAATGTACAACTTTTAATATGTTTACTATAAGTGTCTAAGCAAGAGGGCCCACACGATATATAGAAAAGGACTAGCAAAATTCCATAGATTTAATTAACATAAATTCTCGTTGTGTAGATTCTGTATGATTTTCTGTGTAGGGCGTCAGATCACATAAATTATTAACAAATCCAAGTATTCTAGTTTGGACAAGAGAATGAAGCCCAACTTAGGGTCATATTCTTCTATTTGGAAACAGAATAACTAATCACAACAATTTCTTTTAAATTTTCATAATCACTTTTTCTAAGCAAAAAAACTACACTTTCCAATGCACAATTCAGCAATATGCAGCCTCCTTTGTCCTTAAATATTGGCAACAATTATCAAGGAATATTCTTATAATCCTAGTGAGTGTCAAAATCACCAATTAAATTGCTGGGATTAATTATTTATTTAATTAATCCGAGATTGAATTAATTAATTAAAATAAAAATCACAAGCTTGGGCTTTCAAATTTGTCGTTGTTTGAAGGAAAAATTCAGTTTGTCATCAATTATATATTATGGTGTCATGGAATTTGACAGAATGTCGCATTATGAATTAATTTGGATTTATTCTCAAGGTTTTATATGATGTACCGCTTCTTGTTGGAGGATATTCCTCCTCACTTTACAGAAACTAAGGAATTCATTTATTTAATTAATTCTTGCTTTATGGTATTCACTGATTAATAGTAATTTAGTAAAATAATTATTATATATATAAAAGTACCATTGCATCTTGTTGTCCTTTTATTTGTTTTCCTTTGGCTATACTATGCTCTTTAGAATAATACCATTAGTTAATTTACGGTTTTTCTTTCTTCTAATTGTATCAAAATCATCTCAAAATAATAATAAATAATGATAAAAATACCATGATAATAGAATCAATATAACCTTAACATTAATGAACGAAGAATGCATCTAATACTTTTTTTCTTTTTGCACCCACACAAAGTTGTTAAAATAACCGACGACAGCCCTTCACTTTTCGCAATTTTCTTCTATTGCAAGTTCACGTACTATACCTTAGGTCTGCCCTACATTGATTTTGTAAATTACGGCATATTTTCGTGTGATATCTTATATTGTATCATGTATATACTATCGCTGTCCATGCATGTGTTACAGAGATATTTAAAAAGAATAATGAAGTAATTTACATGTATAGAAGATAATTAAAAAAATATATAAGCAAAATATTTCAACATATATAGTATAGTACGATAATTTACTTTAGAAAATATACTAGCATTTTGCAGAAAGATTACATATTTCCTGTTTATTTCTGTTTCCCTACTTTATTTCGCCGGTGCATGCTAGCTATAAGTATAACGTAACAACGATTCAACGAACGTATATATTGTTCATAAATTAAAATAAATAATAATGATTTCGTAATATAGTCGATAAATAAAACACCGAAGTGCAGAAATTTGGAATATTGTATTCTACTTGTAACAAACTTTGACCTTAATTAGCTTTACCTAACAAATTTAATTTCATCAAAAAAATATTTTCAACTATCATCAATAGAGCTAGATATAACGTCGACAATAGTAACAATTTATGCTCTTAAGAGGAACAATCAACAATAGCATTTCGCAATAAATCATACACTAAGGAAATGAATTAATAAATCAAAAGTACCAGATTTAGGGTTGATATGTTTATATAGAGCTTCAATTACTTGAAACAAATAAGAACCAAAATTAAATATAAATATTTCTCTAGCTAGATCAAAACTCCTTAGTCTATAGGAAGCAAAAAGGAAACAATTGAAATATAAACTTAAAATATACACACAAAAGATCATTAGGGTTTCTAATATATAACATGAAAGCAAAGAAAACTAAACAAACAAACTAATTATATGGCAAGAAAATTACATTTACCACGTGATTTGTGAAATGTCCCAACAACTTCACTCACCAAAATCACAAGGCAAATGCCATTCTATGCTTCCCATGTAATAATAAGTTTGAACCTATCGAATCGATAAGCTCAAACTTAGGCCGCGACTGCAGATTTCTCCTAAACACAAACACTACACGCAACACGATATACAATGCATAATGTACAACAACATTGAAATGACCAAGTATTATAATGTTCCTTGGTACCTCATTTTCTCCACAGAGTACTCTTCAATCACCGATCCCTGCACAAACCCTAGATCGCCACTCGAAGCCGAATTAGGCGGGAAACCCCATGGATTCATCTCTCCCCAATCTACACTTACTCCATTACCACTACTTACCCTATTCATCACATCATCATATAAGAACTCAAACCCTAGAAATCTCTGCTGATTCTCATACACCACGCGCTCGAGCTCAGCCGAGTAATCGAAATGAGGCGCATTCGTTGCATTCAGCATCGGAATCTGATGATCAGAGCTGCCTCCCAATTGATCGGTAGGGCTACTGTAAATCGGTTGGAGGAGGGCTTGATCATCAATGGCGGCGGACTTGAGGTTTTCGCCAGCGCCGTTCTGATCTTGGATCGAAAACCTACCACCGAGCTTCATCAGCAGACGCCGGATCGAGGCGTGGTTGTTGAACCGAGGCTCCTCGTCGGAGTAGGGTATAGGTTGAAGCGCCGGCAGAGGCCCCGCCGCCGCCTCGATTTGGTAGCTGAGGACGGCGGCGGCGCCGGAATCCTGCAGATTGCCTTTTGCAGTAGTTTCTTTGGCGCGAGTGATCTTCTCCTTCCGCTGCTTTCCTAGAAGCTTCTTCTTCAACCTCGTGTTCCAGTAGTTCTTGATATCGTTATCAGTTCTTCCCGGCAACTGCGCTGCAATTATTGACCACCTGCTCTTCAAATAAAAGGAGTTAGTATATTATTCTTGACCTAATTCATTATCTTCAATATATGATTATTAATTAAGTAATTTTTTTTCATTCTATTTAATTTCCATTTGGAATTGGTTTGACCTAGTTATTAGGTAAGACCTAAACAATCATACATATGTATATAAATTGGTGAAATAAATGAATTAAGGAAAAGAGATGTAAATGGATATGATTAACCTGCTGCCGATGCTGATATAGAGGCTGCAGATGATGTTATCTTCTTCGTCGGAGAAGCCGCCGTGCTTGATGTTGGGGCGGAGATAATTCAGCCACCGCAGGCGGCAGCTCTTCCCGCATCTCTTCAGCCCTGCAAATTAATTTCACTTATATATATTAATTTCTTCATCTCTCATCAACATATATAGTATAATATTAATTCGATGATGATGAGCTAGAGAGAAATTAAAGGGTTTTTCAATAAATAAATTATAAAAATAAAATAAAATACCGATCTTTTGAGGTAAAGCGATCCAGTTTCCACCGGTGCCGTGTTGATCGATGTAGGATTTGAGCTTAGCATCTTCTTCAGGCGACCATGGCCCTTTCTTCACGTTTGCTTTATCACAGCATGGAGCTCTTCCCATTCTCACTACTCCTCGCCCTTTTCTTGATTGATTATTCAATTCTGCTGTATCAAAGACTACTTCTGTTCTGTGTGTGGTGTGTGTGTGTGTGTGTAAGAGAGAGAGAGAGAGAGAAAGAGAAAGAGAGTAGCTGGAAAAGGATAGACATGTTTGGGGGAGAGGACATATATAATTGGGGGGTATAGCTAGTATAGTACATAGTAGCATGGCAAAAAGGGGATGTTTGATTAGAAAAAAATTAAAGAAAAAGGCAACTCATTAACAAAGGGTTTTCTTCTTGTCTTCCTCTGTATAGAATCATTATACACGGACGCCATCCATTTCCATCTCCTTCTAATCCTTCGTTATTCGGGTCGTCATTGCATTTTGGATATGGGTGGGATCCGAGTACAAGTACTAGAGTGGTTCAATCGGTTTAAAATATATAAAAGTCTTTTGAATTCATTCGAACTCATAAACGAGCCGAACTCGAGCTTGACAATACTCGACTCGGCTGGGTTTATATCCCCCTACTATTTTGTTTAATTAGGTCAATGTAATTCCCATAGTTTGATTTTTAACTTGGGAACTGATTTATAAATTCTGAAAAGTTTGGTTGGGGTTAATGTGTAATCTTTAAAAAACCCCAAGGACGCGGTTGAATTTTCTGAAAAGTACAATTGAGTCCCATGGACTTAATTGAATCTATTGGGGTTGATAACAAAATCGGAGAAATTGCAATTGGGTCCTCAAAGCAAGTCAAATGCTTAGTTACATCCCAAATATTCCGAATTTGCCACCACAATCCACAATTATTACCCTTCTTCACCCTGTAAATATTGTTTTTTAGGATCCCATGTATTTCAAATATTAGTATTTTTATTATTTTTATATTATTTTTTATAAAAATAAAAATTGCTATATTATAATAAATCATAATAAACATTGAGGCAGAATACAGAATATCCACTTATTTTAGTGGAAGATAAATATTGTCCACAAACATAAAAACATACTATAAATTATAGTCACTTTAGACCCGATTGGACAAAAATACCCTTAACGAGGCCGTTACAGAGGAGGCTCGATCGAGCCCGTTCAAACTCCATTCACGCTCAACACAAAGAGGCTCGATCGAGCCATTCGAGCCCGACACAAAGATGCTCGATCGAGCTCAAGAGACTCGTTCGAGCCCTATTGAAGCCCATTTTCGCCTGACATAATGAAACTCGACACATGCGACATGAGGGTGACAACGGCATTCGTGACTGGCTATGGTGGTGATGGGTCTCCGGTAGAGCCGGCCATCGGAACCGGAACCGGCGAACCGAACCGGGAACCGGAACCGGAACCGGCGGTTCGGAACCGGCTGAGGAACCGTCGGAACCGGCGGTGCGGTTCCGGTTCCATTCTTCCGGAACCGGGAACCGGCGGTTCCGAACCGGCGGTTCCGGTTAAAAACCGGCGAACCGGGATTTTTTTTTAATTTTTAATTTCTAAATTTATTTGTATGTGTATAAATTTCATACTAATTATTTGATCTATCATTTTATTAGTATACAACTATACATCCATTTTAATGAATTCTTAATGTACAAATTATAAAATGAAAGAGATTTTCATTGTTAAGTTATAATTCAAATTGAAAAAAAGTACAAATGAAAACTACATACATATGTGATTTCTATTCATTCAAAGTTAAAATATAGTAGCCTAGTGATGTTGTGCACTTGTGAGTTGTGATAATGTCAAAACTTTAAATTCAAATATTTAAACAAAAAACCAAATCATATAAAAATGACAAAATATTCAATTAACAATGTCACATGATGATGATGAATTGAAGATGACAAAATATACAATTTAGTGATTTACATAAAGATAATAAATTATCCAATTCATGAAGAAGACAAAATGAAGTGTCAATTTTGTAATTTTTCATTCCAATTAATAATGAATTAATGATAACATGTTAAATTTGAATGAACATTGCATATTTAATTATCAATTCATAATTTCATATCATATGCCGAGAGCAAGAGAACAAATGGGAGGAGGTCTTTCAAGATGATCCACTAAGCACCACGGACGCCGGAACTGACACCGACACCTCTCAAGTAGAAACTGACGAGTTCGACGATGATTTTGATTTCGATAACATGTAAATGTAATCTTTTTGACCGTCAAATCTTAGACGAGTACTTTTTTTCCTCATTGAGGTTTTAACGAGGCTCGGCCTTTGAAATCAAAATGTGATCTTCAAAGGTAAGTTAAGTAAATAAAAAAAATTTGAATAATCATCTTATTTGTTATATTTCCAATTTTTTTACAAATTTCTTTTACGGTTTTCGATTATATGCTCTACAATTAAACTTGAAACAATATAAATGAAGTTTGAAAAAAAAAAAAAAAAAAAAACCGGGAACCGGAACCGGAACCGGCGGTTCGGAACCGGAACCGGGTTGGAACCGGAACCGGAACCGGCGGTTCGGAACCGGGGAGGAACCGTCGGAACCGGCGGTGCGGTTCCGGTTCCTCCCGGGTGAAACCGTAACCGGCGGTTCCGGTTCCGGTTCGAACCGGAACCGGAACCGTGACCGGCTCTAGTCTCCGGTATCAATGGAAGGTAGCAGTGGGAAAGTGAATGCAAAAAAAATAAATAAATAATAAATAATAAAAAAGAGAAAGGAGAAAGATAGAGAGAAGCAGCACGCAAATGAAAAGCAGAAAAAGAAATAGGGAGAAGATAGATGGGTAGGGTAGTTTCTAGGGTTTTTTTTAATTATAAAATACCAAAATTAATATAAAAAGGTAATTTTGTCACAATACATTAAAAATGGCTATAATTTATATGTTTTTAAGTTGGTGGCTAAAATATAATTTTTGTTAAATTTAGTGGCAAGTTTTGGCTCATAACTAAACAGTGTAATTTTTAAATATAATATACCCTAATTTTGGATTTATCAAACCTATTTTAGCTAATAAATTTGAAATTAAATGCTAAAAAATAATTATAAACCCTAATTGGATGAACGAACCATTATAAATAATTATAAAATTAAACTAAATCATTATAAATTAAAATTGTTGAATAAAAATGTATAAAACTAGTATAAATTATAATTTGATGCACAGTTCGAACACCAAAATTGGTACAGAGGATCTCAAGTGTCCTATAAATATTTAGTTACACTATCATCGAAAATAGTATAATATTTAGTAAAATTACTTATTAATCAAAAGAATTAATTCATTGTAGTAAGTTCAAAACCACAATTTCAACAGTATGTCAGTATGTTATCCACATCCATACATCCACTAATCCTGCTCTAATATATATATATATATTAATTATACTTTAATATATGATATATGTCAATATCGGTCGTACTCAGAGCAGCTGTAATCAAAATTATTTTGCAATCAATTATCATGTTTCAGTTTTAAGAAAACCTAAGAAAATTTAAATTTAAATTTATTAATAATTAGAATTGACACTCCCATGTTACTCATTGAAAGTCTATTTCCTTCCTCTTTTTCCAAAGGTTGGTATGGGTTTGGTTGATTTGGACCATGTGTTATTCACTTATTTGGTTTGATAAGATGGGAATTTCATGTAAATTGATGCAACGTCAAAAGAACACACATTTATTTTACATTTGTCCTATCTTTTTATGAATAGGTTAATCCAATTTTCTTGGATTTTAAGTATCCAAACTTACTACTACCTCCGTCTCATTTAAGTAGGGACGGTTCCTGTAGATACAAGAATCAAGAGAGTGGAGATTGTGTGGCCATAATTAATTATGAGGAGAGAAAATTAATTGTAGCCAAGTATTCTTTGTCATTTAAGGAAACAGGTCTATTAGTTGAGACGGACCGAAACGGAATACAGGTCTACTTAAATGAGACGGAGGTAGTAGCTAGTAAGATAAATTAGCATTCTTTAAAGTACCATAAAAGGTTTGTGGCAACAAATCTTGATAGCTTATTCACATTAATATCATAATTTATCAATCAATTTGAACCATCCATCCCTTGCTATCTTCGATTTCACCTCTTTGAATCCCAACAAGTCTTGAATAAAGTTTGAGGGACTCAAGCTCATTGCTCATCTTGTATTCAACCCTGTGGCAAGAATCCATCAGCAACGAAAGAAAATACGAAACGTAGTCTTAGTTTCTAGCGTCGTTGTCCAGTAAGAGCGAAGTACCTGTTACCCTTGTACGTGATACTTCCTACGGGAGCAACGCAGACTGCAGTTCCGGTGCAGAAAACTTCTTCAGCATCGAGCAATTCTTCGATTGGAATGGAACGCTCCTCCACCTGCCCAGATTCCCACGCAATTTAAAGCTTTCTACTATACAAGTATAGATTATGGCGAAAGCCTGCTCAACATAGAAGGAAACATACACGCAATTTGTTGATGATTGATCATGAAAGTTCGATATTTGAAGGCTTCAATGGACAAACAGAATTGTAAGAGCATATTTTCCTAAGATGCAGCAGAAAGAAAACGCTTGTTCAAGACTGATTCGATCAGAGAATGTTACCAAAAAGGCACTCTTCATGAGATCAAACTATATTAGCTACATTATTATCAGCAGCTTCAGTTACATTTAGGATTCTTTCAGTATGCTATCTGCATGAAAATTTTCTTGCAGAATTAAGTTATTTTTCTTAAAACAGCATATTCTTTCATGTTACTCGACAGCTTCGTTGCAATCAAATAATACCATGATTTGCTATTGACAACGCATTCCACCACGAGTTAAGCTTGTGTACTTCCAACGACCAGAGTAAAATTTTAGCCGAAAAATCTGTTTATTACACCGTAAAGAGTTAAAAACATCGATTACCTGATAACCAAGATCTCTTGCAATATCCATGATGCTTTTACGCGTAATTCCTTCAAGAATAGTACCATTTGTAGGTGGAGTGGAAATAACATTGTCCTGCAAACAGAAAATCATTCATATCACCAGAACTATTACTATCACTAGTTGATTATTGGCTTCTTTTCACTGAATTCTTTAGCCAATACCATCGATCAGAGCTTCATCGATAATCGAGTAGACTATACAAAGTTATATACCTAGCCAAGTGACTCATCTTCAGAACAACTTACATGAGACATTTAAGGCGATGATTACCTTCAGCATGAAGACATTACACGAGGAGACTTCCTCGATGTTCCTTTTATTCTCTGCATCGAGGTATAAGACATCGGAGAATCCTTTCTCCTTGGCTCTCTTAATGGGTTTCAACACCTACACAGTATATATGAAAGCAGTAGCAACATCTGTCAAAGTTAAACTCACACCGGAAGCCACCACCTTCATTGAGAACTTTCATCAAACACATGAAAGACAGCAAAATTTACCGGCGCATAATTCGTGATGCTCTTCACACCACCGGCGCCGCCACGAGCAGCGCGGTGAAACGTATCCTCCACGTACAAGTTGATCGGCGATGTGCCCCCCTGCAATTATTTCTTCACAAAACTTCTAAATAGTCCCATACTCAATCGAAGATTCGTAACTGCGAGAATCTGAACTCAAACCGTACCTTGAAATAATTCCCAACTGGAGAAGCATAAACCATAAATGTGTATTCAGAAGCCGGAGCCAAACCCAGCACCGATCCACTCCCGATGAGCAGAGGCCGTATGTACAGAGACCCTTTTCCCGGCGGAGGAATCTGCGCAAAATCAAGAGAGAGAAAATGAAGAATTTGAACAATATATGGTGGAAGAGAGAGAGAGTGATTACCCATCGGCGATTGGCGAGAGCGGTTTGTTTAACGGCATGGATGAATTGGTTAATGGAGGGAGACTGCATGCACATTCTGTCGGCGCCGATCTGCATGCGAATTGCGTTCTCTTGAGGGCGGAAGAGAAAGAGACCTCCATTTTCTCTTCGGTAAGCTTTCGTCCCTTCGAAAATTCCCTAATCACGTAAACCTCTGCTATTTAGCTTCGGAACTTCAATTTAATATGTATTAAATTATAAAAATTTGAAAGGCCCACGTGTGGGTGTGGCCCATTTAAGCAAATTTTAAGCGGGCATTGGTTTAGGCTGAGTTTGGGCTTGGGCTTGAAAATGAGGCCCATGAGGAGAAGTGACCCAACTTGGACCCACCCGATTATAGTAATCGGGTTGGTCGCATTTGGTCCGAGGATGGCCTCCGGCTCAATTGACATCTCTAGGTACGACTAGATTTAATTTACCTATTTGTAGAGTAATTTGCATGTACTTTTCATATTGTCTGCTCCATATCGGACCGGATTATTTTGATTTGGGTTCAATTTAAGGCTTGAAGTTGAATACGATTTGGTTCGATTTTTGTGTAAAAATTGATTGAATGTTATTATGCTCTAAAACAAACAACCTAGCTGATGTAATATTGTTGAAGTTAGATTGTGAAGTGTTTTACTAGAGAGATGTAAGTAATCAAATCTCAATTAGATCCAGTTTTAATATTCCAATCTCATGTATTCAAATAAAATATATAAATAGTCAAAAGTTTGTAGGTTATTGTCATTCGTGTAGTCAATCTTTTTCTTGTTCTTTTTCTCTTTTTCTTCTTTTTTTTTTTTTGTTTTTTTGACAAAAACTTGAGTGAGATCGGCCACATAGTGTGGCCGGGTCAAAGTGTCAATCTTTATACAGAAGTGCTAATCTATACGAATAAAATGTCAATCTTTAACATAATTATTTTACGAATAAAATGCTAATTTTTAAAAGTGTCAATCTTTATACAGAAAAGTACTAATGTACACGAATAAAAGTGTCAGTGTTTTAGCCGTCCGCACGGTACCTCTGGCTGACCCAAATGTGTCCTCTTTTTTTTTTTAAGAAAAAAGAGAGTCAATCTTGACATAGAATATGTACCACACTATACTTGTGACCATTTAGTATATTACCAAAGTGTTGTCCTAATTAATCAAATCCCACATTACTAGTTATAGAATCGTTCCCACGTATTAATATCCCAGAATCTATCTTGTCCTTTCATTAATACATTCACCTATCAGACTTAATCGTCGCAAATAAATTAAATAAATAAATAAAAGTCCTTCTAATTAGGGTGAGCACGGGTCGGTTAACTGACCATTTTATATTTAAAAAAAAATTGACCATGCTATTTTTTATCCAGTTGGTTAACCGTTATAAATTAAATAATAAAAATTAAAAACCATGAAAGCAATTAACTTAAAAATCAGGGCCGGTTAACTGTTTATCTAACGGTTAACCATAAATAAAAGAAACATTGTATTTTCTATAGTTCATAACATTGTTTTAAAAACTGGACCGGACCGGGCGGTTGAACCGGAAACCAAACATGGTTTCGGTTCCCGGTTTTTCCCAGTTTTGGCCGCCGGTTCGACCCCGGTTCGACAGGAAAAACCAAGAACCAGAGGCCTCGCCGGTTTGACCTCCGGTCCGTTTTTAAAACATTGGTTCTTAATAGGAAAATTCGAAAGAATTCATATCTTTGAATATACATGCAAAATAAATAATTTACAAAATTAAAAAATAATGAAATTAAATTTCATAATCCTAATAGAATAAGCTTTACAATAATTTAAACTAACAATCGAGCTATCTTCAATTGTTTATTAACTTTTGGCTCTATCAATACTTAGAATTGAGTGATCTCCTCTCAGACTTTATTAGTAATATCCAATAAAAAAAATATATAATATAATATAATATAATATGTATATACATAAAATTATATATTTATTTAATTGGTACCGGTTTGGTTAACTGCCGGTTTTTTAGACATAGAAATAAAAACCGAACAGTTAGAGTCGGGTTTTGAAAATTATAAATAAAAATCAAACCATACGGTTCGGTTACCTATATTTTCACATTGGGTTCGGTCTGAATAGTCGGTCGGTTCGGTTTTTTGGTTTTTTATGCTCAGCCCTACTTCTAATAGATTAAGCCGCCGATTTTATTTTATTTATTTATGTATTTCTTTGTAAAATGCAAAAAATCTACTACTACTATTATTCTAATGGGTTCTGGGTTTGTGAAGTGTCGTATTTTTTTTATTTTTATTTATTTGTTTTATTTCAAACAAACGATGATTATTCTGTAAATATAAGTATAAAATATTGCGTGAATACATATCTAAATGTCTCTTCACCTTTTTTTACTTTTCTATATACAAGAAATAAAGAAAAGAAATTGGGTACCTGTCCATAGTTCAAGACACCAGCGCAGGGACTCAGCTCAATTTTCCCAAAACGGCTGAGTTGACCCGCCTCGAACTCGTCGTCTTCTCCACATTTCATTACATACATATAATCTGTCTGCACCAAACCGAAACCAAGATTGTCCCAATCCATGGAGGCTACCTCTTCTTCCACGCCACTGCACCGTCAAAACCAAATCAACGGCCCAGATTCAATCATCACCATCAGCATCACCATCACCTCAACTATAATACTAAGCAACTTAATTTTTTTTTAAATGACGTCATTAATCGAAAAAATCACTACCTTTCGCAGGCAACTTGCATAGGAGAGGCAGCTTGACTCCCAAAACACCTTACTCCAATCTAAATAAATAGTTTACACTATTCAGCATTAATGCCTAGCATATATTCCTTTTTTTTTCTTTTTTCTTTTTTTCAGAGTGCTCTGTTTTGTATGAATATATCATAACTAAAACACGAATTTAAATATTTTGAGATGACTTAAACAGAAATAAGAATTTTACTAACCTCTGATTTTGATGAAGCTGCTGTTGCTCTAATTTGCTGCACAATTCTGGTACTTACACTTTTGGGAATCATTTTATTTTTATTTTTATTTTGTGTTCGGTCTAAATTTAAACTTGGTTTTTAGAAGGAAGAAGGCAATGAAGGGAAGCAAGAAATTGGATAGACAAGCAGAGAGAGAAAGAGAGAGTGAGAGAATTAGCTATTTAATCTGTTTTTTTGGCCTAACTTTTTGAAGACTATCACATCTAAATTGAAATAACCCTCACAATAATTTATTTGAATAAGCCATGTCTTCAAATTGATCATAAAATAATATTATCTCCGTCCCACCTATTAGTCCACTTTACTTTTGAAATAATAGCCAATGCAATATAATATATATGGTTGTAATCAATTCTAAGGAGAGAGTTAATTATAGCCACAAATTTTTTATCATTTTAAAAAAATGGACTAATAAGTGGAACGGACCAAAACGGAATGTAAACTAATAAGTGAGATGGAGTTAGTATAAAGTTCCACGTGGAGTTCAATAATAATAAATACTATGATAGTATGATATAAATGCGTGACGGGTGAAATAATGAATAGCGAATTGATTATTCTGTACAACACATCTCATTGTATAAAGAGGAAAAAAAAATAAAAAATACATATTTAGACATTTTAAAATTAATTTTAGATATTTAATATAAAAAACACAAAAACTACCTAATTTTTTAAATATAGGATTAAAATACCCTTACTTTTAATCACATGGCCACTCTCTCCCCCTTCCCTCTCTCATAGGGTTGGTAAAATAGCAGTCCGACCTGGCCCGATCCACACCGGCCCGGCCTGATTTTTTTTTTATAAATTCTTTCGAAATGTGTAATTATGCAGTACGTTTATGTTCATTTAGTATTATTTACCCGGTAAGTGATAAACAAATAATGTCAATTTGTAACTGCATTACGCAATACGTTTATGTTTATTTAGTACTGTTTATCAGTAAGTGATAAATAGATAATATCAAATTATAACTGTATTACGCAGTACGTTTATGTTCTTTTAATACTGTTTACCAAGCGAGCCGGGCGGGCTAGGGCAGAGTGGGGCCAGGTCGGGTCATGTTAAGCTGAGCTGCTATTTTCCTAGCTTTAGGGGAGAGGGAAGGACATTTTTGTCCTTCAAACCAAAAATTGGGTATTTTTTGTATAAATTATATTGCAAAACTAAAATTGAATTTACAAAGTCAAATTAGATAAAAAGATATATTATCTCTTGTATAAACATATGCTCTGATATTTAATTTGTATCGGATCAAACATTAGTAGTATATTAATTTATGTAGAGTATTTCTTTCTTGTGAATTAAATATGCTCTCATTAACTAGACCATCTACTTCTATGCTAGTGTGTAAAAATAAGAAATAACTCAAGAAATATAAGAAAGGGTTAAATGCAAATTCAATACCCAAATTTTCACCTATTTTGCAATTTATCACTCAACCTTTAAAGTGTTGTTAGAAAAACCAATTCCCTTACAATATTTGACTAATTCTACCATTGTTGCATATTGCATGTGTTCGAGATTTTTTTTTTTATTTTAAATAATGAATAGTTGATGATTTTTTCTTCAGTTAGAGTTGGGGGCTTGTTAAAGAAAAAGTTAAGTTATAAAGTATTGTTTTTTTATGAAAATAATGAGAAAAGAGAAGTATAAAATATAAAAGGATATGTGAAATAATGGACTAAATAGAAACACTATACTCTTTGTGAATGGACGAAAATGACAAAAAAACCTCCCTAAAGGAGGGAGTGTTTTCTAAAATAAATTAGAAACTAATTTTGTTAAGTAAATCTACCTCTTTAGTTTAGTTGTTGAATGCCTTGTAGATTTATAGTAAGTACCATAAGTGCTAGTAATGGGGATGGATGTTGTTTCCAAATCAGAACTCTCGTCTCTACTTCCTTATTTACCCATAAACGCTCACTCAGAATTGATTATACATTGGACTATGGGAGTCCTTACTATAACAAAATCTTACATCGTCTCATTTATTTCAGTAACTACCCATACGGCCATACCCAGTGTTCTAAAAGTCGCTAAACGCTAGTAGGGCGGTGTGGGGGCGATTAGCGTCTAGGCGACCTAGGCGGGAGTCTAGGCGGTGCCTAGACGGCCTAGACGGATTAGTATAAAATCAAAGTCTAAGTCAAATTTTCATATATTTATAATGATATCCATAAGTTAAAGTATAAAATCCATGATTTTTCACTTATAATTTAATTTTACAGTCCTTCAAGCCCCGACTAGCCCGTCTAAACCCTCCTAGGATTGCATAGATATGCCTAGTACTACCTAAGCACCTGCCTAGATGCCGATTAATTCGCCGCCGCCTAGAGAAAACCGTCTTGCCATTAATCGGGACGGTCCAGCACCTTCTAGCGCCTAGACGCCTTCTAGGCGGCCAAGTCGGCCTTCTTTTAGTACACTGGCCATACCTACCTACTTCGGTCAACGAGTCGACGTTACGTCAGCAGTATGCCCATTAGTTGTGCTAACGGTACATAAGATAAATGGCTATATTGTTGAGAATCGATCTCGGACCCACTATGAGCACCACACACCCAGGGGCGGACCCAAGATTACATAATCGAGGAGGCTAATTCATCAAAAAAAAATTCTTATACATAATATATTAATATAAAATTTCGACGAAACATATACTAATACATAAGAGATTTCGTCGACCACTGTGGGGGCTTCAGTTTGTGCTTGCCTCTACGTAGGTCCGCCACTGCACACACCACTCAGTGCCACGTGATTTGACGATAAGTTTTACTAAAAATAATTTATATTTCAATGTCATGTCAGCAGTAGGCATGTAATCGGTGCTCACAATGTGTACATGGTTAGTTCTACGTTGTTACTCCTTCCGTCCCCTTCTACTTGAGCCATTTTATTATAATAATAGACTCAAAATAATAAAAGCAGGCTCAAGTAGAAGGGGACGGAGGGAGTAAAACGGTTCAAATATTAGGTTAAAATTACAAGCTTTGCTCAAAATTTGTGCATTAATGGGGCAGCATGTATTTAATCGAGAACGAGTGAATTACTTTAATTTTAAGCTACTAATTATAAATTTCAATTGAATCAACGCATGATAAGTATTAGTTATCATATTTCTAGTTATTTAGCGGGTTAATAATTAATCGTTGTAAATTGGTATTTCGATGTTTATCGGCCCATTATCGAGCCTAGCCCGTTAGGTTTAGTATATATATATATAGCCTTATTACTCTTGTAAAGGAGGATCTGAAGTTGAATGAAAATGTTCTTTCATAGGAGCCTCACTTGCTCGAAATGTGATTAGGAGCTCGTATTCGCTCGAAGAATACTCTATCCCAATACTATCCTTAGCTCAAGATCGTATCAACTGGTGCTTTCACTGAGAGATTTTTGAAGATCTGATTGAAAAAAAAAATGTCAAAATCTGAGATTTTTGCAGCACTCAAAGAGCTTTGAAGGTCAATCTCAACTTCTATCGATCAATTAACGGCAAAGCTTCGTCATCCCTCTTATGGTTTCCCTCTACACACATCACCATCGCCGTCGATGTCCCCTCTTCCACAAGATCTGAGCATCAATGGCCAATCAACCTTGCCACCGCCCCCACCCAGACCTGAGCATCCATTCAACCCTGATTCACTTCTCTATGTTCACATCACATACCCACCGCCACCTTCAATGTTCCAACTGCCGCTGCCGCAAACACCCCCACCGACAATTCCGCCTCAACCCACAGAGGCGGCACCATCAGAAGCGTTGCCTCTACCCGCAACCCCTGCATCTCCTTTCCAGCTCCAGACTGCTCCCTCTGTTGCCGACGACCCTCTCGCGGCCAACTATGGTAAAATTCCTCTCGTCGCCGACGACCCTCACACCGTGGGGAAGAAGATGCACTTCGTGGTGGTGAGGTGTCACGCCCCAGTTCCCGAGGGAAGGCACGTATGCCAGGACGTGGCAAGGGGTTGGAATTAAGAAGTGGGAATAGAAAGGGGCTCATGGCTTGGAGATATTTAATCCTATTGTTAAGAAATTAAATATGGGATCGGGACCCACAACACGAACTACGGGTAAATAAACCATACTGCCCGTACCGGCCGCCTATGTCTGAATACCCATAGATATAAAATAAGTACAGGATCGGGACATACAACTCAAACTATGGGGTTGGCTAAGCCGAACAACCCATGCTGGCCGACTTGTCTGAATACCCATAGTATATATATAATTCATGGTGTAAGAAGAACGTAGATAATTTATTTATAGATACGGAGTTGACCTAAGAAAATAAACATGGGGGGGGGGTAGACTTTATTCATAGGCGTAACGGAAGCTTTCATTTATTTCAATATAGCAACAACAACAGTCCTCCCAATCTCCGCCTATTCCACCAGCTCCTTACTCTGCAAAACATTTGGAAAGGAATTGCAGGGTGAGTACTAATGTACCCAGTGGGCTTGTGCCAAAAATATTTTTCATAAAAAGAATATACATGATAATAAAGTATACATAGAAGGGTTTTGAAATCATTTACTTTCATACACACAAAACCTCATTTTTCATGATTGCGCGCGCATGTGTATTACCATGTTACTCTTATATTAATCCCGGGACATTACCACCGTCGGATCTCTTTTCCCTTTTCAAATGGAGCATGATTTGGAGATAATGGAATATTTCATCCAGAGGTTCTCCCCTCAAAGTTAGAATCAATTGGTGATCAACCCAACGATTTCTAACCGTGCGCACAACCTCTCGATTAGTGTGTTAGACCAACCGAAAGACCCGACCGCGTACATTATAAGAGCCTTAAACATGTAATAACACATTAAAATATTTTCATGGATAATTCCATTTTATCAGAGCTTACTAACTCAAATAATACTTTGTAAGTATAGAGAGTCTCACCTGAACTCAATATATCATAATATAATATGTAGAACTGGTAGTGAGCGAATCTAATTTCATATCATTCTTCTACAATTCCTTATAACAACGAATCCTTTTTGTGTAAGGTAGAAGAAAATATAATAGTACATGGGAAGGGAAATATGATCGAGCCTTCTGAGTACAAATGGAGGATCTCTTAGTATATATATAGGATATTTTTACTTGCTTATTCATCAAGGCTATATTAGTACTGTCACCATAGCTATACAACTATACATGCCTAATCATCACTCTAGATTCACAAGAAGAGGCCACGTACTCTTATACTCCCTCCATTTCATGGAGAATGACCACATTACTTTTGGGTGGAAACCAAGGAGGAAGAATTAAGTGTGATTAGGGGTTTGGAGATTAAAGTTGATGCATTATTATTAATATATTTATTCTTTAATTATTTATTCATTTTATAATAAAATATTCTTTAATAATTTTTTTTTAGGATTCTGATTTTTTTTTACTAATTTTTTTTTTTTTTTTTATTTTTTTCAGCAAAACTGATCCATAAAATACAAACTCAATACATATGGAAATATGTCTTCTTAACATAGATTTAAACAAGAAAAAAATTGAATTCCATTGAATTATGCAACTAAAGTTCATCCAATCAAAGAAGTGACCTTACATTACAAAATGGCGGCAAATGCTAGAGTCTAGCCTTTAAAAAAAAAAAACCTAATCAAGCATGTGATCAAACACTTGATCTCATCTTGAACACATCATTTTCCCACTCTAATTCAAATTTAAAAAAGAGTGGGAGACTCTACATATACCACAAACTAAAAATGAAGGGCACAACATAACATCTCATCAAAGTGAAGGAAAAAGAAACCAGAAAAAAGAAGAGAATGGTGAAGAAGCAGCTCTGTGGTGATGGCATGAATCTGGTCGTTCAGTTTCTGCTAGTCCACTCGAAGAATGGGAAGCCACACCATGGGAGGATGAAGGAAGCTTGTGTGAAGTGGGAGCTGTCCCACTCAACCCTTCAGCGGCTTTGGAGAGCTGCAAAACAGCAACAAGTTGCAGGTAAGGCAATACTCTCTGTGAATGGAAACAAAATAAGGAAAAAAGTCATAAAGCACATACGTGATCCAGCAAAAATCAAAGCCCTTCATCTCACAGATAGAACCACTTATGAAAGAATGGGCAATGCTCTAGGCATAAGCCCTAGCACACTGTGTAGATGGAAAAAATAGGGATATTCAGGGCTCACACATCAGCAATTCACCCTAACTTAACTGCTAATAACAAGTTTTTGAGGCTCAGATTCTCATTGGAGGGCTTGGAATTAGATAGAATTCTCAACAAGCTGCAGTTCCGGAATATGAACAACATTGTTCATATTGATGAAAAATGGTTTTACATCACAAAGGGATCAGACAGGTACTACAATACTGCAGATGAAGAGGAGCCTTATAGAGCCACACAATCAAAAAAGTTCATTGGCAAGATTATGTTCATGTGTGCAGTCAGCAGGCCCTTACTAAATGCAGATGGAACTGTTCTGTTTGATGGGAAAATAGGGATTTTCCTTTCACGAAAAGAGTTCAAGCAGCAAGGGGTAGCAGAAACAGGCCCAAAGGCACATGGGAAACTAAAGCAATCAATTCAGTCACAAGAGATGTCATTAGACAGACCATCATTCACAAGGTAGTTGTGCAAAAACTAGATCTCAGACTTTAATTTCATCATCATAGATCATTAATCCCACCGAATTTGTGCAGGTCTTACCAGCAATCAGAGAAAAGTAGCCACAGAATGCAGGCAAGATAATATACATACAACAAGATAATGCCAAACCACACATAACAGACTCAGATCCAGAGTTCAGAGCTGAAGCAAGTAAAGAAGGTTTCAATATCACCCTAGTACAGCAACCACCTAATTCCCCAGATTGCAATGTGAATGACTTAGGGTGGTTCAATGCTATTCAGAGTTTGCAGCAAAAGAGGGTATGCAAGAGTGTGGATGACTTAGTTAATGTTGTTGTTCAATCATTCTATGAGCTACAACCACAGACATTGAACAAAGTATTCCTAAGTCTTCAATGTGTCCTAAAAGAGATCATGAAAGTAAAAGGACACAATAACTTCAAGCATCCACACATGGGGAAGAATGCATTGATAAGGGCAGGAGAACTACCAGAAGTACTAGAAGTTCCAATAGAATTGGTTGTTGAATGCATTAAATTTCTTATTCAGAATGGGCAAATGGGTGGAATAGAAGCACTAATTAGTAGATTGGGTTTAATGAATGTAACAAGGCAGTGGTAGATGCAGGGACAGAGGGTGAAGCATCAGAAGTGATCAAGCATTAGGACATGTTTGCACTTTTGTTCTCAAAAGTTCATTTTTGGCTAAACTTTTGACATGAAAACTGCATTTTGTTATAATCTCTCTCAGTTCATGCTATGCTTATAATAAAACAATGAATATTTCGTTCAGTTTTCAAAAAATCACATGATTGTCTACATCCGCAAAGACTAAGCATTATCATCCGAGCATACAGGGAAAGTATAAGAAGCAAACAATCAGCATCAACAACAATAACATATCTAGCCTTTCCAAAACAAGCTATACTGTGAGAGAGATGCAACATATCACATGCATTCACATCATAAATCAAAGATGCCCAATCAGAGAATACAAAGCATGCATTCATGTTTCAGAGATCCAACAAATCACATAGCTGCACCACAGAAATCCAAGATAGACAAACAGAGTAACAAATAGGCAATCAACACAGAGAAACAAATCGATTTTCACTCATCATCAGATGAGGAAGACACATCTAAACCTATTTTCCTCATCTGTCTTTTCACGTCTCTGTTGGCCTCAACACAAGCCTGTGTCAAGCCGTCGCCTACATCCGACCGGTGAAACCGCAATCCCTCGCCGGCAGCCTTTTCTCCACCGATTCTGGGGCTCTCCACTGTGCAGTTCAAGGAGTTATCGTCATCAGTCGTCGGACATGCAGCCACCACCGGCATCGGGGGAGGGTTACTCGGTGGGGATTGTCTTGCCGGCCGAACGGGCTCCGCATCTGGGAACTGTAATTGCGTACGCCGCAGATTTCCCCACCTCTCCGGCCTACAAGTATGCCATCGGCGTCTCGGCGGCGTCGGAGGGCTCTCCGGAAAATCCCATACGCCACCCCTAAACCCACCGCTCACACTCGTCATCGCAGTGGGAGGGCGGCGGGGGCGGATGGAGACCCACCCATGGGTGGGCGGCGCGGGTGATGGGTCATTCTCCATTGAAATAGAGAGAGACCGATTTAGGGTTTTCAGAAAGAAATCGGTGGGGAAAGATATAGATTCAGAGATAGGGAAAACAGAGACACACAGATCTGCAGAACCGGGATGTGGGGAGTGAAGATCGGCGATCGATTTGAAAGAGGGGTGAATTTAGGGTTCTTCAATAAGAAGATTCGAGAGAAAGAGAGAGAGAAATCCTTGATTCTGAAATGAGAGACTATCTTGGACAAATGGGGGTTTTTTGATCCGTTGTGAGGGCTAGTTAGTTTTTGCGATTTTCATTTTTTTTCAATTTCTGAAATTGATTAAGAAAATAAGGGGACACTAAACCCTTAATAAACCTGCCTAATCACCCCTAATTATTTCCTAAAATGGAAACAAGTCATTCTCCATGAAATTGCCCAATATGGAAATGTGGTCATTCTCCATGAAATGGAGGGAGTACAAAATAAGAGTCATGGTTGTGGCTCATTTATATATACATAACATATACATATATATCTATATATATTTGTTATCATTTATCTTGATTGAAAGCACTCACAATAGCTAGATGAATTATTTGGTAAACACGTGTATATATCTATAAATAATTACACTATATATAATTTATGTATGCACTACTTTAAAATAATTACGTATACTTATATACTATTATTAATGAAAATAATCCTAATGTATTGTGTATGTACTCTACAGGTACATAACATTATTACTAAATATGTATCTACTGTAATATATTCTTAATGGATAAAGCCACATTATATATATAATATAGGAATAGTATATTACTAATATATATTTGATCATATATCTCTATTTAAATTCCTAATAATAATAATAATAATAATAGCTAAATTATAACTAAATTTTAATAAGAAAATCCGGGATATTACATCCCTCCCTCCTTATAAAAATTTCGTCCCTGAAATTTCACGTATCTTGGTATCCTAGATCAGAATATCAAACCTTTATCAATAAACTTCCATGTGGAGGCTGTAATGATTCTAATTTATTTGAACTTGTGAAATTTTCTCGTTCCTCAAAATTCTAACCTTACAAACAAGTAACCTTACTGGTCTTTCCTCATACTATAAGTCGCAACTTTGGACTACCTCGTCATACTTAATCACATGTTTAGGATCTAACACATACTTTCTTATCAATTGGTTGGGGTTCTACTCGTTTCTCACACTCTGGAGTTGTCTCGGGGTGTATATTTTCTTTTGGATTCATTTATAGTACATGTAACCTATAATAGGTCATATGTATAAAAATAATCAAAAATCATGATGCTCGTATAGTCACTTCCTAAGGTGACTGCATGTCCCTTATGTATCTATGATGATGAGTATTAAACTCAAACTCCATATAATAATAACATGAATCCTTCGCACATGAGTTATTTAGGTTCGATTGTCCCAAACATAACCGGAATCATAGCATGTATGGTTCGATTGTCCCAAACATAACTGGAATCATAGCATAAGTTATATGGGTTCGATTGTCCCAAACATAACTGGAATCGTAACATGAATCGTGACCATATACTTTATGCATGCTCATAAAATAATATCGTTTACCTTTTTCCCGGAGTCTGGTGCAACAACGAGCTTGAGAGTTGTTGTTGTGCTTTACCCAGACAAAGACTCGATTTCAGAGCGGTGAATTGCTCTGATACCACTTTGTCACGCCCCAGTTCCCGAGGGAAATCACGTATGCCGGGACGTGGCAAGGGGTTGGAATTAAGAAGCGGAGATAGAAAGGTGCTCATGGCTTGGGGATATTTAATCTTATTGTTAAGAAATTAAATATGGGATCGAGACCCACAGCATGAACTACGGGGTAGATAAATCATACTGCCCGTACCGGCCGCCTATATCTGAATTCCCATAGATATAAAATAAGTACAGGATCGGGACATACAACCCATACTCAAACTATGGGGTTGGCTAAGCCGAACAACCCTTGCTGGCCGACTTGTCTGAATACCCGTAGTATATATATAATTCATGGTGTAAGAAGAACGTGGATAATTTATTTATAGATACGGAGTTGACCTAAGAAAATAAACATTGGGGGGGGGGTAGACTTTATTCATAGGCGTAGCGGAAGCTTTCATTTATTTCAATATAGCAACAACAACAGTCCTCCCAATCTCCGCCTGTTCCACCAGCTCCTTACTCTGCAAAACATTTGGAAAGGAATTGCAGGCTGAGTATTAATGTACCCAGTGGGCTTGTGCCAAAAACATTTTTCATAAAAAGAATATTCATGATAATAAAGTATACATAGAAGAGTTTTGAAATCATTTACTTCCATGCACACAAAACCTCATTTTTCATGATTGCGCGCGCATGTGTATTACCATGTTACTCTTATATTAATCCCGGGATATTACCACCGTCGGATCCCTTTTTCCTTTTCAAATGGAGCCATGATTTGGAGATAATGAAATATTTCATCCAGAGGTTCTCCCCTCAAAGTTAGAATCAATTGGTGATCAACCCAACGATTTCTAACCGTGCGCACAGCCTCTCGATTAGTGTGTTAGACCAACCGAAAGACCCAATCACGTATATTATAAGAGCCTTAAATATGTAATAACACATTAAAATATTTTCATGGATAATCCCATTTTATCAGAGCTTATTAACTCAAATAATACTTTGTAAGTATAAAGAGCCTCACCTGAACTCGATATATCATAATATAATATGTAGAACTGGTAGTGAGCGAATCTAATTTCAGATCATTCTTCTACAATTCCTTATAACAACGAATCCTTTTTGTGTAAGGTAGAAGAAAATATAATAGTACATGGGAAGGGAAATATGATCGAGCCTTCTGAGTACAAATGGAGGATCTCTTAGTATATATATAGGATATTTTTACTTGCTTATTCATCAAGGCTATATTAGTACTGTCACCATAGCTATACAACTATACATGCCTAATTATCACTCTAGATTCACAAGAAGAGGCCACGTACTCTTATACAAAATAAGAGTCATGGTTGTGGCTCATTTATATATACATAACATATACATATATATCTATATATATTTGTGATCATTTATCTTGATTGAAAGCACTCACAATAGCTAGATGAATTATTTGGTAAACACGTGTATATATCTATAAATAATTACACTAATATAATTTATGTATGCACTACTTTAAAATAATTACGTATACTTATATACTATTATTAATGAAAATAATCCTAATGTATTGTGTATGTACGCTACAGGTACATAACATTATTACTAAATATGTATCTACTAGAATATATTCTTAATGGATAAAGCCACATTATATATATAATATAGGAATAGTATATTACTAATAGATATTTGATCATATATCTCTATTTAAATTCCTAATAATAATAATAATAATAATAATAATAATAATAATAATAATAATAATAATAATAATAATAATAGCTAAATTATAGCTAAATTTTAATAAGAAAATCCAGGATATTACATGAGGAGGAGGTCTAGTTTGACAGTGCAGCGTGTTTTGACGGTTGCGCCGGATTTGGTGAGCCCTCGGATGGTGAAATTCGCCACCACTTTAAGCAGAGAAGGTATTGTTGATGTTATGGCAAATTTCACCTCGTTCCCAGTGGAATTTCTCTCTGCCAGCCAACGAGTGTGCGGCAAGCCCCTACCATTTGAAGGTATCCGATTTTACCCTTTATCTAAAAAAAGAGAGAGAGAAAGGAGAGAGGAATATTAAATTGTTGCTTCCCAGTTCATTGAAGCAGAAACCCTTCTGGAAAAAAAGGGTATTTGGGTCCAAGAAATTCAGAAGTACACTCTTGCTTCACGTAATCTGCTTCGTATATGCGAGTAACATTGTTGTAATCAAAGAAGTGGAAGCTTTCACCGATCCAGCCTACTTTTCTGCTGTTTGGTTCGGCGTTTCGACCATTCCTTTTCTTCCCTTCATCTTCAACGCGAGAGGCGATGTTGAGGTCCGTAGCTGTGGCTTGGAGTTGGGATTGTGGGTCAGCCACGGCTACCTAAGCGAGGCGCTTGGCCTCGCCACCTCCGATGCTAGCCGCGCTTCTTTATTTTTCTCCTTACAATGATTGTGATTCTATTGCTTGAAAGCATGTTAGGGGAAATTGTGCTTGCAAAAACATGGTTTGGGATTTTGATGTCTGTGATTAGGATTTCCATGCTCGAATGCAGTGGATCACCTCCGAATATTGGGGATCTCTTCAACTTCCTCAACGCCATATTCTTCGGCATCCATACGCTCCGAACAGAGCCCTTTTCCAAATCAACAGGAAAAGAGAACTTGGCACTTATCGGGGTGGATTGGAGCTGTTTGGGAAGTTGTATGAACTCCGAGGTGAATTTGCGGTGTCATTCCGAGCTCGAGCTTAACTTGCTCCACCTTGAGGACAAGGTGGTTTTGAAGGAGTCGGGAATGATAAGTATTAGTATCATATTTCTAGTTAGTTAGCGGGTTAATAATTAATCGTTGTAAATGGGTATTCCGATGTTTATCGGCCCATTATCGAGCCTAGCCTGTTAGGTTTAGTATATATATATAGCCTTATTACTCTTGTAAAGGAGGATCTGAGGTTGAATGAAAATGTTCTTTCATAGGAGCCTCACTTGCTCGAAATGTGATTAGGAGCTCGTATTCGCTCGAAGAATACCCTATTCCGATACTATCCTTAGCTCAAGATCGTATCAACGCAGCTTCGACATACTCTAGTTTCACGAGTATAATATGCGAATACATATATATATCGAGACCAAAACATGTTTATCAAAGTATTAAAAATGAGAGTTTCAAGAGGCAAAATTCCAAGCTGACCACCTGCTATATTTTTGTATGTAATTTTAAAATTTACTAACTTTAGAATTAAACCCAATTTTAGGTATGATTAAACAACATTATTTTTACAGTCATCTTTCCGTTTGCAACTCTAATCGCTTTTTGGAATGGTCCTTCAATTTACAACATTGTCATACATATATATTGTAAAAAAAATAAATGATGCATTTTATAAACAAATATAATACACGTTGTGTATAATTATAATGCATCATATCATAATTTATTATAATGCATTGCTAGTATTATCATTATGTACTATCAGCTATCATAATACAATCTCAATAACCAGGTGACTTAGCGCACCTGGCTACTAGGCTCCTCTCTTTAATGAGTGACCCAGGTTTGATTCTTTTTGGGAACGAATTTAAGGGAGATATAAGGTGGCTTGGAGATATCTTGGAGTTTCTTGGGAGCTTGGTGTACTAACAACTAATCTAACATCTAACATTTGTCCGATAAAAAATAAAATAAAATAAAAAAATAATACAATCTCAATACAATTATATTGGACCGAAAATTACACAATAATCAAACTATACATATCATTTTCCATTACTTATGGAAAATTCATTTTTTTATACTGATCATATATGTATATATAGTATTATTGTATGTTCTAAAATTGGTCTGAACGGTAGCATTAAATTTGCTACATATAAATTTGTATTTAAAATAAAATTCAGAAACATCCACGTGCACTAAAGAATTTAGTAGTTTATGATAACTTATACTAATAGTGGGTAGCCATAACTTATAAATAAAGCCTCTAAATAAGTTGGTACGAATAAAAAATTTCATATGCTACTTGTAATTATCCAAATAAACAGTAAGATAAATCTAAATGGAAACTGAAATCGCATGTATGCGTGTAAGATAAATCTAACCTCACACCTTTTGCCATAATTCCAAAATAAATTATTCCACCCCCATCATATTTGATCTTTTGTTAAAAAATAATATAAATCAGCATATATTTTAATAAAATAAGATAATCATATTTTGGTATGTCACATAAAAAAGAAAATAATTACATTTCCTATTAAGCATCATATCAAACAAAGTGTCAATTAATCAAGAGAAAATTAATAAAAGATGGAATAATAATAGCGTGAAAATCTCAATCAAGTCTCTTTATCATAAGGATAGGAGTGCCAACCTTGTACACATTCACAGCTTCACTAAAGGCTGGCCGAGGACAAACTCTGGAAAAAAAACCCTTATCTAAATTGACCTTTTCTTTGGATTTTTCCTTCCATTTTGTGGGAACTCTAAATATATTACTATTATATTAGTGCTCGTAGGAATAGATTCATGTATCGGTATTTGGAATGATATACGGACTTTCTTTTCATTAATTGGGTAAACTCCAATTAACTTTATCTCTTGATTCTCATTAGTTCATGAGAGCACTCTCAGCCGGGCGGGCTCGCTCCCCCTAGCCGCCGAGCGAGCCCTAACCCCACTAGAGAGCCCGGGCTCGGTTGGGACGAGTTTGAAGTTGAGAATGGGCATCAAGCCTATTGCTTACATCATTATGATGTCATCGGACAATTTTTTTTTTGGCGGAAATTCAAAATACCCAATTTGAAGATGCAGATTAATAATTACCCAATTTGAAATTGCATCTTCAAAAAATACCCATTTTATTTAAATAATGAGATGGGTCCCGCTTTTTTACACAAATTTCTGCAAAGCTTGACTCCTTTATCGGTATTCCATTTTTTTTTGTCGTATTATGTCCCTTTATTTACTACCTGAAACATTCTTCAAATAAAAATAAATTAAAAAAATCCGGCCAAGTATAGAGACTTGAAATAGTTAATTATGCTCAATTTAATTAATTATGTGATATAAGGCTTAATTATTCTTAATTTAATTAATTATGTGATATAAGGCTTAATTTTGCTTAATTTATTGTAATTTTAATTAATTAAGTTCCATTCTTAATGTAATTACGCTTAAAGTCACGCAGTTTGTTATAATAATTCAAGTTTTGAAAATCATTAAAACTATAATTAAAACATTGATTAGTGAAATATATGTATTATTAGTTATTTATATTTAACTAATTTTTTTAATTATGCTTAAAATAGCAACAAAAAAAAAAACGTAAATAATGCTACAAACATTTAAAATCGGCAGAATTATTTAACGGTTTTGTTTCTTCTTTCACGGTTTTCTTTCTTCTCTCACGGGCCGGGGGTCTCTCTCAATCTCTCACTCTGAAACCGTGAACCTAGCCCCCAATTTTTGTTTTTCAACCGTGAGATATCTCACGGGTATCTCTCAATCTCTCTCACGATTCAACAAACCAAACCGTGAACCCTAACCCCCAATTTTTTTTTCAACCGTGAGATTTTAATTTGCCGGCGCCGGAGAGAAAAGAAGACATGGCCGATTTCGACCATAATTCGGGTAACGAATCCGAAGGCGTTGAAGTTCCTTCGCAGTCACGTCACCGAGTTCCGACGAGGGAAGAACGGGAAAACCTTCCCGATTTTTTTTTACAGTTTATATTGATTTTTCGTTGATTTTACAGTGAATTTTAAGCATGTTTAGAGTTAGAATTAGAATTTTAAGCATGTTTATGGTTATGGAATAGAATTAGAATTATAATGTGTATAATGTTATGTTTTAATCCTTTGATTTGTATGCTAAATATGTAGATTTATGTGCTTGAATTGGGAGTTCGAAATTTGTATAAATCTGTAGAAATTGTTGCGAATATTAAATTTGTTGAAGAAATTAGAGTGTTTTCACGGTTAGAATTACATCAAACCGTGAAAAGCACTAAATTGTGCAGATTAAATAATTTTTGAAAATTTGATAAATTAACTAATTTGCACTTTTCTTTCTTTTGCAGCCTAGGTATGAATGGTACAGGCCTCGTATGCAAGGATTCCCGGGTGAAATAAATGCTTATCAACGAGACCGAGCAATTCCGTCAATCATACATCAGTTAAGGCGTATTGGCGGGAATGTACTGTTGCATCGATTTGTTGACGAATCTCCATTTGCACTGTTATGCACGATGAAGAAGGTAGGGAATGCGAAGCGTGCCTTGCACGAGCTGTTATCCCGGGAGCTATGGAGGGGCGATGAGCATGAATTTGAAAGACTATTTCACGTCGGTGGGTAGGATATTCGCTTTGGGCCTCAAGAATTCTGCCTCGTCACCGGATTATGCTTCGGTTCTACGACCTTTAATCCTCACGGCAAGGACCACATCATCCCAACTACGAGCCTCTTCCATACTTTTTACAAGGGGCGTAAGGTGTGAGTGAAAGAGCTGTATGCGGATTTCAATGATGAGGAGCAAGTTATGGGGACGGAGGATCAATACTTGAGTACCGCCAACCTCCTCGTCTACTACTACTTGCTATTGTGTAGGGACTATGATAGACCCGTTGATGATTGGGCATGGACATTGGCAGAGGATCCACAGAGATGGGTGATGTTTCCGTGGGGATCATGGTCATACCAGATATTGTGCCACCAGCTTGGAGTGGCAAAGAAGGACCCGAGAGAAATTGGAGGCAAAGGAAATAGTGCTACCTATCACCTGTATGGGCCCGTCTGGGCGTTGTATCTTTGGGCCTTCGAGGCCATTCCAAGTTTAGGACTGATGTGTGCTACACGGCTGAATGTGCACGAGTTACCCCGACTAAGGAGATGGGAAATGGGGGCCTCGTATGCAGATTTCGTTAATTTTTTCAACGATCCGAGGGTATGTCATTATTCTCTTTTTACTCAATCAATTATTTTAATTTTAATATTCGTTAATTTTAATATTTTAGTTATTTTAATGGTTTAATTATAATATTCGTTAATTATGTGCCTTATCACGGTTTTTAATAATGAATTGTTTTGCCTCTGTCTTTTGCAGCTCGAAGTCATCCCCACGCTCGAACCTGATGAAGCAGAAAAGGAGTCGTATTATTATCTGACCCTCCTCGAGGAGCGAGACCCCTTGATGCTTCGATTTAACAAGAATATGTGTCATTCGTAGAAGAAACCGCCTGAAGTGCAGAGGCAGTCGAAGGAAGCAAGATCTATGGCAAGAGTGATCGACAAATTGAGGTGTCGAGATGTTGGGAATGCCACCCAGCCCCGTGGTCGCCAGCCTCGTGCCACTAGGGCAAATTTTGAGGGTCGAGGCCCTGTCCCAAACCCCAGGGCTCATGTGAGTACGTCGAAGAGGCCGAGGGTCGATAGTTCACTCCCCAACAGGTCCCAGGGCCTCGTCTGTTGCGTACATGGGGATCCGTGCACTCGAGGATGCGATAACGATGCGTGGGCCGACAAGGTGCTGGAATGCATGGCCCAGGATACGTCGGAGACAGGAGTGATGGCTCGTATCGCCAAGTTCATGGCAGGGCACCTGTAGGGGATCTTCAGGAAGTCGGGGAGTCCCTCAAGCCATCGTCGGGCACCCTCACATGCCAGCTCCATACATTCCGTTGACCGGGCCCACAGAGCTTCTGCAGCTCGAGATGATGACTTCGGTGCCCATCTTGAGTACAGGGCACATATCCCCGAGGCTGCTCCGGGTTTCGAGCACTTGTTCGGGTTTAAGGAGCCCTCTCTAGAGCCGGTAGCACGGGAGAGATCAAGGACGCCTCCTGTTCGAGGGGATGAGGTCGAGGATGAGGAGTCGGGGCACTCGTCTTATGTTAGGGAGCTGGAGGGGATGCCCCTAGACGATTAGGTACATCCCGTACTGCATCATGTGCTTCCCCATCAGCCGGTGATTCCCAATCCCCAAGTGTTGCAGGGGGGTGAGTACAGTGATGCCGATTCTGACGTTGAAGGGCAGACGCCTGTGCGTCGGGTTCGTATTGGGGGACGGACTGTGAGGCCATCGGCTGCTTTACAGAGTCCCTTTGTTCCGACTATTACGACACCGTATTCCGGCCCGACAATCAAGCAGCTGTATCAAGAATTCAGACGAAGCGGGCTGAATTCCTACGTCATGAATCTGCAGGACCCGCCCCATCAGATGAACCAGTCCTTGTTCGATGAGATCGAACACCCCGATATTCAGTTCTCAGCCGAGGTTAGACCGGACCTTATGTTATATTTTTATTATTTATGATACTCTGTCGATTATTATGTTGTGTTAATACTGTGTGTGGATTTTAGATCATGGATTTGTACACCATTTATTGGTGGAGTCGACTCCAACATGGACTTTCTTTGGATCCGGCTCTAAATGAGAGATCCACCGTTCTGCTTGGAATGGACGTATACGTGAGTTTTTATACACATATTAAATGAATTTCAATGAATTTTTATTTTATTTTGTGTGTAATCTCTAAATTAAGATATTTTTTTACAGTACGAGTTGAGGACGGCCCTGATGAGTTTTCACGATGGAGATCAAACAGCAATGGCGAAGTCGAATCTAAAGTATCGTGATTAGCTGTCAATTCATCTCGAGGATTGGTTTCACGGCGTGGGCTCTTACGATGTTTGGATGAACGCAACTTCTATAAGTTTATTCGTATAAACTTTGTATTTTTATTACATATTATTATTAGTGCTTTATAATAAGAACAGTCATTGACCCTCGTATGTAGTTTGTGTTTATTTGCCACGTATCCTCCGATCACTGGGTTATTTGCCGAGTACTGACTGACGAGTGGACAATGGAGGTATACGACTCACTTCTACATCAGTTCGCCAATGCTGATGAAAGAATGCAGCGGAAGATCCAGCTCTACCCGATTCAGAAACTGTGGCCCAGAGTGTTGCAAAAAGTTGGGTATTGGGAACAACATCCACGGATGCAGAAGCAAACTGATTTTCTTAAGGTTGTTTGGATCCCCCTAGAGCAGCAATACATACAGAAGGACGATTATTCATGCCGACCGTTCGCTTGTATATACATCGATCGTATATTCGCCCTGAAGAAGCCGCGCATTCAGAGGATTGGCGTGAGGTACCTCTCCGGGTTTCTCTTAGAAGTGGCGAAACGGATATTTTCACTTTCACGACGTGGAGCCGAGCTGTGAACATTATCGTTGACTTGTAGAATATTTTTAATTTATGCAAATTTATATATTTTTTAATTTTTAATTTATGCAAATTTATATATTTTTTGGTATAATTCATTCGATTTAGATTAGATTATTACTACCATATGTTAGAATATTTATATATTCGATTTATATATAAGTGAACATTAGTAGCCATATGTATAAATGAACATTACTAGCATATGTATTAGTGTATAAGTGAACACAATACATCACTAACTTGTCAAACAATATACGTTTATCATTAATCATAATTTATAAATTAGTGATTAATTTAGATAATATGTTTATATGAATTAAAATTCAAATGAAAATCAAATTTAGGGGCTTAATTTTGGCCAAATTAGACAATTAACGGTTAGGGTTCACGGTTAGGGTTGACAGTTTGAATATAATTTCACAGTTTATTTATTAAAAAACCGTGAATTTTTTATATATGCCAAAATTTATAAATAATAAAAGGACTACATATTCACGGTTAGATTATCATTTAAACCGTGAATTTCACGGTCTAAATGCTAGTCTAACCTTGAGACATCTATTTAAACTATATTAATACTATTTTTTAATAAAACGATTTTTTAATTCGAAAATGTCTTTCACGGTTAGATTAGCATTTAAACCGTGATTAACCGTGAGTTTCACGGTTTAAATGCTAGTCTAACCGTGAGAAATACTATTTTTTAATAAAACTATTTTTTAATTCGAAAATGTCTTTCACGGTTAGATTAGCATTTAAACCGTGCTTTCACGGTTTAAATGCTAGTCTAACCGTGAGAAATACTATTTTTTAATAAAACTATTTGTTAATTCGAAAAGGAATTTCACGGTTAGATTATCATTTAAACCGTGAATTTCACGGTTTAAATGTTATTCCAACCGTGAAATTATTATTATTATTATTATTAAATAGGCTAATCTTAATTAATTATTTGTAAACATATTAATTCGAGAAATTACAATAATTCATTCATTCCATCCTCAAGTGACACATGGTTGCAACGTGGCCTGTTTGATCACAATGTGGACATCTCCGAGAACCACGGCTTGCCCGTCGGCGTGCTTCCCCTCTCCCTCTACGTCTTCTTTCTTTGGGCCTCCCCGGTAGACGTACTCTTAGGGAGGGTAACAATTCTGTACTCTGTAGGTCCTTTGGCCAAGTAGATTTGTGTGGTACCCGTGAAATTGAGAGTTCGTAAGACCTGGCGTAAGTAGCCTGGTGGTAGTAACGTGAAACGTAATGCGATACTTCCTCCTTTTGATGCCTGCGATAATACAGTACAATATAGTTATGTTAATCATAGTACATAAGCTATGATTAAGGTAAGCAATGATAAGTTGAAGGGGTACTTACATGATTGCCGCGATCGCATGTGCACAAGGCAGACAGTCCCTCTGCCAACGCAGACATTCACACTCCTGCTGTTGCAGATTCACAGTAAGCGTCTTTTGGGATGTACGAACATTGAATTCTACTTGGGATGTCTGCGTGACCCTATATCTACGCGAGTGCTCTATTAGATCCGCAGTTGTTCGCCTAGCCCCCAACGATATTGGATGATTGTCTCGCTGAGACTCTAAACGCCTTTCATCAAACCATTGTTCGATGAAAAGGCACATGGCATCGAGACAAGCGCAGATTGGTAGACGTCTAGCCCATAGGAGGGTATTATTAAAAGACTCTGCAGCGTTCGATGTCATATTGCTGAAACATCGAGGTAGGCACATTGATCGAGCCCACTTGGCAGGGCCGATTTCCATCAATTTTAAATGCGCATTAGCGTTCAGATCACGGATTTGATTCATTCTCTCATTCCATTCTGTAACATCATACGTGTATGCAGCTCGTTGAAACAGCGCGACGACATGCTTACCTTAGTGTGCCAAGTTCTTGCTCAAGTGAAAGTAACACAAACCGTGGACGGCATCGGGAAATACAAGACTGACGGCATGTATGATGGATATATGTTGATCCGAGACAATCAACGTACCCTGCAATGCTCCAAAGGTTCTTCTGAGTCCTCGCATGAAGAAGGTCCAGCACTCATGGTTTTTGATAGGCCCTATTCCATAAGCCAACGGATACAATTGCTCGTTAGCGTCCTTTGCCACGGCTACGAACAGTATCCCATTGTTCTTCCCCTTTAGATGTGTGCCATCCACTATAATAACTAGCCTCATGCATGATGAATACGAAACTCGAGTAGCGCCGAGAGCAACAAAAACTTGTTTGAACCGGCCATCGTCTCCGATTTCGGTCTCTGTGATCGTACCCGGATTTGTCCTCTTCAACATCGCGAGGTAACCCGGGAGCATCTTGAATGAATCTTCGTATTGGCCATAAATCATCTGAATTGTGCGGTTCGTCCTCTCAAGGCGACATCGTACTTGATGTCGACACCAAAAACTTCCTTCAGCTCGTTCATAATGACATTTGGCTTGATTATTTCTTGATCACGAAGAATTCGCTTCGCAAAGTACGCCCCAACGACCGTAGAACGGAGCTTCCTTTTCTTCAGACCTATTATTTCCTGATTGCATGTGTGATCGCCACAAAACTTGGTCACTAAAAAATGGCCGCCTCCGCTGGCCTGGGCATGTAGGTAGAAGGGGTATCACTTCGATGATTTGCATTTCAAATATAGTCTTCCACTATCTGACCTCTCTACCTTTGATTGTGCATTCTTCTCCAAATTCCACAGACCGGCTGCAATCGTCAGTTCGTCCTTCGTATCGTACATGGCATTAACAGCAAGCCCTTCAGCAATCAGATTAACCTCACCTGCATATACTGCTGAGCTTTCAGGTTGGATAGGGACCATGGGGACTATCCAATTACTCATATGCCTTTTATCTATATCCTCCTCAACCTCATCATCGTGCGGACTTCAATACATTAATCGCAATAGTTTTTCCATCCCGCCCTCGTCAAGTATCCACGATGTGTACTCGGCAAACAAAGACCTGTTCAGCCGCCTATCAGAATTGTCTCCAGGTCTGTCGCTCTCTGTGCTCTCAGCATCAGCTTCAACGTCGTAATCTGGGTCGTCGTCGTCGTCTATGACTTCATACGTATCACCTCGAGTCCGTGCCTCAGTACGCCCATTATGCTCATCCTCCTCATCCTCTAGGGTAAAATTGAGGTCCTGGATCAAATTTTCCCGGCCAGTAGAGACATAAGGAAATGAACTGGTACCGAAGTTAAGATCTCCGTGATAGACGTCACCAGTCCAATTTGTAAAAGGACCGCCCATGCCAATCTGTTCGAGGTTTGTATGCCAATCACTGCCCTGGTAGCCGAAGTCGAATGATCCACCATACTGGTACGGCTGCTCGAACGTAGGAAAATATGGAGAGGACGGGCCGGCTCGTTCACCGGAAAAGTGAGAAGATGATGCCGTGTTGTTCGAACATATATATACTTTCGGAGACGATTCGGTACTGCACAAGCGCACGAGTTCTTCATCTGTCCCCAACGGTGATTTAACAAGACGTCCGGATCGTGTCTTATTCAAATAGGAGATATCAAAATCATTGCCCAAGAAACTGCACATATTCTCTATATGGGATCTCAAGTTGTACACACTGATAGCATTTGTTGATAAGACGATATCCATCTCCCTACCGCCCTCGTACACACAATCAGCCCAATTTCCTCCGTAATTTAAGTTTACGATAGCGAACGACATCTGCATGAATTTAATTCAGAAAAAAAAATTAATAAAAATATTATACGCATAAGTTATGCATAAAGCTAAGCATAAAAATATTACACGCATAAGTTATGTTAATCTAACCTTGAAACAACTTTCTGAATTAATAAATTATTTTATTAAAAAATAGTATTAAACTAAGACGACTCACGGTTAGACTAGCCTTTAAACCGTGAAATTCACGGTTTAACTTCTAATCTAACCGTGAAACACCTGTCTGAATAACAAATTATTTTATTAAAAAATTGTATGAAAAGCACTTTTCACGGTTAGAATTAAGTGAAACCGTGAGATCTCACGGTTACACTTAAATCTAACCGTGAAAAGTGATTTTCACGGTTAGACTTGAGTGTAACCGTGAGATCTCACACGGTTTCACTTAATTCTAACCGTGAAAACACTCTAATATTCGCACAACAATTTCTACACAGATTTATACAGATTCTGAACCCCAATCCTATATTAATACTATTTTTAAATAAAATGATTTGTTAATTTAGAAAGGTGTTACACGGTTAGACTAGCATTTAAACTGTGAAATTTACAGTTTAAATGTTAATCTAACCGTGAGACATCTTTTTAAACTATATTAATAAATTTATTTAAACAGTAAATTTTCATATTTATCTAAATATCTTACGGCTAAAATCATACTATTACACCTAAGAATCAATATAACATTGAGCATGTAAATCCCAAAAATAAAATTGAAAAAATAGAATAATTAACTTGATAATGTACCTTAAAAGCTATAATTTTGTGAGCTTTTTCAATTTCGTTTGCTTTTTCTTCCTCCTCAGTTTGCGACCAGTAAGTTGTCTTTGATTGCCTTCTAGCGCTGAAAAAAATACTCCAAATTGTAAGCTTTTAAGAAATGACGAAAATAATTTTTAAGGTGTTGTGAGCGAAGAAATGCTCTACACTCTACCCACTTTATAGGATAAAACGGGTATGAATTATGAATTATTTGCTGTGAAAAATAAATTTTATAAAGTAGTCAAATTTGTCCGAATACAATTATTATTTTCACTATTTAGTCCGTGAAAATGAATTTTCAGAGAATGCATTCAATAATTTAACTATTTCACCTATCATATTAAATTTGAGTGAATTTTGAATAATCCCTTGGTATCGGTGATATAATTTCACCACAAAAATTTTGGGGCAGAAATTGGTAAAAATATAAATAAATCACAATAGATAAAAAAATATAAAAAATGGGGTCAAAACTCTGCACCTCTGCCCGCCGATGTGCATTGATTTCAACAATATAACATTAATATATTGAAATGGGTATTTTCTACACATACATTTTCAAAATGGGTATTTTATATATACCACTTAAAATTTGGGTAGAAAGACTTATTCCCATTTTTTTTTATCGAATTTTTGCAAAAAAAATAAAATAATAATAATTTGGCTAGCCGTTAAGCCCAGCGACTACCCCCTTTTTTCCTCCTATAAATCCTAATCCTCATTCTCTCATTCTCATACCAATTTCTTCAATTTCTTCTCTAATTTTCATCAATTTCTTTCACTATTTTTTTCAATTTGTTGCAAAAAAAATATATCCGATACTATTGAAAAATTCATCCATGAATGGCTTGATGACAACTATCCAAGAGGCGGCTTAACTAATCTGGAGGAGCAACCGACGCCGGGAGCAAATTCTTCTTCGCTTCCCGGTTTTGAGCAATTCGCCAACTCTCCAACTGGAATTATGAGATTTTCCGGCCAATGCTATCAACCATTTTCTCCTCCTTACACTGCCCAAAAATCGACATGACTCTCGGTTCTCAACTCAAGGGCTCGTGTCCATGAATCCCACTTCGTCATTCGACAGTGTGTCCAACATTCCAAGAGAAGCTCCGAAGAAGAGTCGAGGTCGGGGTAAAGGCAAGGCGAAAAAGAAGCCCGACGGTCCGCCGATGACGCAGAGCCTAGCGAAGTTGCCCGTGCAATATACTGAAGATGAAACAGAATTCTCTCGCCTACGTTTGGGCAGCTATATCTCAGGACCCGAGGACCGGAGATGATCAAACATGACAGCATTTTTGGGAACGAGTCGAAGTAGCTTACAATGAGAGGGAGCCAAGTTAGGCGGACCCAAGGAACGACAAACAGTTCAACTCACATTTCGGGAGTACTCTAATATACTTTTGCACTCAAATTGTTATATTATGTATGTTTACTTTTTGTATGTATATATATTTTGGGATAGGGAATGATAATATAATATATTAGTATATATTTATAATAAGTAGTGAGACATACAATTTTTATACTATATTTATTTCGAATGATAATAAATTTATACAACTGTTAATATTATACATCTATATTGTTTATTTTGGAAGAAATTGGTGGATAAAATATGAAATGTCTAAATTGTCCTTATTCTTTTTTATTGAAAAATTGGTATGTGAGGGTAGAAGAGTATTTTTACAAAAGTGATAAAATGTAGTATAAAATTGTCACTCTTTTCTTAACCATTAATATTATACCATGATATCATATAAACGGCTGCCTAGGTTTTTATACGACCTGGCCGAATTTTTTGTATATCAAAGTAAACGAGTTATAAAGTGGTAACATAAATTTTTACACTCCTGATAGGATAAGGCCCAGCTACTAGGCCCAAGCACCGGCCCAATATAATTGGACCTCGGCAAATAAGCTCGGCCTAGATGAGCTCGGCCCACTGAAAGGCCCAGAAAACACTTCGGCCTAACAGCATAGAAGCTCGACCGACCCATGATCTCCAACCCACGATCTCTAACCCACGATTGCTGATGTGGCACCCCACGACCTCAGCTGTAACTGCTGCTGGGCGCCTATAAATAGTGATGCTAGGATAGATTGAATGACACATTCTGTAACTCGAGAGTATTAATACAAGAAACTATTTTCTCCGTAGACGTAGATCTAACCAAAGATCGAATCACGTAAACTCTTGTGTTCTTATTTTTCTGCAAATCTTACTATCGCACAAATACTCTAAAATCCACAATCGATCACTGGCGCCGTCTGTGGGAAACAAATTTTTGTGAAATCGATCAACGTTTTTGAGTGAAGATACGATGGTCAGACCAACTCGCTCCACCACCACCGCTGCTGCCGCCGCTACTGCCAAGGCGAAGCAAAACCGAGCTGACCAGTCCACCAATCCACCTCACATACCGGCCAACGAGGAAGAGGTCGACGCAAGTCAAGCTCAGCAAACTGCCTCCATGAGAAGACCTGGCAAGCAGCCCATAACCGGTCAAACTCCTGAAGGCCACCTAGAGGATGTCACATCGGGCCAGTCCGGGGATTCAGCTAGCCGTGGTGAGCCAAGTCGGGGTGGTCGCCGAAGTGACAACGCCGCACTCCAACCCGAGCTTGGAGGTGCACTTAAGGCGTACCTAGACCTCCACGAACAAGATTTCCTTAAATTTGTTGATCAACATCGACAATGGAGTCAACACAGAGAAGACGGAGTCAAACCGTCACAGGGGCGATCCCCAAGTCTCCAGATCGTTGGAGACAGGATTGCCGAACTTCCCCAAAGGTGACGGGGCAACAATCGCCGTGAGAACAACGATCGCGCTTCACCTCGGCGCGGTTCAACGTCACCTCGTCAAAACGCCATCCCACATCGGCGTGACGAAGGAAACGTTTACCAGGGAAGATTCACCGTCTATGGTCGAATCTCGACTCCCTTCACTAATAGGATACTCTATACTCCCCTCCCGTCGACGTATAGAGTACCTCCTATCCCGCCCTACAACGGGTCACAAGACCCCAGTGACTTTTTATCTCAGTTCCAGTACAACATGATGAACCAAGGACTCGCCGAAGACGTTTACATGTGTAAAGTCTTCCCCGAGCTGCTGGTGGACAACGCCAGAAGCTGGTTCGACAGCCTACCAACGGCAGCATAGGGTCGTATGCCAACCTACTCGATGCCTTCGAGCGTCGTTTCTTCCAAAAAGCTGAGGCAAAATCAGCCCGGCCCAGCTCCTAACCTTAAGGCAGGGGCGAGGAGAAATGATCAGCGACTTCCTAGCCCGTTTTTATAACGAGAGCCTTAAAGTCGATTGTCTCTCCGACGACGTTCTCATTTCGGCGTTCCAAAATGCTATTCAATCCGGGACTCTCTTTAGAGAACTCGTGAAGGCTCGACCAACGACCTCCAGGCAGCTATGGAGGATTGCTGATACGTTCGCGGATGCGGATGAGGCTGATCGAAAAAAGCAGGCAGCAGATCGGCCCGAAAATAACGATAAGAAGAAGAAAGAGGAGCGCACCGACCATGGGCAAGGTCGCCGAAGTGCCCTCGAAAGGTTACAGCGAGGACCCCTCGAGTCCCGCTTAGGACCTCGACCCAACCAAGACCGAAGTCAGTACACACCGCTGACGAAGTCCAGGGCTGAAATATACGAGCTTCATACGAACTTATTCGAGAAGCCGCCACCCTTGTCCTGAGGTGGATCGAAGCGCCGATCCAAGGAGAAATACTGCAAGTTTCATGATGACTACGGTCATGAAACCGAGGACTGCAGAGACCTTGCATCGGATATCGAACACATGGTACGCGACGGTACCCTTAAGCTGTATTAAAGTCGCAACCAACAAGATGCCCGACCTCAAGGGAAGGGCAAGAGAAAGAAGAATAGGGGAGGCAACAACTGCGCACCCCACCACGATAAAAAGTCGAAGCACGATGATGTAGACGAAGACGAAGACGAAGACGAAGACGAGGACCAACCTCAATACGACAGAGTCATCGGTGCCATCACCGGGCTGCCTCCAGGCTCAACGAAGTCCTCACTGAGAGCCGAGGCCTGAAGCCAACAGAGAGAAGAGCCTTCACAAAAGAGGTTCAAAAAAGACGAAGTCATCACCTTTTCCGATGACGACCCGGTCCCCAACGCCACACCCTATCAGGACGCCACCATAATTCAAGCCGTGGTGGCTAACAGCTTGATTCACAGGGTGTTCATAGATAGTGGAGCCTCAGTGAGCGTGCTCTTCAGAGACTGCTTCGACAAGCTCGGGATCGAAGAAGCCCGGCTGAAGCCGGCATCCACTCCGTTGAAAAACTTTACACAACAAGAAATGACAACGGGTGGCATTATTCCACTTCCCTTCACTGTTGGGAAGAGCCCGCTGTCGTCGACAAAGATCATCAACTTCTTTGTCGTAAAAGCTAATTCTCCCTACAATATCATCTTAGGGAGAGATTGGCTGACAGCAACAAAGGCGATTTGCTCGGCATATCACCTGATGATCAAAATTCCATCTAAAAACGGAGTGATCACACTTCGAGGAAATCAGCTTCAAGCCAAGGAGTGCATGCAGGTAGCACTCCGAGGTGCTGGGAATCTGTACCCTCAAGCATAGCAACTACAGAACCCCGAAGAGGTGGAGCCGACATCGCCTCCATCCGTTGAGCTGGTCGAAGACGTCGCATTATACGAAGATGACCCTGCTAAGGTCGTCAAAGTAGGGTTCGTTGGAGAGTACGAGCTCTGAAGTCAGATTATCCAGCTACTTCGGGAATATAGAGATGTCTTCGTTTGGTCACCGCTAGACATGATAGGGGTGGCACCAAGCGTCATCACTCATCACCTCAACATCGATCCCGAGGTGCACCAGTTCGGCAGAAGCAGCGAGCCTTCGCAGCCGAAAGAAATCAAGTGATCCATGACGAGGTCCGCCAACTGCAAAAGGCCGATATTTTATTCGAGGTGAAATATCCGACCTGGTTGGCCAACCCCGTAATGGTAAAAAAGTAGGGAGGGGGATGGCGGATGTGCATAGACTACACCGACCTCAACAAGCACTGCCCAAAAGACTGCTACCCCCTCCCCAGCATTGACAAGAAGGTTGAAGCTCTTGTTGGCCACAAGATGTTCAGCTTCTTGGACCTGTACAAGGGGTATCACCAAGTCCTCATGAGCACAGAGGATGCGCCGAAGACCGCCTTCGTCACGGACTTCGGCATCTATGCATATAAAAAGATGCCTTCGGACTGAAGAACGCTGGAGCTACATACCAAAGGATGGTCGACAAAATATTCGAGGCTCACATCGGTAGAATTGTCAAAGTGTATGTAGACGATATAGTCGTAAAAAGCAAGGAAATTGCCACTTGTGTAGACGACCTTAAAGTTATTTTTAGCCTACTTCGTGAAGTGAATCTAAAATTAAACCCAGAAAAGTGTACTTTTATGGTCCGATCTGGAAAAATTTTAGGGTGTTGGGTTTCACGCGAATGGTTAAAAGCTAACCCATCAAAAGTCCGAGCCATCCAAGAAATGAAAGTGCCGAAGTTAATCCATGACGTGCACAAGCTGATGGGCTGCCTAGCTGTGCTAAGTCGTTTCCTGTCTAAGGCCGCCGAAAAACAACTCTTGTTCTTCAAGATATTGAAGAAGGCGCCGAACTTCGAATGGAATGACGAGCACAGAAAAGCTTTCGACGACCTAAAGAGGTACCTCGCAAACCTCCATACTTTATCTCTACCAAAAGAGGGTGAAGTCCTTTCCCTATACCTCGCCGCTTCAGACGAGGCAATCAGTACGGTCCTGGTACGAGAAGAAAAACATCGTCACCTACCCGTCTATTTTATAAGCCGAGCCCTAAAAGGACCGGAGACGAGGTACTAACCTTTGGAAAAGGTTGCACTTGCATTGGTAAATGTAGCAAGGAGACTTCGACCGTACTTCCACGCGCATCCAATACAAGTGTTAACCGACCTCCCACTTCGGCAAGTGCTTACCAAACCAGAAGCGTCCGGGCGAATCGCTAAATGGGCTGTAGAACTCGGCGAGCACGTGATTTCCTTTGTACCTCGCCAGGCCATTAAAGGGCAAGTCTTGGCCAATTTCCTAGTAGAAGCCAAGTTCACGGACGTGCAGCAGTCCGCCGAACCTACTGAGGATAAATCAAAGGCCGAAGCACCGAAGTCACCGCCGCAAGACTGTTGGAAGGTCTACATGGATGGGGCATCAGGCAACAAAGGAAGCAGAGCCGGGGTCTTACTCATCAGTCCGGAAGGGAAGGAGACCACCTATGCACTCCGGTTCAACTTCTCGACCACAAATAACGAAGTGGAGTACGAAGCTATAATCACTGGACTTCGTCTAGCCCAAGCTCTCCAAGTACAAGCCATTCAAGTTCACAGCGATTCTCAAATCGTAGTGAGCCATATGCTAGGCAAGTACGAGGCCAAGGGTGAACGAATGAAGAAATACCTCCATAAGGCCAAAATTCTACAACAAAGCTTCTCATACTTCGAGTTGGTGTGAATCCCAAGAGGAGATAATGACCGAGCTGACGCACTAAGCAAACTCGCGTCGTCTTCAACGACCTCTCCGGCGGAAGAAGTACAACTCCGAAGTATTGATGAAGCCGAAGTTAATGTAGTAACCGAAGACGGGCTAAACTGGATGACTCCACTTCGCAACTACCTAGGAAAAGGCGAACTCCCAACCGATAAGGTCGAGGCTAGGAAGCTCTTGGCTAAATCCGTCAAGTACGTCCTTGAACAGGGAGTGTTGTATAGAAAATCCTATCTCCAGCCTCTCCTAAGATGTGTGGGGCCTAGCCAAGCGAACTACGCATTACGCGAAGTCCACGAAGGGTCATGTGGCAGTCACATCGGAGCTCGCATCCTATCTAAGAAGATCATGAGATCGGGATACTATTGGCCCACCATGTTATAGGATGCTATCGATCTCGTCAAACAGTGTCCGAAGTGCCAAATCCATGCGACGGTTCCCAAGTTGCCACAGACCGAACTGGCCAGCATGCAAAGCCCTTGGCCGTTCATGCAGTGGGGAATAGACATCGTCGGCCTGTTCGAAAAAGCTCCCGGCCAACTACAATTCCTCATTATGGCTATCGACTACTTTACAAAGTGGGTGGAAGCCGAACCTCTAGCACGAATCACAAGCAAAAATGCCCTGAACTTCGTTTGGAAGAACATAGTTTGTCGCTTCGGCATACCTCATGTCCTAGTGTCAGATAATGGAACCCAGTTCACAGACAGGACGTTCATAGAATGGTGTGACGAACTCCAAATCCAACAAAAGTTCACCTCGGTAGCTCATCCTCAAGCGAATGGCCAAACCGAGGTTACGAATCGGACAATAGTCAAAGGGCTAAAAACCCGACTCGATAAGGCCAAAGGAGATTGGGCAGCGAACTTGCCCCAAGTCCTGTGGTCATACCGAACTACCCCCCGGACATCACACGGCGAAACACCATATAGCTTGGTGTATGGAACCGAGGCGGTGATACCAGTAGAGATCAGCTTGCCGAGCCCCAGAACGCTTAACTTCGCAGCCCAGGACAACGAAGAGAAACTTCGAACTGACCTTGATTTGCTTGAAGAAAAGCGGGAACAAGCCTATATACAGGAAGCTCGATACAAACAACAAGTAGCTTGGTACTACAACAACCGGGTGAAGCACCAGCAATTCAAAATAGGCGACTTCGTACTTCGGAATAACGAAGTCAGCAAGGCGGAAAGGCTCGGCAAGCTAGAAGCCACTTGGGAAGGCCCATACCGAGTTCAAGAAGTCTTCGGCAAAGGGTCATACAAGCTCGCTTATTTATCCGGTGAGCCAATACCCAGAACTTGGCACATCTCCCATTTAAAGAGATATTATCTATGAGTGGAAGTTGGTGTGTGTAAATAGGTTGTAGGTTAATTTAAATTATGTTCATCCTTTTTAAGCATTCTACTTCTTTAATGAAATTCATGTTTTGCATGTTTTGAAATCCGTATCTTGCATTATTTATTTGGTGTACCACTTCCACTTATATGTTTTGTCTCAATCATAAACTAAAATCCTGACGAGGATTACACAAACTAAGCTCCACTTCGGAGTAACACCTAAACGCGCGTAAGGGGACCACCCCTATCGATAAATTCGACAAATAAGGAACCTAAAAGCCTTAACTTCGTCTTCAGACGAAGTGGCTACCTGAAAGCCTTAACTTCGTCTTCGGACGAAGTGGTTACTTGAAAGCCTTAACTTCGTCTTTGGATGAAGTGGCTATCTGAAAAGCCTAAACTTCGTCTTCAGACGAAGTGGCTATCTAAAAACCTTAACTTCATCTTCGGACGAAGTAGTTACTTGAAAGCCTTAACTTCGTCTTTGGATGAAGTGGCTACTTAAAAGCCTAAACTCTGTCATCAGACGAAGTGGCTACTTAAAAACTGAGCTTCGTTTCATGGCGAAGTAAGCTGTCTTCGTTTAAAAACAGGGACATTTCTTAGTTAAAAACAAAGATAAAAAGCTCAAATGAGAGTGCAAAATTTCCGTTTTATTTCATGAAAATGGAAAATGTACAAGTATTACGAGGAACCCGGAGGCCTAGGCTACTAAAGCTAAGCCAATCTCTGGCGAAGTCCTTACCAGAGTTAAAGTTCAAAATATCATCTACACTAAGCCTACCTCTACCTCGTCCAGGAGCTAAATTTCGACCTCTACCTCGGTCACTCTGAGTTCCACGACCTCGGGCACTTTGGCTCGCTCGACCTTGACCTCATCCAGATGCCAACCGCCGCTCTTCACTGTAAAATTCTCGAGAATGGCGTGTGACAATCCTAGGATCAGGGTTGGCCGACCTCGAAGATTCACCTTCCAAGAATTCTCTAGAAGTGCGGTCAAACAACCTCGAGTCCGAACCAGGAGTATCCGAAGTCGAAAACTCAGCTTCTGACAAGATATGTCTTTTCAACTTCGGAAAGCGATCAAGAACTGTCTCGTAGATGCTCACTACATGAATGAGTTCTTCAAATTCATCCTGAACCTGCCAGGAGTCCTTCCCATATTGGTCCCTGTAGCTTCAGCACCGAGCCTGGAGTTCCTTGACCTTACTATAGGTCTTAAAAATTGTAGATCCCCCAGCTCGGTGAATAATAGCCTCATACTCCATATGCTCCACGACAATCTCCTTGAAAGTTTTGATGTCGTCCAAAGCTTGCCTGGTACTTGTCATCGAGCTCCAGATACTTCGCATGCACTTCATCAAGCTTTTCCTGAGCAGTTCGAAGCTTCACTTTAGCCTCGACCTCGATGTTATCAGCTTGTTTCTTCCAGTTAGAAGCATCGATCTCGGCTACTTCAACTGCTCGGCGAAGTTCAGATATTTCTCTCATGAAGTGAGAAGCATCGTAAAAATCAGGAGCAGACTACAAAGCATAAATACAAGCAAATTTCAACAAAAGGCTTTTCATTTATAGCCGAACACGGCAAATGAAACGCCACCCTAATGGTGACGAAGTACAAGGCTAAAATAAAATTAAAAAAAGAAAAGAAAAAGGGAAGAACGAACACATGAGGGAAGTATATTAAACCCCCTCATAGTTTCCTTCATCCCTCTCGACCTCGGGTTCGGTGTCGGTTTCCCCTGACCTCCCTCCAGTGGCGTCGGTGGATGGGTCCTTCGGCAGTCCGGCGATCGCGGCCTCCAGCTTGTCATCCCTGTCGATGGGACAATTCTGAACCGCATTCTCCGATAGAAGGCACCTCTGCTCGGCCAGCCTTTCCACCACTGGTACAGCCGAAGTACTCTCCACAAGCACCTCGGTATATTCTCGCAGCATCTCCTCTTCAGAGCATGCCTCATACCAATACTTGGCATTATCTAAGTCTGGGTAATCCTGGACAATCAAGTCAATGACTGCGGCAGAAACCGAAATGCTCATAGCACCTACCATTTAGGTAACGGCCCTACTAAAGTGGCAGGACCGGAATATACACTCGGCAAAAGCACGGAGCATCCCACCTTGGCCAGCAACCGCACGGGCCATTTTCTCCCGCTCCTCAGCGAGCTGGGCCTTCAACTCCGTAATTTCAGCCCCCAGGTCGGACGCCTTCTTCTTCGCCTCTTCAGTGGCGGCGAGGGCCTTAGCCTCCCGTTTCACCACCATCTTGGCCTTGGACTCGGCCGCGGCCACCTTTGCCGCAAGATCGGTCCTTCGCTGCCTCGACCTCAGCCGAGAGTTTCTAGAATTTGGCAACTCCGTCGGTAACGAAGTTCGCCAGGCTTTTCAGTCCGGCCACAGCCACCTCGGCCTCCTGCACAGATAATAAATGTTAGAACACACACCTGACATCAATGTCTAATCTACCGAATTTTACTCACCTCGGGAAAGGACATCTCCATGTATGCATCCTGGCCCAAAAGCCGATTGCCCTCATATGCCCCCACCTCGTCAATCAAGGAAAGCCGAACTCCCTGAATCTGATGACCCACAGTCAGAGGCGGAGGCGAGCCGGCCCGAGGTGATCCCGGCTGTGAACTTTCAGAAACCAACCTAGTCAGGTCGGTCGCTCCCTCAGCCGAAGTACCAGACACCGTCTGTACTATGACAGGAGAGGGCCTAGCCCTCTTCTTTTTCCTCTGTACTGCGGCCTGAAGATCTTGGGGATTCACTGCAAAAACAACCACATGTTAAACCTCAGACACATAACAACTCATTAAATAGGTGAAGCAGGGCCTCACCTAAGTCCGCAAACACATTGTTGTTATATGGGCTCAGCCCGTACTCCGAAAGCTCGGCCTCAGAGTAATTCCTCTCAATAAGGCCGAGGTTCATCAAACTCACTTCGAGTTCGCTGATTGGTTTTTCAGCAACCTGAAGTGTGAACTTGCCCTTGGACCAAGGGTACAGAGGCACCCTTTCAGTCCGGCAGAAGAAAAATTTCTTCTGCCAGTTCGGCACTTTGGAGGGCGTCTCCAGTTTAAACCTATTGAGGGGAGAAAGGTAAACCCACCCCGTCGGACCCCGCTTAGGTCTAAAAAACTTAAGCAGCAGTTCTAAAGTAGCTGAACCACCAAGGCGGCTGACCTCAACACAAAACCCGACGATCTGTTTCACTGAGGGCGGCGCCAACTGCCCTATAGACAGTTCGAGCTTCTCTAGAAGTTCGACAAAAATGTGATTCAAAGGAAAGCGAAGACCGAAGTGAAGATAGTCTTCATATACAGTGAAAAATCCTATAGGAGGAGAACTACCCCTATTATCTATACGTGGCAGAACCAACTCTGCCGACTCCGGAAATAAAAATTTCCGAGCCAAATTCTGCATATGCGTCTCACTCATTGTGGAGGCAATTTCAAGGGCGGCATCTGACCCAACTAGGGGTAGGAATTCGATTTCTCTAAGGCTGGGAGGGACTAACGAACGGGTGTACACATTCAACATAACCCTCGCCGGAAATACCCTAGACGGCGAGGGCAAAACCCCTGTGTCCACCCTATCCATATCTATCGGGAGAGAAGATGAAGAAGACGACATTACGAAAATGATACTTACTTGTTGCGGCTTTCACAGAAATTTCACGGAATATGGTGCGAATAGCGGCGGCAGACGCAGAACTCTGACTTAGGGTTTTCTCTCTCTAAAGTCGGGACAGTAAATTGGGGGAAAAATTTGAAGGCGTACGCTGGACGCTTTTATAAGCAAATCTTCCACCTTTTTAAATCCCGCCTCTTCACCTGCCCGTATAGGGAAATGACACGTGTCCCACTTACTCTAGACTCCAACAGTCGCGCCCCTCCCATCTCCAGCATTATTCAACCTTGACCTCGTACAAACGAGGCGGTACACATTTCGACTTCGTCAAAATCTTAATTTCGACGGGGCAATGCAGTCCGACCTCCGAGCCTGACCTTGTCCTAACGAGATGGTATGCATTTCAATGGGGCAATGCAATCCGAGCTCAACCTCGTACTGACGAGGCGATATGCATTTTGACTTCGTCCAAATCTTAATTTCGACGGGGCAATGCAGTCCGCACTCAATCTCGTCCTAATTTTGATATGGGCAATGCAGCTCGCACTCAACCTTGTACAAATGAGGCGGTATGCATTTCGACTTCGTCAAAATCCTAATTTTGACAAAGGCTATGCATCTGATTTCGACATCTAACGAGGCGATACGAACTTCAACTACGTCCCAGCTATAAATCTTGTCCTCGCTTCTATACTTTTGGGGGGATATGATAGGATAAGGCCCAGCTACTAGGCCCAAGCACCGGCCCAATATAATTGGATCTCGGCAAATAAGCTCGGCCTAGATGAGCTTGGCCCACTGAAAGGCCCAGAAAACACTTCGGCCCAACAGCATAGAAGCTCGACCGACCCACGATCTCTAACCCACGATTGTTGATGTGGCACCCCACGACCTCGGCTGTAACTGCTGCTGGGCGCCTATAAATAGTGATGCTAGGATAGATTGAAGGACACATTCTGTAACTCGAGAGTATTAATACAAGAAACTCTTTTCTCCGTGAACATAGATCTAACCAAAGATCGAACCACGTAAACTCTTGTGTTCTTATTTTTCTGCAAATCTTACTATCGCACAAATACTCTAAAATCCACGATCGATCAACTCCCTTATACATCCTTTTATATTAAAATAAATGGAAGCTTTATAATATAGTCTCTTTGATTTTATTAAGTGTCTCGTTCATTCAAAACACGTATATTAACTGTTGGGAACCCTGTTTAGTTTAGTTTTGATGATGTTATTAGAAACCACACTTAGTTATAGGACTTAGTTATAGGATTGATAGGAACAGACTGATCTCTGTGTTTGGATCAGTCAAGCTTAACTCGAACAGGTTGCTCCATGTAAAGATCACGGTTGGTAGTGCAACCTTGTACCTAGTTAGATCAATCTGTCAACCTGTTCCTTAGTCAACCTGCTCGTGTAACCTGCATAGGCCAACCTGCCTGCTGAGGCCAACCTGCATGCTGTGGAACCTGCATGCTGAGGCCAACCTCCTGAGAGGAACCTGCATGCTGAGGCCAACCTCCTGAGAGGAACCTGCATGCTGTGGAACCTGCATGCTGAGGCCAACCTCCTGAGAGGAACCTGCATGCTGAGGAACCTGTATGCTGAGGACCTGTATAGGCCAACCTGCTGAAGCCAATATGCTTAGTCAAGCTTGCTGTGAGTCAAGCTGTTATTAGTCAACAGCTTCTCAAGATGAAGATTCTAATACAAAGATCAAGCTTGAAGACCACAAAAAACAAAGACAGCTTGAGGTACAAAAGGTCGACCTTCCCAGTCCGACCTAAGCTGTACCTTGCCAACCTCGATGGTTCAAGCCGTACAGCAAACCTCAACGGCTAGAAGTCCAGTCAGCAGTACGGTTCTGACACCTCTGCAACTCCAACGGCTCTAATTCAAATTGGAGTCATATAAATACTTCAAGCCATCCCAGAATCGGAGTAAGGGAAAAATAGATGGTGAAGAGAGGAAACCAGAGTTTCAAAGCCAAATCTATCCAGAAATCTTTACGCTTCAAAGCCAAACTCAACACTCGAATCCAAGCCATTTCCCAAGTGTTGAGACCTTCAAGATTTCAGATTCTGGAACCTCACAAAATACTCTCCACAAGCTTACTACATATTCGTCCAAGTAAAGAAGAATCTGTTAGTTTAGCTGCAAGGTTGTATGTAATAATGTATGAAAGGTTGTAAGGGTCACGACCCAGAACTCGTGCTCGGCTCAAGTCTAAAGATTGACGAAGGTTGAGGCTGGTACTCAGCCAGTATAAATAAGAGAGAAGTAAGGAATTTCAGATACGACGGTATCTGACGTGGATGTAGGGACGTTTCCCGAACCACGCTAAATCGACTGTCTCGATCTCTCTCTCTCTATCTTTTATTAACAGTCGACCTTACAATGTTCAACTAACCTTCATTACATTGCACTTCATTGATATAATCAACCTACACAAATATTCAGACCAAAGAAAGATTTTCTAAGAGGTAGCCAACCTGTCCACCAAACTTTCCGCACACTGTTCGGTTTAGCAAGCTCACCAGTTTACTGACTGAGCTGGATAAACCGAGCTGCACTGATAAGCTGAGCTGACAACTCAGTAAGATCGATTTTTGTTTCTAAAGTTAAAACTGTTGGCGAATTGGTGTATCCCCCCCCCCCCCATACACCAATAACTACCTATCGGGACCTACATTAACAAAGTATATATTTTGCAATTATTAACCTTAATTATTGTACTCTACTTTTAGAGTCAATTTAAAATAGTAAATAGGTAACAATTTATTCTCAAATTTAAAATAGAACATTTATTATGAAACAAGAAAAAGAGTAGATTAAATATGACACTTAAAAGAAATGGGATGTGTGCTCATATCTACCGAATATTAGTATTCTAATAAACTTAGGCTTTCTTTGAATATATTAATCACTTAGTACCTGGATGGAATTGAGATAGTATTTTTGTTGAACTTACGAAGAGAAATTCAACTCTTAACTTGAATTCTGAATTCCTTGTTCACAAGTTCATTTTGGTTATAATTGTTATAAGCAACCATCTTAGATATTATTTCTCTTGGTCCCATGTGTATTGGCCTTCTATTTAGTTTTTTGGAGTATATTGAGGCTTCTTGATGTTGTTGAGTTAAGGTTGAGAAGAGGGCAACGAGCAGAAGTCCGAGGAGGCAACGGCAGAGAGCTGCCATGCTGGGGCGAATGAATGGCAGCAATGCCAATTTTGTTGATGGTCGATCAATTGACCGATAATAAGGGAGAAAACAGGGCTAAAGTGGCAATAGTAGTTGTCAATAGGTGAGTTTCATCGAAAATTTTGAGAATAAGGAATTAAAGAGAGAAATCTAAAGGATGTGATTTTGGCATTGAGATGATAAAAAGAATAGGTTTACAAATGATAGAGTAAATTTTTTCTATAAGCATTATATATTAATATGTTCTTAAACTTCATAAATTACGTATATAGAACGTTATACATTTAAGGGTTATTAACCTTAAAAACCATGAACTTTGGAGCGTTTTTGGTTTTTCTCATGAACTTTCTACTGTAATTTTAAAACTTACCAACTTTTAATTTGTTGGAATTTTCCCATTGAGCTATTTTCCGGCTAATTTAGATCTGACGTGGCAGCCGTAGTTGACTGACGTATAATTAGTCATCATACCTGGCATGATTACGTGGTTAAAGCGACTCGACGATGTCGTTTTGACCTTAAATGATGTTGTTTTATTCCGTAATCCATTTCCGGTGTTGGGCCGTCAATAGCAAAGTGGAGATGGCATTTGGAAGGTGGTGCAGCCGCAGACGAGGCGCTGCACCAGAGTCACGGCGGGCTGAGGAAGGAGCTCTGCCCCTCTGCAATTCTAGAACCACGGCAGCCGTGGCGACACGTCGACTGTGAACTCGCCAGAATCGAAAAGAGGAAAGGGAGAGCGTGAAGCCGTTGACGACGAAGGAAACGAACGTGGTATGGGAACGGCGGCTATGTCGGAGCCGCGAAGACGCTCTCGGAATGAGACTCGAAATGCTCTAAATTAAATCCATAATTAAGTTATGGTAATTCCATTAATTAATGGAATTTGATAATGGATTTGAAATCTACAGTTTATGTAGATGAATCTAGTATATTTATTTGTCTAATTCCATAAAGGAATGAATGAGAAATGAATGCACAAAGTAAAGCATTTGAATGAGGGAAATGTGGGGGAGAACATTTGTCCCACATTGGAAAAATAATGAAGAGTAGAGCCATTTATAAGGGATTTTCCAAACACTAAGGAGCAATCAAGTGTGCTCCTCTATGGTGTGCCTTATGGTGTATCATAATTGACTTTTTAGTCACCAATGACCGAACTCCTACGAGGATGGTGCGAAGCACCATCCGAGTCCATGCACGTCACACTTGTCGCAATGGGCGCTTTGTCGGCGCACTTTGCACTTTGCACATGCGCATCGTCGCGAGGCGCCGTAATGGCCTTTGATGTTTTGGACGTCAATGGTTCAGGTAGGTGGCGGTGACGTGGACAAATAGCACGTGTCAAACCCGGGCTAGGCATGCAGTGTCTCGCTGACGTGGCGGAACGAGGCGCTGCCACATGGCATCACACGAATCGCCTCTTGGCCCGCGAACCCATGCACCGTTTCGGCCTCCTTCATGGCTGAACCAAGGTGTCTCTTTGGTTCGCACCATTTGGTGCGGTCGCGTCCCTTCGGTCGCACCACTTCAAAACTATAAATAGAGCCCCCCTCATTTGGTTTTGATTCATTCGAATTCATATCAATCATCTCATACATACTAGTATAGTTTTGTATACTCTAGTCCTGAGTATCTAGTAAGTTTGCCAGTATTACGACGTTCTAGTACAAGGACTCATAATCGTTATAACCGTTGTATCTTGGAGACAATTGCTATCGAACCGCGTGTACTGTGCGGAGCAATTTTGTCTTGCGGAAAGAGAATTAAATTCTCGCCTCGGTTTTTACTAAGTTGTTACTCTGTCGATTCGCATTCTACACACCCGACATAACAAGCGATATCGACAATTCTTGGTAGCGACGTTTCTGCCGAGAAGAGAAGAATGAGGGAAGAGGGTGAGCTCAAGCGAGAAGAGAGAGAGTTTGTGTGTGTGCATGTGCTACAGTTGTGCCACGTCTGTCAACTCCTGCTGCCACGTCGGATTTAAATTAGCCGGAAAATAGCTTAATGGGAAGATTGCAACAAATTAAAAGTGGGCGAGTTTTAAAATTACAGTTGAAAGCTCATGGATAAAATCGGAAATGCTCCAAAGTTCATAGTTTTTAAGGCTAATAACCTGACATTTAATTGTTATTCAATATGCCCCTTACTTACTTGTAGTTTGTGTTTCAGTATGTCACTTTTAATATGCCCCTTAATTGTTAATATACGTAATATAAAAGTATCGAGACGTATTAAATTCAATAACATTAATTACTTAATATTTATATATCACAATTGAGAAAAAAAATTGAAATGTTTATTTAAGTTAGTGGGAATCAAATAAATTCACCAACATAATTTACACAAATTATGTCTATTTTTTGTCTTTTTGGACCAAAACGCCTTAATGAGTTTACTTTAACTAATCTTTTTAACTTTTTTTGGTTTTTATTTTCAATATACATAAAAAAAAAACGTCAACAAATTAAATAGTAAAAGAACGTTACAAAGAGCATCTAACTTTACATAAATCACGATTCTTTAGATTTGCTATAGTAATGCGAAAACATTAAGTTCTTGTTTGGTTTAAGGTTGGGTAATGGAATCAAGTCAAGTAAAAGAATGTTAATACTAATGATTACTTTTATTGAGTGTTTGATTAACAATGAAAATAAGTCACTTGTAAAGAATTATCTTTCTCCTTGCTTCCCCTCATTTTTGAACGGTAACAATTTGGTAGATTGGGTTACCCCCAAATAAGGGAAATATATACATATTACTCAAACTAATCAAAATGTAATAGAATCAATTAATTGTTTCCCTTCCATACCAAAAAATAAGTGAACCAAACATGGGCTAATGGCCATAGCTGAGAGAACAATCTGGAATCAATGCTCTCCAATACAAAAAAAGAGATGTTAATTAGTTGAAATTTGAAGGAGATTAAAAATCAAAGTCCCAGCAATCAATGGTTTATGCTTCAACCCAGATGCTTATAGTAAAGGAAAACTTTCGATCTTGATTAAACGATTTGCAGAATAATTGCGGCATGAGAGAATTCGACTGACATGAGAAGAATTTAAAGGATGTGTGTGAATTTTGAATCTGAGATTATGGAGGATGTGGTACCGTCAATTAAGGAAATACCAGGATATTCACTAATTTTATCATGACAAAAGTGCCATTTTAAATTAGAGATAAACCATTTACTCATTGAAATATATTATCTAAAATTAAATCTCAACCATTGATTTGTATGAAACGAAAGGTATAAATTAGTTCTTAGTTCTCACAATTAGAGGTATCTCCCATAATTTCCTCCCATATATATTATTTAAATATATAAAATATTTTGTATACATTGGCAATGACAAGTTGACTCAAATGATGAATTTGTAAGAACCTAACATCATGATTTGAGATTGTATAAGTACTTCCTCTTCAAGAAGTTTATTAATTTTTTTTTTTTAAACACTTATTATATAGGGCGCCTAGTAAGCCTGATAATTGGGCCTGGTACTTAATATCCACATTAAAATTGGGCCTTCTACTATTTAGCAACTAAGCCCGAAAAATAAAATCGTGCATTCACATTCACATATAGAATTAGAACCTTCAAATTTGGACTTGAATCAACAAATCAATTGGAACAAAATCGCATATGAAATAATGGTGTCACAACTTAATTCTTTTTTCAGAGAGAGGTGAATTAACATATCAACACGATTATACTATTTTTACTTTTTTTTTAATACAAATGTTTTAGAAAAACTAAAAATGTGTCCCAAATTGGATTTAACAAACCATTTTATTCAGAAATATTTGAAGAGAAAAATCCCATCGCAAACTATCCAAAAAAAAAAAAGATTAATCAAACTAATACGGAGATAAGTCAGATCAGAGAATAGTACAAAAGGATGAGCCGTCGGAATCGGTGGCGGTGGCGGAGGTGGAGGCGGAGGCGGCTGAATTGACGCCGGGCCAGGCCTTGCAGTTGCAGTGTTGACCGTCGGGGATTTGTTTGTGCACCGCCGCAACATGGCGGCCGCAGCCGCCCCAGCTAGATTTGCCGCATTTGGAGCATTTCACTTCGTAGCACATCTCTCTCTCTCTCTCTCTCTTGACTTTAGCTGCAATTTGTTTGGTGAAGAAATCAACGGACGGTTTATAGTGCGCCGGTTTTTGTATTTATTAGTAAAACGAAAATTGTATCGACAATATATTAATGGTCCATAGGCATTTATATTATCCTATATTCATGTGCTACATTAGGTATTAGGTAGGCAATTTTTATTTTTATTTTAATTTTTTTATTTTGAAACAACGTAGAGCAGTTTTTATGTGAATTTTCTTCAAATTATTCAATACTTGATTTGAATTGACTTCTTCAAAGCTTAGTTATGACACAGAAATTAATTAGAAAATTAATGTCGAATAAAATAACATAGATCAGGTCCTTTGTACTCAGACCAAAATTCATTTTTCTTGATTTTTTTTAATTGAATTCCAATGTAATACTATGACTTAGTCTAATATTATACTACTAACTAACAATGGTTTATTAATTCAATTGGGATATATAATTATTTTTTAGTATGTTTTTTTCAATTTTTTATTGATAACTTGAAATTAAATATTAAAAAAATAAATAACATATAATTAGATTGGTAAACTCTAATTCAAATCCGGTTAGTGTAAAGTAAGATTCAACTATAATATCATGAAATTAAAAAAAAGAAAAAAAAAACAAAAATCAAGAAAATCAAGTGTAGTACTACATTCGTCCTTTTTAAGTTGTTACACTTTTTTCAGCAATTTTTTCAATCGTTTTCGAGCGTCTTGATGATAAGTTTTAAAATAACTTTTTAAATATTTTTTTCTTTTACAGAATATTACAAGTGTTGTAGTGTTCCGTAAAAAAAAATTAAAAAATTATTTTAAAACTCATTATTAAAACATTCGAAAACGCTTGAAAAAATTGTTGAAAAAAATATAACTACTTAAAAATGACGGAGGTAGTACTTCCTCCATCCTCAAGCTATTGACACATTTGCTTTTTGCACGAGAATTAAAGAGAGTATTAAAGATGTAAAGTGCATTATATTTAGAGATATAATGTTATTTATGTATTTAGAGATATATGTGATTTATACACATATAAAAACATATTCATATCTAATCTTAATATAAAAATCATATCAAAACTTTATTTTAGCATAAAAATCATAAAAATTAAAAACAAACAAGTAAATTATGATCATATAAACTTTTAAAATTTAAATTATATTATAATACATACTGAAAGGTGAGTAAATGATGAAATTTAATTAAAAAATGTTAAGTTAATAGAGAATTTACTAATTGTACCATTCAAACCCTAATTCTTTCTCAATAAGAAAATGTATCATTGGTGTTGGACGTTCCAAAAAGGAAAATGTGTCAATGACCTGAGCATAGACAGAGTGCATGGTAATAGGATAGATGATCACATGTGAAATATCAGAAGAATATAGCAAATACATAAATAATTAAATTTAAAAACATTGATACAACCAAAACAGGCAATACAGGTTGGACTTCATTTTTCCCATAGAACAAGAAGAATTTAGGAACAAGAAATTCTCAAAAATATTGGCATCATTTCGCATATGCATAAACACATGCATGCATACCTGAATAATTAATACTACTAGTATAGAACTCGAATAGTTGCTGAGACAAACATATTAGTTTAATTTCAAAAAACCAAATAACTCCATGAATTAAGAAAACTTATGCAAGCAAAATACATAGATAACACAAATCAAGGAATACATAATTTAATTCAGGTGTCAAAATGCTACCAATTTTTCACACGTACGGATAAGATATTTAGTATAAAGTAGGAGCTCTCATGCAATTTAATAAATTAATACCAGTAGAAAATAGAACTAGGGCCCCAATCTGTAAGGACCTTCACCCATATAATGCCCTTCCATGTAAAGTGCAGCTGCATTTTGAGGATCCATCACCATGAACTGCATATCCTCAGACGGCTTCCAATGCCGTTTCCTTTGGTTTATGAACCAGTTGTTTATCTGCTTCTGGTCCAATCCAGTCGACTCAGCCAACGCAAGCTTCTCCGACTCCTGCATGTGATCAAATACACGATCAATGCATACGATTGTGGATGAAGTTTGGCATGTTTGTAAAATGTATACATACCGAAGGATAAGGCCACTTGTAATGCAGCTCCCACCAGCTGAGGAGCTTTTGTCGGGCGTCTTTGGGGAGTTTCCCTTTCTTCTTCTTCTTCGAGAGCTCTTGTTTAAGGCTGCTTAGGTATCCACTGTACTTTTTTAAGAGGTGGTTTTTCAGCTCCCGGTCTTCTGCTCTTGGATCGATCTCTGGAAGTTCAGTTTCCCCGCCACTATTGTCGTGGTCTTCTTCGGAGGAACCACCTTCGTATTTGTCTTCTATTGTTTTATAAAACGGAGTCCAAAGTAAAGAAATGATTATGTTAAAAAATTGAAACATTCGAACGTATAAGTAATACTATGGCTCAAGAACACGAGAGTAAAACGTGGACAAAGCCAAAAAGTTGCATTTTAACCATAGTAGTACTTAGAGAAGCGAATAGAGTGAGCAAAACCGAACTGAACTGTGCCAAGAGAAGGCGGATTATACGGTTAAAACACATATTACAGAGAAAGCAATCATTAGAGATTCTATTTCATTAATTGTATTCACAATTTCACATAAGTGATAAAACTCCGAACTATCAAGATTCGGAGTTATATTAACGAAGGACATAATCCTAAATCATTATATAACAAAGACAACAAGAAGAAGACCAATTCTTGTAGCACTTAAAAATGTGCAAAGTAAAATTTTGTGAACAAATAAGTTGAATTCTTAGGATGGGAAGGAAATGTGTACGTGTGTTTATAAATTTTCAGATACACGAGTAAGAAGATAACAATTGCCAAATTCAAAGGGTCATAAAGGAGATAAGAGTGAACACAATTTTGCCATGTGCATACTATAAACAAAAAATGAGGACTTGTGATTTCTCAATCATTTGCATGAAGTGATCAATCATTATTTGCTGCTGCTTTTTTTCTTCAAAATAGTGCCTCTTTAATAGCTCTATCAGTATATATTTATATTACTCTCTCCGTCCCAACTTATTAATCCACTTTTTTGAATATATGTTAGGTATAAAATAATGTAAGTGAACTAGTAAGTTGGATCGAAGGGAGTATCAATTAATGCATAGAGAACGAAGCAAACACAAACTGATTGAGCAAGACAACATGGTGGATGTTACATAAACTAAGAAAACAACCCATGATATATATAGTATTCCCTTAGTCCCATCCATTTTGGTGCATTTTAATATTATAATAGACTCAACTTGAATAAATATATGTCAAGAAAGATGAGACGGAAGGACTATATAATAATATCAATAGCTGATACAGGGATAATTAACTTATATTTTATGGATACAGGGATACGTTAGTAACATTGCTTGAAAAGAACACAAGGATAATTAACTTATATTTTATGGATGCGTATGTATGTAAACAAATGTGCAGACAGAGAGAGAGAGAGAGAGAGATTTATGAAAAAAATATGGGCAATAAAATGAAAATTGTGTAATTAAATAAAATAGATAGCCATGTCAGAGAAGTGGAAACCCACGAGAATGCTGAACCCCAACAGTGAAGCAAAAGAGCTACTACTACTACTACACTTCACACACAAATTAAACACACACTCTCAATTGAATCTTAATATAATACGGAGTAAATAAGTTTCACTCAAGAGAAGAGAGGAAACATGAACTTTGAAGCTGTTTTGTTCTTTGCATTTAATTAATTCAGTTAAAGAACCAAATCATATCTTTCTACTATACCCTCGTGATTAGGGTTTTTTTTTATCTTTTTCTTTTTTTCTCAAAAAGGAGAAAAGAATATCTATATACTACCTTCATCCCACTATACTTGGCCACTTTCATTTGATTGACATTTCGTGCACGCATTTCTACCAAAACTTAGTACGGATTTTAAAATATAATTTTAAAGTATCAGTTTTTTTACGGGATACTAGTGTCATAGTATCCCGTAAAAAAAACAATACTTCAAAATTATATTTTAAAACCCGTATAGTTTCGGTAGATAATGCGTAATCGAAATGTCAATCAAATTAAAGTGGCCGAGTATAGTGGGATAAAGGTAGTATTTATATATATTTTTATTTGAAGGTAGCTTTTGGGCACTCGTGACAAGGCGTTGGAAAATGATTGTATCAGTCAAAGTTTTGTTCTCTAGGAAAATAGCAAACAAACACTCGGTAATAAATGAAAGGCGTAATTCCCTTTCCTTTCCTTGCCTTTCTTTGCAGAGAGAGAGAGAGAAGAAAGAGAGAGAGAGAGTCAAACACAACACAACACAACACAACACAATTTGGATAGTGCACAGTTTCAACTACCAGTGATGTACTGCACAAGAAAATCTCAGTAACATTTACTATATCACTGGGAAAATCAAAATCTGGCACTAATTAAACTGCAGCAATTACTCCTTGTTCATCTGTCTCTCACTCTTCTTCCTTCGTCTTAAAAGCAATATGAATGTAGAGAGAGAGAGAGAGATAAGAGAGAGAAAATGAATGTAGATACCTGCAGAGTTTAAGATCCTGAGTGGAGTGTTAGTGAGCAAGTTAAGCTGCTTCTCAATGCGTCGCATGAACTCCATCGCTTCATGTATGGGCTTCGTCAGTTCCTCTCTATACTTCACTAGCATATCATAGTATGCTTCCTGTTTTCAATTAAATGAAATTATTATGCTCAGACCTTCAAATTCAATTTCTTTCAAATAAATATTAAATTATGAATAAATAAATCAAATTGTTTCACCATGAACTGGTCCAGTTCTGGATCCTTAGAAACATCTCTTCCCGCCGCCGCACCTCGCTGGCTTGCCTCGAACTCCTGCCGCACCGCCGCCAGCCGCGCCACCACCTCCGGCGGAGCTCCCACCTATATGTACATACACCAGGAGTCAAGCCCTATTACCGCTTCTTAATTATCAGCAAGATTTTTAGGTTTAGGACTGGAAACATAATGCATGTCAATGAAAACGAAAATTAATCAACACCTTCGTCTTCATCTCTCTCTCTCTCTCTAAACAAGAAAGAAGAAACAAAATTGAACGATCTAACCTTTTGACAGTCCATGTAAGCTTCCAAGAGACTGGAATACTGAGGGTGGGCGATGATCTTGGCTTTTATAGACTCGGCTTCGCCGCCGGAATTCTCGTTCTCCTGCCTCCGATCATGGCGGCGGCGGTGGTCCTCCACCGCCGTCGGAGCAATCCCACTGTACTGAAACCTCGAAGCATGATCTTGAGCGCCTCCAGATTCAGTTTTCACCGTCTGATTCTGCTGCTGCTGCGTTTCCGATTGATCGTAGCAATTCCCAGATTGAAGATGGAAGCTATTTCTTCCATAAACGGAAGAACTCGGACCAAGAACTGAACCTCCGTACAGAAAATTGCACCGAGAATTCGAGCTCCCACTCATCTCATGATTGTACTCCTCCATTTATCACAATCCCAAATTCAAAATTTAAGGGGAAAAAAAAAGAATAATAATAATAATAATAATAATAGCCCACAAAGGAAAAAAATGAAGAAAGATTTCAAGAAGAAGACGAAACCCTAAAATCCAGCAAGAATTAATTATTTTCAAGAAATCAGATTCTTCTCCCTCTCAAGATTTTGATCTTGGTTCAGATGTGCAGTGGGAAGTTGAGAGTAAAGCTGTGAAACTGCAGCATCGTGTGGGAGATGAATAGTGGCACAGAGGGCGGCGGTGCAGCGGCGGAGGGGAGGCGGCGATGGGTGGTTGAGACCGACGGTGGTTGTGTTGTTTAGAAAGTGTAAGAAATTGGAGAGAATTATTGGAAAGCAAAGAGAAGACTACCGCTTTGACAAGAAGCGATTGACAAGTGAATCAGTTTCCTTCTTTTTTTTTTTTGTTTTCTTTTTGTTGTTTCCCACTATCTTTCGACAAGTTTTTGCTTCCTAGATTCTAAATCAATATCAAATTATTAACATATTTTACCTCGAGTAAATAGTGTTGGGTTATTACAAAATTATTAAATTCAACGAAAAAAATAAATAAATAAATTGGAAAAATCTGACGGTGCTCGAGAAGACCTAGATATACTACCTTCATTCACTTTCATTTGATTGACATTTCGCGCATGCATTTCCATCGAAACTTAATACGGGTTTTAAAATATAATTTTGAAGTATCAGTTTTTTTTACGGGATACTATAAGTGTCATAGTATCCCGTAAAAAAAATGATACTTCAAAATTATATTTTAAAACTCGTACTAAGTTTCGCTGAAAATACAGTGCGCGAAATGTCAATCAAATAAAAGTGGTCAAGTATAGTAGAATGAGATAGTATTATTAATATGAAGTTTAATTTGAATGGAAATGATTATATGATCAGTTGATTAGATTAATAAAACACGATAAACTTTATATTATTATTAAAATGTATGTTTATAATTATTGGATTAGATATAAAACATGCTAGATTCAATTCAATAAATTATAGCGATAAAGTTTGGCAAAACTTCAGTTGATTAGACGTCTGGGTTTTTAAGTCCTCACACTTTACAGAAGGAAACTGTATACCCATTATTTAATTGATTTTTTTTATTTAATATTACCTCTATCCCTTTCAAACTGAGTTACTTTTTTTAACAAATTTTTCAAACATTTTTGAGCGTCTTGATGATAAGTTTTAAAATAATTTTTTAAAAAATTTTTATTTACAGGATACTAGAAGTGTAGTATCCCGTAAATAAAAAATTCTTTAAAAAGTTATTTTAAAACTCATCGTCAAGACGCTCGAAAACGTTTAAAAAATTACTGAAAAAAGTGACTCATTTTAAAAAGGACGGACGGAGTACTCATTTAGTTTAAGATTTTGTGTAATCCCAAGAGGGTTAGCTTTAAATTAGAGTATTTAACTGATCACTAGATTTAAATATAATTAAACAACAGTAGGAAAATATATACAGTACATGCTTTCTTTCGTGACATTTCCTTGGCCTTACAATTTCTCATACTATCCTCAATCTCATTATATTAGTCTTGTTTTTTTTTTTTGACTTTTCGGCACGTATTTCTACCGAAATCTATTACAAGTTTTAAAATATAATTTTGAAGTATTCTCTCTTTTACGGGAAGTATTCTCTCTTTCATAGTATCCCGTAAAAGAGAGAATACTTCAAAATTATATTTTAAAACTCGTATTAGATTTCGGTGGAAATGCATGCCGAAAAGTCAAAAAAGAAACAAGTTAATACTACCTCCAACCCATAAAAGTAGTCTCATTTGCTTTATTGACTTTTTCGGCACGCGTTTTCACCGAAATCTAGTACGGGTTTTAAAATATAATTTTGTAGTATTATTTTTTTTACGGGATATTATGACACTCATAGTATCCCGTAAAAAAAACGATACTTCAAAATTATATTTTAAAACTCGTATTAGATTTCGGTGGAAATGCGTGCCGAAAAGTCAAAAAAGAAACAAGTTAATACTACCTCCAACCCAAAAGTAGTCTCATTTGTTTTGTTGACTTTTTCGGCACACGTTTTCATCAAAACCTAGTACGGGTTTTAAAATATAATTTTGTAGTATTGTTTTTTTTACGGGATATTATGACACTCATAGTATCCCGTAAAAAAAATGATACTTCAAAATTATATTTTAAACCCGTACTAAGTTTCGATGGAAATACGTGCCGAAAAAATCAAGAAAGTGAATGAGACTACTTTCATGGGTTGGAGGTAGTATAATAGAATGGAGGTAGTAATTGTTAATAAAATCTTAGTGTACTTTACATGCTCTCTCTATTCCTTAATAAATAAGTGTTTCAAAATGTAAAATATAGATATCAAGAAATATGAACGGTGAATATATTAAATTCATGTTTAGTTCAATGTTTTTCCTAGCTTGGAAAGGAAATTAATTAATTGATTTTATTATTTATTGTTTTGTTTGAGTAATGTGTTATCTATTAATTTTAGTTGAGGGTTACCCAATCTAGTGTATTGTTACTCCAAAAATAGAGGAGAAACATAATTCATTTCGCCCCAATAAATAATTTATTTTATTATTAAACCAAACACGCAATAATAATAACAGTTATTGTTATCATTCCACGCTTAACGTGATTCCATTCCGTTTTTATTTCTCTAAGTTAAAGTGTTAAACCAAACGAGTACTATTAGTGTAATTACTTTACGTCAAGAACCATTTTGTGTGGAAGAAAAAAATAGGCTCGAGTACTATTTGAACCATTTTGTATGATTTTTTTTTTTTAATTAATACGACTATCAGTTTTCCACTGTATCTGGGAGCTATATTCATTAATTCTTTTATAAATACACCTACTAACAATTACTATGATATAGAGCACAATATTATAATATATTAGAAACATTAAATTGCGTCTACATCATTTAATACTCTAATCTTGTTACTCTAATCTTGTTAATACTATACTAACATATACTGAGACTGATGTCTTTAAAACCATTAAAAAAAAAAAAAAAATCCTATTTTAGTTTTTATCGGTTTATTTATTTAGAGATGGAATATTAACAACAATAATAAAATAATAAAAATATACTGTGAGTAGGAAATAGTAATAGTAGTAATAATGAATAATACTCCCGGAAGTTGCGGGGTGCAGAGCAGAGTGGGGATAGGTGAAAGCAAGAGGTGACATGGGCTATCACTTCTTCATCAGCTTTAATTTCATTTCCTTTCTCTCTCTCTCTCTCTCTCTCTCTCTCTCTTCATACTTCAAGATTAGACATTTCCAACGCATATCCAACTGCCACTGCTTCCCTCCCCCCCTCCTAACTTGCTTTCATTCACAACCCCACCTTTTCTCTCTCTCTCTCTCTCTCTCTCAATTCTATCAACTCAACAAAGCAAGAACATGAATCTTTCTTTTCCGAAATGTTTTCATTTTTCCCTAATAATAACTACTCCTCCTCACATTAATTTTACTAAGCTACTGGTTTACTGCATTAATTAATCAACTATGGCCTCGAAAGTTTAAGCATTTTAATCGGTTGTTGTCGTGCCGAAATTCGACTACATCGCGTAGTTCAGTTGGTAACTTGAAACGACGATTCCTAGGAAAATTAAAAAAAAAGGAAAGGAAACTTGGTTATGTTTATTGGTCACCGAGGAGCTGATTGAAGTTTGTTATATCCTCACGAACTATAAAATTTATTTTGCTCCTTAAGATTACATTAAATGAAACGAGTAATTAGCTAGGTTTTAATAGTATATAAAATTGATTGTAAACAACTACTATGACGAAGACGTTAATTTCTTGTCGTGGATATCTATTCCGTCATCAATTTTAAATTAATTTTCATTTTCTCTTTCAAAGGCATTATATTAATACACACAAGACCAAGAATTAAGTTCCCAAATAAAAAGAGTACTACATACAACAATATTTTAGGCCCATAAAAAAGAGTGTAGAAATTTAGTAGTCGAAAAGTATGACCAATTAATCATTTAAATATATACAGAAACTTATTTAACCACGGTGGTTACACTTAATGTGTATACTCTCGATGTGATATTGTCACTGATCGAACTTATTTTCGTAAGGTAATTAATACACGTAGACAAGGAATTAACGAACACGAAAGTAAACGGAACACAAAGGGATTTACGTGGTTCGATCTATTGGAATAGATCTACGTTCACGGGCGGAAAGAGTATAGATCTTTATTGCTTGTATGAGTAGTGATTACAAGATTGTTCCCCCTTCTCAATCTATTCTAAACCCCTATTTATAGGTAATTACATGGAGTTTGACTATAATACAAAGTCTTCTCCTATTTGGACTCTTGTTTGATCCTCTTATTAGGGATAGACACCGAGCTTCTATATCTCTCTTGGAGCTTGAGTTGTAGTCGATGTAGGAGTCTTGATTGCCTTGGTGAAGAAGTTTCTCTTAGTTGGGCCGAGCTGCGTAGGCCGAGCTTAACTGTCGGGGCCCAATTATATTGGGCTTGATGCTTGGGCCTAGGAGCTAGGCCGTATCCTATCACATCCCCCCCTCCCAAAAAAAGATGTAGAAGCGATGGTGTGATTTAGGGGAAATAGTTGAGGTATGAGTAGTCTAAAGTACGTTGCCCCGTCAAAAGTAGAATTGATGAAGTCTATCGTGTACCGCCTCGTTAAGAAGAGGTCAAAGAAAAGTATGTTGCCTCGTCGAAAAATAAATTTGACGAAGTCAATCGTGTACCGCCTCATTAAGACGAGGTCGAAGAAAAGTCCGTTGCCCCGTCAAAAAATAAATTCGACGAAGTCAATCGTGTACCGCCTCGTTACGACGAGGTCGAAGAAAAGTGCGTTGTCCCGTCAAAAAATAAATTCGACGAAGTCAATCGTATGCCGCCTCGTTAAGACGAGATCGAAGAAAAGTACGTTGCCCCGTCGAAAAATAAATTCGACGAAGTCAATCGTGTACCGCCTTGTTAAGACGAGGTCGAAGAAAAGTACGTTGCCCCGTCGAAAAATAAATTTGACGAAGTCAATCGTGTACTGCCTCCTTAAGACGAGGTCGAAGAAAAGTACGTTGCCCCGTCGAAAAATAAATTCGACGAAGTCGAGTTCGGCTCGTCCTGTCAAAAGACGAGGTAAAAAGAAATGCCTTGCGGCTCGTCCTCGTTTTTAAACGAAGGTAGGTCGTCCTCATTTTTAAACGAAGGTAGTTCGACCTCATCATAAGATGAGATTTAGGCTTTAGATAACTTGACCTCGTCATCAGATGAGGTTTAGGCTTTAGATAGCTCTACCTCGTCGTAGGACGAGGTTTTGGCTTTAGATAGCACGACCTCGTCATCAGACGAGGTTTAGGCTTTAAATAGCACGACCTCGTCATTAGACGAGGTTTAGGCTTTATATAGCACGACCTCGTGATAGGATACGGCCTAGCTCCTAGGCCCAAGCATCAAGCCCAATATAATTGGGCCCCGACAGTTAAGCTCGGCCTACGCAGCTCGGCCAAACTAAGAGAAACTTCTTCACCAAGGCAATCAAGACTCCTACATCGACTACAACTCAAGCTCCAAGAGAGATATAGAAGCTCGGTGTCTATCCCTAATAAGAGGATCAAACAAGAGTCCAAATAGGAGAAGACTTTGTATTATAGTCAAACTCCATGTAATTACCTATAAATAGGGGTTTAGAATAGATTGAGAAGGGGGAACAATCTTGTAATCACTACTCATACAAGCAATAAAGATCTATACTATTTCCGCCCGTGAACGTAGATCTATTCCAATAGATCGAACCACGTAAATCCCTTTGTGTTCCGTTTACTTTCGTGTTCGTTAATTCCTTGTCTACGTGTATTAATTACCTTACGAAAATAAGTTCGATCACTGGCGCCGTCTGTGGGAAACGAAAATTTGTGATTTTCGATCAAAAATTTTCTAGGTAATCTACAACCATGACAGGAAGACTAACACGATCCCCCCCAAACGCGAAATTACGATTTGTTCGGAGCAGCTCCTATTATTCGCCAATTCCGGACTGAAATCACCGCCAAATTGGACGAAACCACCCGGAAACATGTTCTACTCGTCGAGAAGATTCCAACAGTAGGTTGCCCGTCAAAAACCGATCACCGGTGCGGCGGGAATCACGTCTGGAAGTTCGTACTGTTGCACGACTCGCGAAATCACGATTCGTTCGGAGCAGCTTCTGTTATTCGCCAATTCCGGGCTGAAATCACCACCAAATTGGACGAAACCACCCGGAAACATGTTCTACTCGTCAAGAGGATTCCAACGGTAGGTTGCCCGTCAAAAACCGATCACCGGTGTGGCAAGAATCGCGTCTGGAAGTTTGTGCTGCTGCACGACTCACGAAATCACGATTCGTTCGGAGCAGCTTCTGTTATTTGCCAATTCCGGACTGAAATCACCACCAAATCGGACAAAACTACCCGGAAACATGCTCTACGCATCGAGAAGATTCCAACACGATCAATCGTTGCCGCTACCACCGCCGCTGCCGCCGCTAACAAGGAAAAGGATATTCAGCAAACCGGACAAGGTCCGACAGCAAATCCACCGGTTCAGGAAGCCAAAATCCACAAAGGCGACGCAAACCAGGCGCAAGATCTACACCAAGGCAACTCCTACATCGACTACAATTCAAGCTCCACAAGAGATATAGAAGCTCGGTGTTTATCCAATAAAGGAGGAGATCAAGCCAAAGAGTCCTAATAGGAAAAGACTTGTAAACCTAGTCGAATTCCATATGTAAACACTTATAAATAGGGGTTTAGAATAGGTTGAAAAGAGGAGGACAATCTTTGTACAAGCTATACGTCTTCTCTCAATAAGATCCATACACACTTTCGCTCCGTGGACGTAGATCTATCACAATAGATCGAACCACGTAAATCATTTGTGTTCTTTTTCGTGTTCATTAATTCTCAGTTTTCGTGCATTAAACAACCTTGCGGAAAAAAGATCGATCAGTCACGTAGATAATTTTTTTCCAATTATGATTGAGTTTTTTTTAGTAGAATTTAGTTTCTTTTAGTGGATTTAATTTTTAGGGTATATATTTATATCAATTTTTGTATTCATAACATTGTCACGTTATCTATTGACACATAAGTATGCACACAGTAGACATTGGAGAATTCAGCTAAATATATAATACCTAAATGGCTATATATACATGTATATCCCGAATCGGATCCTCTATTGCTAGTCAGTGTTGCATTTTCTATTGCAACGACAGATGATGACACATGTTAAAAATGTTTTCAAAACTTGTACTAATAATTAAAAAATTCAGTAACAAAAATACTGGATTTAAAAATATTTTTAACACATGTCATGATTCGTCGTTGCAATAAAAGATACAACACGCAAATACAATATAAAATATGATTCGTGTATATCGGATGTCTGTGCATATTAGTAATTACTACTATACTAACTAAAACAAGAGACGGTAAATATAATAATTCGAATGTTTATACTATATTGTAGAATCAAAACTTATCTTGTGTCACGTGTGTGATGTAAACAATGATTTCCTTTTTGCAGATTAATTTTGAGATATAAATTAAGTCAAAGAGATACTTTAATTTGATGCATCTTACCAATAATTTGTAACTAACTAAGGAAAGTTAGAAAAGGCAGCTAACTAGCAAGAATCCAACACAACTGGCTAATCATACAGTGAAATCATACCATACGTGGTATAGTACCAATCACATAATTATTTTCCCTAAACAATTAATTAATCTAATTGGCCCAGCTGCATAGCATTATTGGCTAATCCAATTTTAATACAATTGCCATTCTCTTTTAGTCCAAGTCATGATTAACACTTAATCACTTGAACAGTAAACTCATTGATTTAATTATGTCTGTAGAAATAATTGACTAATAAGAAATTAAGAAAATAACATATATTTAGGTGGTATGTACTTTTCTAGATGTGATATGATATCATGGCTAATATATTGAATCTACTTTGTACCCGGCCTAGATTTTTTTTAGTTTGTATACATATTTTTCTTTTCGGTGATTTCAATATGTGTCAATCATCTATGTATGTGATAAAAAAAATTACTCTTCGTTCCTTAATAAAAGTCTCCACTCATTAGAAGGGATGAGACTTTTATTACGGGACGGAGAGAGTATCATGCTAAAATGCAATAGATTATTTGAATTGTGACGGTGCTGACCAAACTGATGTTGTTTAGGTAAACTTTACTTCTCACATGCACATAAAATTCAAAATAACTAAAGGAAACTCTTATACAAAAATTAGGGTTTAAAAAGAATCAGATACACTTGGAAAGAAAACTCTATCTAAAAATTAGGATTTAGGATAAGATTTAGTTCCTATTCTTCTAGTGCAGGTTGTTTTATTCCTTGAAGTGATGGCTTCATCTATATTTAGCCTAGTCTTCATTATTTTATCCATATTTTATAAAAAAATCACACTTCAAATGTTCATGTAGTTAACTGTAGTTATCGCCCATTTTACAACGTTAATTTATAATAAAATTAAAGAAAACAAATTGAAGTGAAAGGTAAAAACTTTTTGAGCTATACTAGAGTTGACCAAAATTGTTTTAAAACAACATGGTTGGTGCAATGACAAGACGAGAGATGAAGGAAGTAAACAGTTGGAGAATTTTTTCTTAAAAAGATTTCAAAAGAATTCTATTAAATTATATGGGTGAAAATCAGTTAAATTGATCAAAATGTTATTTTCTTTTTTAAGAGAGTACACTCGAATTTAAAAGAGAGGAATTTTTTATTTTTATTTTGAAGCGTGACTAATCGAAGTAATGTATGCGTATATACTACTATAATTGAAGAATAATACAGTAGTATTGTGAAAATCCAGTTAAATTAAATTAATAAAAAGGGTGAGAGGAGAGATCGAGTGGGGGGAGTGGGTACAGTTGAAGTACAGAGTGAGTGATAAGGAAGAAGAGGTGGGACCCACCGTGCAGGAGTCGAGCACGCGAAAATAGCGCGGGAGCTGTCCCCCAACTCACGTACAATACCAATACATCTTTATTATTTTCCCCATTTAATTTACTAAAAACACAAAATCTTTAATCATTTTATTATTATTATTATTATTATTATTATTATTATTATTATTATTATTTCTCCCTTGAATTTTCAAGAAATGAATAAAAATAACAAATTTATGTTATATTTTTATATATTTTGTGAATATAATTATTATGTTAATAGTTTTTAGGTATTACAATAAATATTAACTGAAAACGGGAAAAATCGTAATAAAAATGACCTAAATGTAAATAGTGACCACGGAAAATGATTAGTATATTATTCATCTCCAAAGCATATATGTAAGGGGAGTTACTATTTCATAGATCAAGCTACATGTATTTAAATGAAAGTTGCAAGCTCAAATATGAATCACTGTGATTTTTTAGATTAATATCGATATATTTTAAGAGTTTAAAAAATATATATTTATTCTGACCCATTTACATAGAGTCATTTATTAAAATTAAGAGCCCATTTGGCTAAGCTTATTTTCAAGAGTTTATAAGCTATAAGAGCTTATAAAATGTATGATGACAAGAGTTTATAAGTTGTTAAAGTGTGTGGATAAAATAGCTTATAAGTTTGAAGAGATAATTAAAAAAAATGTGAAAATTAAAAAAAAATGGAAATTTTGAAATCCATAATGTTGTAAAATCAAATGGAAGTGTATATAATATAAATATAAAAATAAAATAGAGTTATAGTAGTTAAAAAGTAAAATTAAAAAAATATAAGTTGAGGTGGATGAGCTTTTTTTTAGACAGTTTATAAGTTGTTGGTATAAGAGTTATGGTATATATGAGAAGTGAAGTATATTCCTTTATGTGAGAAATACAATATATAGAGTTTACAAATCTATACAAATCTTAACAACTCCTATAGATACGGTAGTCGTCTGATATGCATAACAACTAAGGTTTATCTATGTGGCTCGATAATGATCTAGAAGCTTCCTTAATACGCCCCCGCAAAATTGAAGTACCATCGGCAACGGAAATTTTGGATCGGAGTAGCTCAAACCGAGTCCTAGGAAGCGACTTAGTTAGCAAATTAGCCAACTGATCCACCGTGTTCACGTATGAGACATATAGTATCCCTTTGGATGATAAATCACGAACAAAGTGAACATCTATAGCAATATGTTTCATCCGGGAGTGTTGAATTGGATGTAGAGCCAAACGTGTTGCACTCATATTAGCACACAAGAGTTTTGGAGTGATAGAGATAGGAATGTTAAGCTCTTTAAAAAGATTCACAATCCAGCTAACTTCAGAAGCAGTCGAAGCAAGCGCCCGATATTCTGCTTTAGTCGATGATCACACGACTCCAGTTTGCTTATGAGATCGCCAAGAAATCGGATTTTTACCCAAAAAGATTATATAAGCTGATGTCGACTTGCAATCCTTAAGATCCCCACCAAAATCAGAGTCCGAGTATGCCGTGAGTTGTAAGTGAGTCGGTTTGTGAAGAAGTAAGCCATGATGTATGGTACCCTTAAGATATCGAAACAAACGTTTCACTTCACTCCAATCATGAGCTGTTGGTGAAGCCATCCATTGAGCAAGACGATTGACAGTAAAGGAAATATCAGGTCTAGTGAGAGCAAGATATTGCAAACCACCAAGTGCACTTCGATAAGCAGTCGGATCCACAAAATTGTCAGATATTGCACCATCACGTGGATTACTTGGTGTCCTTAATGGTTTCGCACCATCCATGTTGTAGCGTCGAAGAAGGTCAATAATATATTTATGTTGAGATAAAAAGAGACCTTCTTTACAGCGAGCCACCTCAACACCAAGAAAGAAAGAAAGAAAGGGTCCCCAAATCCTTAACAACAAATTTGTGCTGCAAATACTTGATTAGCTTCTCAATATGCGATGAACTAGAGCCTGTGACAATTAGATCATCGACATAGACAAGTACAATAATGTGAGTATTTGCATGATTATAGATAAAGAGAGAAGTATCAGCTCGAGATTGAATAAATCCAAAGGAGAGCAGTGCAGAGCTAAGAGCAATATACCATTCACGCACTACTACAAATTTGCACATACATAACACTTGATAGATAACAGTTTTTATAAATACCGTTATGTATGTGCGTGTATTTGTAATACCGTTGTGTCCTGCGTTGTAAGCAATCGGGGATTCTTCCGTCGACAGTGGTAACAACAACCTTCGCACGTTCCGATCTCCCTCCCTATGGCAGGGATTTCGATCTCTCTCGTTTCTCTTTCAAATCAGCGATGCTGTCTTCTTCACGCAGACGCCACCGTGACAACCCTATCACCACCATCGCGAGGAGTCAACATTCCTAGCAGTAGCAATAGGGATAAGGTTCCGCCCCTGTCCTTTTCTCCACCTACAGTCGTAGTGGACTGGCAGGTGCCATCGTCAACAGCTCCCCTGCTGCCATTGCAAACTAGCCCCACCTCTACCGCCGCTTCCAGTTTTCGGACAAAACTCAACGACATATAAGGTTTTCTCCTACTTTGTTTCTTTTTGTTTTATTTTGTTATTTTTGTATTATGTAGTTCCTAGTTATTGTTAAGTCTATTTCGTTTCTGAAACTTACTTCACAATTAGGTATTTCATCTTGTTTCTAGATGATTTTAAATATATTGAATGACCTGTATGATTTTCAAAAATCATATGTAATTTCTACACTTCTAACTATGAAACATGGCTTTAGAGTTCATGACTTCAATATTTTGGTTCTGATTCATGAATTACCTTTCTGATTATTTGAGTTTGCAACTTTAGTATCTAGGTGCATCCTCATAATTTTAGTTTCTAGGGAGTGGTAGTTTCTGTGGCCAGTACTCGTTCTTAAATTTCGTTATCTTGAACTGTAGGCAATCATTGAGAGAATGAGAGAATTGGAAAAGATGGGTTAAAGATTTTTGGGCAGTGCACAGGGGATCAACAAGGCTGCATACTAATGAATTTGGTAACTTCAACTCCATTAACAACCACTTATCAATCTTTTTTTTTGGATCGTATATTGGAACTAATCCCATTTTTATGGAAGAAATTGATGTAGTTTCTACTTTATATAATACTAAGAACGTGGTGGTAGATTTGTGTGGCGGCATAGTGGGACTCACTCTACTTACAGAACATATTAGTTTTCTCACAGAGTAAGAAAAATGTTTTTCGTACTTATCTTTCTTTTAACTACCTCTCTCTCACAACTATATATATAAATATGGAGCAAAGAGTTAATCTTGTCCACCTTGTTAAATGATGCAAGCAAATTGCTTTCTTATTTGAATCCTTGTTTGAATTAAGTTGATGCTATACTTCTTATTGATGAAATTTTGATGATTACAAGTGCCGATGACCTGATGCAAAACTACTTATGCAAATCAACATACCAAGAGGATCTAGTCCTTTCACCTTGTTTTAAGTATTTTATTAGTGTATTGTTATGATTCTATTGTATTGTAATACACTTACCATAGTTATGGTTGCAGGTACAAACACAAGTTCAGGATTCCATCTTATACTTGTGTATCAATTTTCTGGGTGATCCAGTTTGGCTGGTTTGGGGCTCTGAACTTCTATATGTTGTCCGTGTGTCTTTACTGCTTTTTATGAATATCTTGTAATTATATTATTTGGAAAAGAGATATTCTCTTGTTTTATAATTAGTCTAATTTCCTTGAATTTCATATAATATTTCTATTAGGTATTAGTCCATCTCATTATTTTCCTTTTTTGCAGAAACCAAGAGGAATAATTTCATTACTAGATGAAGCTTGGTATGCCTTCTAATGTTTATCTCCCTAGTTACTTTCTTAATGTTTTAAACTTGATTTGAAATATGCATTGCATCTGTACCTTATTATTTATAAACATTGGTTGTTCATCATTAGATTGATTAATTCTTGTCAGTAGTGTATCTTGAAGAGTTGGAAGAAGAATCAACATAGAAAGAGCATTTAGCACACCAAGTGTTGGAGCATTGATCATTAAGTTGGAGTATTGATCAAAGGATGATGATTTGTGTTTCTTAAAGTGTGATCATTTTAGTTTAGTTTATATGGACACAATTACTTGTGTATCTAGTCAAGAGACTATGGATTATCCTTGTAATATCTTTACTGTGTTGGGTAATAAAATATAATATTTACAAATTATAGAACATTAGTGTTTGGTTCTTACAAAATTGAAAACAAGTCATTAAGTAAAAGAAAAATTCAAAATAAAGGCAAAAATGATTTTAAATTTGCCCAAGGAATACATAACGGTCAACATTAAAAATTGTTATCTATAGCTTAGAATACATTACAGTCTTTGAAATGTTTACATAACGGTTAAAAACCGTTATGTATGAAGCCACATACATAACGGTTATAAACTATTATTTATAACAGGTACTTTTCTTAATACCATAATACATAACGGTTTTTTATGCATATACATAACGGGTTTTATCCGTTATGTATGTGCGCTTTTCTAGTAGTGATGTGGAGCTTGTCATAAACCATACAGAGACTTGCGTAGTAATCAGACATGCTTTGGAGAGGCAGAATTCACGAATCCCGGAGGTTGAGACATGTAGACTGGAATCTTCAAATCCCCATGAAGGAAGGCGTTGCTAATATCGAGCTGTTTCATGGGCCAGTTTGCAGAAAGAGCCAAAGTTAAAACTGTTATGATCGTGACGGGCTTTACTACAGAACTAAATGTCTCAAGAAAGTCAACTCCGGGGCATTGGTAAAATTCCTTAGCAACCAATCATGCTTTATAACGTTAAATTGTTCCATCGGGTTTACGTTTGATACGAAATACCCATTTACACCCAACAATATTAGCATGAGATGGAGGAGATACAATAGTCCATGCACCATGACGTTGTAATGCATTAAACTCATCAGTCATGGTTTGTCTCCAATGAGAGCTGACAAGTGCCTCAGACACAGAAGATGGTTCGACATCATCGAGAAGAGGATGTTTCGTCGCTGCAAATGACCGTTTCGATTTTAAAATATTGTTTTGTGAACGAGTTCGCATAACATGCGTCCGACTTGGAGGCGGGGGTGGATTGTTGTTTTCTGATATGGAAGTGGATTCCGGTGTGCGAACCTCTGTATGTGGTGGAGATGATTGATCATGTGAGGGTGCATTTACAAGTGCTTGTGGCAAGACAGACGAAGATGATGAGTCTAAAAAAACATACATATCACTGGATTCTTGATGTTGTGTATCAGAGGGTGTACTAAAATCCCAAAATGTGAATTCAAAGAATTTGACATGCCTTGATACATATATTTTTCCAGTGACCAGATCATAACATCGATATGCACTCTGACTAGTAGAATACCCTATAAATATACATGGTTTTGATGGAAACTCCAATTTACCAATATTATAGGGTCGCAACCACGGAAAACAAATACAACCAAAGGTGTGCAATTTTAAGTAATTTGGCGCATGTTTAAATAATACTTCAAAGGGACTCACCAAAGCATGTAGAGCTGTAGGCGTGCGATTGATGAGATATGTCGCAGTTTGAACAACAAAGCTCCAAAATTTTGGTGGCAAACGAGCATGGTGAAGTAAAGCACGAGTAATCTCAAGAATATGTTTGTTCCTGTGTTCACAAATACCATTCTGTTGCAGAGTATGTGGAGCAGTTGTCGGACAATTAATGCCATTAGCACAAAGATAGGGTTTTAATGCCATGAATTCTCCACCATTATCAGTATAGAACTTTTTAATTTGAGTATCAAACTGTTTCTCAACAAGTGAGCGATAATGACAAAATATAGAAGAAACTTATGATTTGGCATTTAACATATAAACCCAACAATAACGGCTAAAGAGGTTCACAATCAGTAAAAAATAGCAACATTCGTCAATAGAAGTAATAGATGCAGGACCCCAAACATCTGCATATAAATATTCAAGAGGGTTAGCAACAAAAGATGAATCACCAAATGGTAAACGACAAGCCTTGCTCAAACTACAAGACTCACAATCATTGGTCAGAATATCTGACTTATTTAATAATGGTAAATGAAATTTGGACAAGATGTTGGTGCTGATACGGCTTGAGGGATGTCCAAGACGAGCATGCTAATGACGAGCCGTTGTCCGCACACCAAGAGCAGCCACCTTAGAACCGAACTAGACATCGGAGGTTGCATATGATAGATACCATCACTGCATGGCCCTCGAGCCAGTTCTGCCCCCGTGATGGGATCCTTAATCATAAAGAAATTAGGAAAGAACTCCATAGAAACTGTTATTAGTCTTAGTAAACTGATGTACGAAGATAAGATTTTTAGCAGCACCAGGCACACAAAGTACATCAGATAATAAATAAAAGCGTGAAGGTGTATGAATATGAGAAATACCAGTATGAGAAATATGAAGTCCTGAACCATCGGCAAGTTGAACTTCGTTTGTACCATCATATTCAGAGTGTATCGAAAGATTAACAAGTTCGCTGGTCAGGTTGTGAGAAGCACCCGAATCCATATTATCCAAGAGGGGACGTGAGAGTGACGTGGAGAGTGAGCCACATTCATGGAGGGTTGTAGGCGCCAACAATAAGGAGCAGTATGGCCCTTATAGCCACAAATTTGGCAAGTTACAGTATAGTCACGATTGCCATGAAATTGACCACGACCTCCAGCACGGCCGCCGCGGCCTTGGCTGCTACCACCGCGACCACGATGATGAGAAAACTAACCACGACCACCTCCCTGATTCTTTGAGTAAGAATGTGGCTGTGACGCCGATGCACCAGATTGAGCAACATTTGTTGTAGCAACGAGATTGGATGCCACGGTTTCAGCCTGCTTGAGATAAATCTCATGTTTGATTAATCGATCACGTAGCACTTCAAAGCGGAACGGGGTTTCACGAGTTCGAACAGAATTCACGATCTCATGATATTCTGGACTCAGCCCGTTAATGATATAGAGTGAGATCATCATCTTATACTGGTGTATCAATGAGGCCCAATTCATCAGTGAGGGCTTTGATGTGATTGACATATTCTGCAATAGATTTGTCACCTAAGGTGGCTTTGGTCAAGGATGTCTTCAAAAACATCACATGTGCCTGAGATGTACTAGCAAAGGCACCAGATAAGATGGAGAACGCAACAGCAACAGCAACAGTCTTGGCAGATGAAAGAATCGAAAGGATGTATGATGAAACAGATCTAATATCGTCGCAACCAAGAGAAGTTGATCCTGTTGGAACCAGCAGGTCCAGCACGTTGCTGCTTCAGGATCGGTAGTAGAGTTCGCATGTGGCGTCGTTCCGTCAATATGACCGATCAAGGAGAAGCCATTCAGTAAGGCACATAAATGAGTGCGCCATGAAGGAAAGTTTGTTGGGGTTAGTTTGATTGGTAGATGAGTATGAGAGAAGATTGGAGTAACAGACGATGGAGTTTTGGTTAGTGTTGAACCGATTGTTTCAGAGGTATTGTTACTGGTGGTGCCGACCATTATTTGCGGAAGCGAGAATAGAAATGGATCGTAAACGTATTCTCGGTAGAGAAAGGCTAAGCTGATACCTTTATGTGAGAAATACAATATATAGAGTTTACAAATCTATACAAATCTTAACAACTCCTATAGATACGGTAGTCGTCTGATATGCATAATAACTAAGGTTTATCTATGTGGCTCGATAATGATCTAGAAGCTTCCTTAATAGTTGGAACTTATTTTGCCAAACACTTTTAAGGAGCTTTTAACTAGTCAAATACCCCCTAAATCTCCTCTTTATTAGTGGGACAGTAGGGGGTGTTTTTTTTTTTTTGGCAAATGGAACTTTGTCATCTACTCCCTCCGTCTCATCCAATTTGTCATGTTTTATTATTTTTACTCCTCACATATATTCAAGAAGCATGACGAATTGGATGAGACGGAGAGAGTATTTTTTTTCATAAAAAAATATATACTACCTCCATCTCACCCACTTAGTCCCATTTGCAAATAGCACAAGAACCAAGGAAAATTGGGATATGTGGATATAATTAATTCTGAGGAGAGAGAGTTAATTGTAGTTAAGTATTTTTTATCATTTTAGGAAATGAGACTAATAAGTGAGACGAACCGAAACAATAAATAAAACTAAGTCAATGAGATGGATGTAGTATATCTGATAATATAAGATAATTTAGTGGTCGAATCAAAGACGGAATGCAAGCAACGGAGATTAGAATCATAGAAATTAAGTTCGATATACAAGGGAATGCGATTGTGCAATTAAGTATTGGGCTTTGATTCATGTTTATTGATTTTTGTTGAAGAGATCAAGACATATTCAAGCAAATTTTCACAGTAAGAAATTACTATAAGAGGCGAGATACATATATTATATAATGAGTTTTTATTAAGAGCGTTATAGATCGTTTCAAAAAATTAAGATCGTTATAGATAACAATAATCAGTTATCTGCGGTGACGTGTCATGTCCAAAAATTGTCACGACTCACGACTAATGGTTTGACGATGTCAACAAGATGGTGGTGGATCCCGCGCTCATTTTGTAAGTTCCAAAAATATTTTTATATATAAAAATATTTTAATATTATATCTCAAAAGAAATTTTAACTTTTCAAAAAATTTCTGATGAGATTCAAACATATTTAGTACTACTATTATTAATATTATTTCACAGCTTATGCAAAAAACAGAAAAAACCGTATCACTATATACATTAATTCAAATGATTCATATTTAAATTATTATGTATATGTATACGAAATAAGCACACGATTCCTGCAAATATACATTTATTACAACGTAAATTCAACGTTATCATGCCTCGTCGTTATATTAGAAATCAGTATAGTACTTATAGTTGATAGTATTTCATTGCTATAGTAAGTATTAGTAATAAAATTTATTAATTGCGTTATTTATTTATTTATTATTTTATTTTGAATTATTATTATTATTTTATTTATTTTATTTATTATTATTTTTTTCCAAGTGCAAATGAGAGCTGAACTTGATAGATTTTGATTGGACAAACGCTTTGTTTATGTTTTTTTTATTTATTTTTTTTTTTTGGTAAACTCTTTGATTTTAGTGTTGAGAATATTTGAGATTTGGACCATCAACAGAAAAAATTAAATATCACCTTCATAATTCAAAAATATATTCTGATTTTCAAGACTTAATTTATTTGTGTTGCAAATTGCAATATTCGGTGAGCGGATTCCTCTCTCTCTCTCTAGAGATTAGAGGTGGCGTGGGGTTGAGGTTGGGAAACCAATTAATTCTACAAGAGAAATGATGAAATGGCTTAAACTTATGAGAAGTAAAAGGAATTCCATTATATAGATAATAGATTATATATGTTCCTCTTTAGCCTAACATATCCTCACCTCAACTTATCTTCGACAACATATATACCCAACCCAACGAATTTTAATACTACTATATATATGTTCAATAATCAATATCAACTAATATGATTAATTCTCTAGCTACGTAGTGATTAATTATAATAAAATCTAGGTATTTCGTGATGATTTATTAAGTCAAATCATATTAAAATAAAATAAGACTGTTGCCAAATTAATGTAAAGTAATGGAGTTGGGTGCATGAACTCTAATTAAGTCTTTTAATTACTACTGTACTTCTCTCGACAACGGCTGGACGCCGCTGAAGTGGGCCCACTCCCGATCGTGGCTGCGGAGGGAAAAGTTCACGTCTACTTGCGCCTAACTCGAGTTTTTGACTTATGCTCGAGTTCGGTTCGATTAACAATTCAGTCAGATACTCAACAAAGATGTATTTGAGTTTGAGGAGAGCTCAAAAAAACTCGTGAAAGGCTCAAAGTTTATTTAAATTCTGCTTAAGTTCATCAAACTCGAGCTTAATTATTATTAAATGCTTGCTCGATTGCCCGGCTTGCAATTAAGGGTCAATTAAGGCTCCATTGACGAACTTGATCATGGGATGGGCCCACAAACATGCTCGACTGTAGGGCTCGCGAATAAGCTCGATTACACACCAAGTAGTGATCAGTGAGTCGAGCTCGATCATTGTATTGGCCAGTAGTGAGTCTTTGCAATCGAGACGGTGGTGGTGTGAGTTTACATGCAAATGCAAAACTATATTCTTATACAAAACCCATATATTGTTACCCACTTGTTTCAATAATTTGATTTTCTCGTAAAAAACATAATACAATAATGCTTTAGCGGCTCATGATTTTAACACCCATGTGCTACATGACGCAAAATTACAAAAATCCAGGTCTCGAAGAACTCTATTATAAAATTAATAAAATAAAAAATCTTAAAGTCATATTATATTCACTACAACAAAAATATCTAATAGTGACACAATTTTAGTGATATCATGAGTGAGTGTCACAAAATTTGCTACACCTTTAGTGTAGCAAAATTTAGTTACATCCATACATGCATCTATAATATTTTGTGACACATAAAAATGTAAGTAAATTAGTTACATCTAGAAATGTAACAAATTTTGTGACATCTATACATGTCATTAAATTTTGCTACATCTTAAAGTGTCACAAAATATTTTTGTTACACACGTAGGTGTCACAATCTCTCTATGACACAAACACCTATATAAATAAGAATTGTCCCACATCGAAAAAATATAAGAAAAAAACATGCATCATGAAATAATGACAAAAACTAATTCCTCCAAGTGAAAATTGGAGTACACAATTGAAAATTGAAGAAGAAAACACACATGCATACATACATACATATTATAATCTATATAGTATATACATATATACACACGCCCACACACACATGGGAATATATATATATATAATTTTATTATTAATAAAATATTTTTTTAAGCAATAATTATAAATAAATTGTCAAAAAAATAGCTACACTTTCACATGTCAAAAAGTTAGTTACACCTTCAAATGTCACTAAATTTAGTGACATGTTTTGTTTTTGTGACACGCATATTAGTCGCTCAACCATAAAGTGTCACAATTTTTTTTAAAGACATTTATAAGTGTCACAATTCCTTTAAAATTGTGTCACTATTTGAGCATTTTGTTGTAGTGATTGGTGCTGACAACGAATTGAAGTTCAAAGCTAACGGAAAAATGCACTTGGAATCCTACTACTTACGTTTCTATTTTTGTGTTCTAATTGTGTGCTAAATTTTAATTTCTATTAATTTTATGTGTTTTTTTAATAATTTTAATTTGTCATTATTAATTTAATTTTATAATTATTTTATACAGTTCACCCATCCGATTTGATTTTATAATTATTTTTTAGCATTTAATTTCACTTTTATTAGTTACATTATACTAGTGTTATATCAATATTATATTATAAAAATAATAAAAATTAAAATTAGAGACACGATTAATACACCAAATTTGAGACAGAAGATTCCATCAAAAAAATAATAGTAATCAAGTAATGGAAGTTTCCTCCACCACCAACAAAAAAGGAGCAACCCTTAAAATAGCCACTTTGATATAACAAACCAAAATAATAGTCACTCATATAAAAAACACAAAAATTAGCCACTCTTACCAAATTCACGAATACATGATACGCGACTCATGTATTCGTGAAAATTAACCTTGAATATATGAATACACGAATACATGAACACACGACTTATGTATTCGTGAAAATTAACCTTGAATACATGAGTGACTAATATTTGTATTTTTTATATGAGTGACTAGTATTTGTGTTTTTTATATGAGTGACTAGTATTTTGGTTTACTATATCAAAGTGACTACTTTTAGGGATTAACTCAACAAAAAAAATGCAATAAATAAATAAATAAAAACACAATGAAAGTGATGCATATTATGTAAAGTATAGTGTTAATAACAATTATATAAAGAATTGGTCAATACATTTGTTTGTCATATGTAGGACTGTGCAGGGCTCGCTTCAGTTACCAAATTGAATCATACCGTTAAAATCAAAATAACAATTCATTATTATTAGAAATCGGAACCAAATCAAACATATTCGAACCAAGAATTTCGATCCGGTTAAGAATTATGATTATATACCAAAATATCAAAATTTAAAATGTTATTTTAAGTTTATTTATTTTTTTACAAAATAATATCGACGGTAGTGTAGCTCACATGAAGTGAGTGGTAAATATATTCCAATTATTGTTGTTTGCGTAATTAGCTAGAGAACATTACTAACTTAATTTTCTATTTCATGCATTAAACTAGTTTTGTATCGGTGCGTTGCACCGATATTAAAAATTTATTTAAAAAAATTAGAATATATAATACAATAAAATGTAAAATAGAACATCAAATCATTTTTATTTTTTTTTAATCGGAAAAGGGAATTTTATTGAAAGCAAACAAAAGGTACGAGGCGTACCGAAAATTATAGATCACCCATTCGACCACAGGTCACATAAACGATTTCTATCCCACATCTTGTAACTACACACAGTTTCTGCCTCGTCCTTAACCATACACCAACTCCAATATCGACACTTTATTTCCTCCTTGACTCGGTGGAAGTTCCACTCCTTATGCTCAAATTTTACCGAGTTCCTCCATTTTCACAAAACGCAAACAACTCAGATCCATAACCCACCCAAAAGGAATTTTGTCTTACCTCTTCCTAAGAACTCGGTGAAGCAAAGAAAGTGATGTCCAATTTTCCTCGGCGATGCCCCGTTGAAGACACACCATTGAACAATCTCGTGCCAAAGGTTCTGCATAGCCGCGCACTCGAGGAAGAAGTGGCGAGCTGATTCGAACTCGTGCTTGCAGCCGATGCAGAACCGATCTTCGATAGGGACCTCCACCTGCTTGCATAGGTTGTCCATCGTTGGCAACCTATCCCACACGAGCCTCCACATCATAACACGAGCTTTATAGGGGGCAGCGGATTTCCAGATTTTGGAGAACGGGAAGGTCGAGCACCTAGGCCGGGCCTCGCCGCGTCGTCAGTTTTCAATCTCTTCATAAGCCTTCTTGGTCGAGAAGATTTTGCCCGTGCCTCCGTTCCACTCCCACCAGTCAACTCTCCCTTCGGTGAGGGTGAAATTATTGAGCAACACACTCAGCTCGCTCCACTCATCCTCGTCTCTAGTCCTTGGTTCTCTTCTCTAATGAACCTCCCATTTCCAAACGCCATCCGCCCAATATCCCGGCCCTTCAGAGATTGATCAACACTTCAGTGAAAAAGGCGAGGGAATCAGATTTTGAGAGGCTCCCCACCGATCCATATGTCTTCCTAGGGTGTCAGTGTCAACGGGTGGGTATTACCCGGACCCGACCTGCTCAAAAAGTTACGGTTCGGGTCCAGACCCACCCGCTACACTAAGGACCCGGACCCGGACCCGGACCCGGAAATTATAATTTGAACGGGTCCGGGTCGGGTAATTACCCATGGGTCTAGACCCGGACCCGGACCCGGCTAGTTTTTTTATTATTTTATTATTTTTATTTTATTTATAGTTTTTTTTTCAGTTTTTTTTAAAAATTTTTTTAAAAAATTTAATTTTAGTTTTACCCATGTGTGAAGGTAGGCATATAGTATAATTAACGTATTTTTTTATTATTATTTACTTCTTCTTTTTTGGTTTGTGATTGTTATTATCCATGTATTTTAAAATTTTAGTGTGTTACAACTATTTAAGATGTACATTTCACCACTTTGTACACGTATATTTTCATTAATACAATATATAATTGCTTTCTTTAGTCTTCAATTTCGTAATACAACATATAGTACATGATTCGTAGTGCATTCTTATAATTATATATAATCATCATAATTATATTTTCTTGGTATGAAAATTTGGATAAGAAAGTAATTAATTATATGTTTATTTATGGTATATCCTGACAATATTGTTACATTAAATAATTTTAGTGGGTGTGGGTTCTTAATTTAATTGATGATAATTACATACTACAATATTACCATAAATTGTAGTGTTTAATCACAATATAATAAAATAAATAAAGACAATCTAAAATATAATTTCATCACATTGTGTATAGATAATAAAGTAACATTAAAACATGCAAAAATAAAAATAAAAAAAAAAAACGGGTCAGGTCCTACCCAGACCCGGAAATGTGAGTCGGGTCGGGTCAGACCCGGTGCATATATGGGTCTGACCGGGTCCGGGTCGGACCCGGACCGGACCCGTAAATCAATTAGTGACCGGGTCTTGAGCGGGTCCGTCCGGGTATTACCCACCCACTGACACCCCTATGTCTTCCCAAAACATGGTGTCTTTCCCGTCACCAATTTGCCTCTCTACCTTGTTCCAAAACCAACTCCCCGCATCGTCACTAACCATAGACAAAATTTTCTCCACCAGCCAGAGGGGCCAGCCCTTTCTCTCATGCCCACAGCCCCTTGTCTCGTCCAGCACGGCTCGCCATGGCGGGAAATGATCACACGTTTCCACAGGCTACCATCTTATTGTAAAAATCTCTAGATCCATTTGAAGAGGAGAGCTTGGTTAAAGAATTTAAGTTTTTAAAACCCAGCCCTCCTTCCGATTTTGGCTTGCAGAGATCCTCCCATTTAATCTAAGATAGTTTCCTTTCCCCCTTTGCTCCTCCCCAGAGGAAGGTGCTGTAGAGACTCCTTAAAGTATTGGTAACCTTCTTAGGGAGGTGGAGGACTGACATTCCGTAGACTGGCAGCACTGTGAGGATTAACTTAATAATCGAGATCTTTCCCCCCATCGATAAGGATTTTGCATCCCACTTCCTAAGCCTTCCTTTCGCCTTTTCGACCAAATCACCCCAACCGTCGGTCCCGAGGAGTCTGCCCCCCACCTTCAACCCAAATGTGTTGTTGGTAGATTTCCGATTCGGCACCCCTAGCCCTTCGACCATTTCATCCACTTCCTCCCTCTCCAAGTTCATGCTGAATGCCTAACTTTTCTCGAAATTAACCGAGAGATCCGAGGCCAGTTCAAAGTTATTCAACATCCGCTTGATGGCCAAAGCATTCTCTCTGCTTCCCTCCATTATGAACATTGCATCATCGGCAGGTGAGAGAGTTGAACTCGATTTCTCCCAAAAAGGCTGAGGCCTTCGACAGCTACCAAAAAGAGGAAGGGCGACAGAGGGTCTCCCTGTCGGAGGCCACGCTCTAAGGCAAACTCACCAGACGGGCTTCCTTTAACTAGCACGTTCGCCTTAGCAGTGGAGATGCATTCCTTGATCCACAACACCCATTTATCCGGGAAGTTCATTTTGCGTTGCATATCCAACAATTAATCCCAGTTAACCAAGTCACACGCCTTGGCAAAATCGACTTTAAAGAACAACCGCTTCGTTTTAGATTTTCGCGCATCTTCGATAGCTTCATTCAAGACAACAATCCCGTCAAAGATAAATTTGTCCTTGAGAAAAGCCATCTAAGTATCTCCGATGAGCTTCCCAAGGACAACTTTTAATCTTTTGGCGAGAACTTTGGCCAGAATCTTGTAGAGACTGCTGATGAGGGAAATTGTAGAAATCGATAGATCTTATATTTTGGAATGAAAACGAAGAAAAAATTGATAGAATCAATGGCGGTTTTCAGCTAAGATAGAGTACTATTACATTCCCAAAATTTAACTCAGTACATAAAAGTGTGTTTTCTATATTTATACTATTACAGAAATCGTGTGTGTGTGAGAGTATTTAATCTCTGCCGTTCACGCTCATTAAGATCCAACGACCATCATGTTGCCAGCTGCCACTTCACGCGGATCCCGCTCTTCACTCATCGCGGATCGAACTCTATCAACAACATTCCCAGTAAAATACAGCGACACACTCCCACTTGCATGCATGAAGAAATATATGCGTCAACACCCCCCTCAAGATGAAGATGCATGGAAATCCAGCATCTGCATCTTGGACAACAAGTAGCGGAAATGAGGCCCAGGCAGTGGTTTAGTGAAGAAATCCGCGAGTTGTGCCACGGTAGAAACCTGAACTGGATTAAGAAACCCAGCTCGATAATGGTGCCTAACCAAGTGACAGTCGATCTCGATATGTTTGGTTCGCTCGTGAAAAATAGGATTCTTCGTAATGTGAACCGCAGCCTGATTGTCACAATATAGAGGGATAGGTGGTGTGAAAGAGACTTGAAAATCCTTGAGCAAATAGGAAATCCAAAGCAATTCCTTAGTAGTCATGCTCATAGCTCTATATTCTGCTTCACTAGAAGAAGCAGACACAGTAGACTGCTTCTTGCAGCGCCAAGATACCAAAGCCCCACCCAGAAAAACACAATACCCAGTAATAGAACGTCGAGTATCAACACAATCACCCCAATCTGCATCAGTATAGGCCTCAACTTTCAGGGAACTATGTGAAGGAAAATATAGACCAAGAGAGGGACAACCTTTCAAGTATTTTAACACGTGTAAGACTGCATTCCAATGGGAAGAAAGAGGCTTAGACATAAACTGGCTGAGTTGTTGAACAGCAAAACTTATATCTGGCCGTGTGAGGTTTAAGTATAGTAATTGTCCCACTAACTTCCTATATTTCTCAGGGTCAGTAAGCACATCTCCTACTTCACTATTGAGAATCAACCCAGAAGGTAAAGGTGTGGCAACTGATTTGCAATTAGAGATCCCCACATGTGAAATAACTTCAAGAATATACTTTCTCTGATTGAGGGAAATACCTGAAGCACTGCGTACGATCTCATTCCCAAGAAAAATTTGGCCTCCCCAAGATCCTTAATGGTAAAAGCTTCATGCAGCAACTGCTTAACTTCAGAAATAAGATGAACAAAAGGACTAGCAATGAGCACATCATCAACATAAACGATGAGAGCTATGTATGTAGCTGCAGAACCTTTGTGAAACAAGTAAGGATCAGTCACTGACTGTGTGAACCCATCCCTGAGAAGACAGTTGCAAAACTCTGCATTCCATTCTCGAGATGCTTGCCTTAACCCATATAAGCTCCTCACCAATTTGCAGACTTGACCTGGTTTGGCCCCAGCATAACCCTGTGGATGATTCATGTATATTTCATCATGCAAGTAACCATGTAGGAAGGCATTATTTACATCAAGTTGATGTAAGTGCCATTGAAGTGAAGTTGCTACAGCTATAAAAATTCTTACTGAAGTTAACTTTGCCACTGGTGAGAATACTTCTTGATAGTCAATCCCATACTGCTTTGCCATGCTAAGCTGAGCCTTGTATCGTTCCACACTCCCATCTGCTTTCAACTTGAGTTTGTAGACCCACTTGCTACCTATAGCTCTCTTCCCTATGGGTAGTTCTGTTAGAATCCAGGTGTTATTTTTCTCTAAAGCCTCTAATTCAGCATGCATAGCATCATTTCATTCTTTAGATAAGCATGCTTCTTTATAAGAAAAAGGTTCCCTAACCGTTTCCAAGTTGTATAAAAACTGAGTGTAAGATGGTGTAAAACCTGGATTCACTATGTAGGGAAAAGTGGAAGGCTCGGTATCTGCAACAACTGGTAAAGAATTTTTTGTGAATGCCACATGGCCGACAAAGTCCTCCATCCATTGTGGATGTTTCCTGATTCGGTTGCTCCTTCTCAAGGCTGCAACTGGTTGTTCAAGCACTACTGATTCAGTTCCTGGAATGGTGACATCTGGGATTGAATCATCATGCTCTACTTCAGCAAGAGAATCTCCACTATGCACCTGCTCTCCACTAGCATCAACATCTGTGACCTTGGCTGGAAGATCTTGAAAGCAAGGGAATGACAAAGAAGGATCAGTAGAGATATCCTTAGTACCAGAATAAGGGAACACTTTAGGGAAAAATTTAGCATCCCTTGAAATTATTGTGTTTTTATGATCCATATCATATAAGAGAAAGCCTTTATGATATGCATCATATCCCAAGAAAAGGCACTTAACAGATCTGCTAGTAAACTTACTTCTGTGTGCAACATGGTTTACTGCATAAGCTAGGCAACCAAAAGGCCTCAATATGCTATAATCTGGTGCAGCTCCATGTAGAACTGCATAAAGTGACTCCGATCCTAACACCCTGGTTGGTGTTCGATTCAGCATCCAAGTAGCTGTCAATATAGAATATGGCCAGAATTTCAAAGGCAAAGAACTCTGAAACATGAGAGATCGTGCTGCTTCCAACAAGGTCCTATGCCTTCTCTCTACAATCCCATTTTGTTGGGGAGTATATATACAACTTCTTTGATGAATGATCCCATATTCTTGAAATAACACCCTCATTTTCTTGTTCAAGAACTCAGTCCCATTGTCTGTCCTTACATATTTGATGTCTCTCTTGTAGTGTGTTTTGACCATTGTGATATAAGAATGGAAAACTGAGCTCACCAACTCCTCTGAACTAAGTAGATAAGTCCATATAATCCCACTGTGATCTTCCACAATTGTGAGAACAAATTTTGTGTTGCTCACACTTTCTTCAGAATAGGGACCCCAGATATCAGCATGAACAAGCTCAAATAAACTTCTGGATCTCTATTTAGCACAGGAAATGGATCTCTAGCCATTTTTGCTCTTAAACAAACTTCACACTATTCAATAGCTTGCACCTGGTCTGCTATGAACTTCTCTTTCAAGTGTGGCATATGCTTCAATGTAGTCAAAGAAGGATGGCCTAGAAAGTTGTGCCAGTCTTGCAAACTCATCTCCTCAGTTCTAAACAAGTGTGTAAAGTGGTTTTCCACTACTGTCTGAAATATATAGAGATTTCTCTCCATACTTCCAGTCCCTATTGTCCTTTTATCCACTATTCTCTCAAATGTGCAATGTGTTTGATGAAACACACATCTTACTCCATTGTCTTTAATCAGTTGTGCTACTGAAATGAGATTATGGGTAAATCCCGGAAGATATAGCACATCAAACAACACAATTTCAGCACTCAACTTCATCCTTCCTGCCACTGTAACCCTCTTTGTTGATCCATCTGGCAAATGAACCACCACCGGCTTGTCTAACCAATATGTAGTATGCAACATCTCCTTATCACAACACACATGAGCACTTGCTCCTGAATCCACAATCCACACAGTTTGTTCCATACTTGGAACGATACTGAAAGCATAGTGAGCGTCAAACAGGCCTGCTACATTCTTTCCCTCAGTTACCATGTTTACATCTGCCTTCTGTAGTGCATTATTCCCACTTGAACCTCCCAGATTTCCAATACACGTTGCTATCTCTGCTTGAATGATGCTAGTTATATCCATTGATTGAGAGCCTCATTCTGTGTGATTTCTCCCATCATACCTATCTCCACTTCTGGAATGCACATCATCTTCCTGCATATCCTCCATGTAGTTCACTTGAAATTTCTCTCTGCTATCCTTGTATCTTTTATACCATTCTGGGTACCCATAGAGCTTGAAGCATTCATGCATCTCATGTCCACTCTCTTTGCAATGATTACACTTCAATTTCTTCTTCTCTTCTTTACTCAGCCTCCTCTCACCTTGACCAGTTCTATATTTTCCACCCTGATAACCTCCTTCACCTCCTCCCTGCCTTTGCGCATACATAGCCATATGTCCTCTTCCTTCTACATAACCATCCTGAATGGATTTCTCATCTTCCACCTGAGTTATCATTGAGTAAGCTTTATCTACTGAAGGCAACGGTTCCAACAGCAAAATCTGACTTCTTGTATGCTCAAAACACTCATTCAATCCCAACAAAAACTGTACTAACCTCATATCTTCCCTCTCTTATCCAACACAGACCTTGCTTGACATGCACAATCAACTGGAGGCAGCACCATATCCATCTCATTCCATAACACCGTTAGGTTATTAAAATACTCCATGACAGTCTGATTACCTTGTGTATATCCTCTTATCTCCTTTTCTAACTTTGCAATCTTAGGTCCATTAGATCTGTCAAATCTCCTCACCAATGCATCCCACAATTTTTTCGTAGTATCATAATGAGAGAATGAGTTCACTAATTCCTTAGAAATGGAGTTAGTTATCCAACTTGATACCATATAATCAACTTTCACCCATTGTTTATAGAACTTCGAAGTAGGTTCAAGCTCTCCTAAGGTTCCATCTAACAATTCAAGCTTAGATTTCGCTCCTAGAGCTCTCTTAATTGATGATCTACTCCAGTTCAGAAAATTGGTACCTGTGAGATGAGCGGCAACCAATTGCATCCCCGGGTGATCTGCGTTGTGTAAATGCAGAATCTCTCTAATCTGTTTCTCTTCCACATCTCCATCTTCATCAGTTCCACCTCCATCATCTGGATTTGGCATCCCTTCATAATTGTTCCTCCGGTGATGCGCGCATGCGAACTTTCACCGACTTCATCATAGAATAACGAATTCCACTGCTGCGTGCGGTTTCCTTTCCCCATTCCTTCTAAAATCAGTTCCAATTGCTCAAATCAATAGCTCAACCTTGCTCTTGATACCATGTAGAAATCGATAGATCTCATATTTTGGAATGAAAACGAAGAAAAAATTGATAGAATCAATGGCGGTTTTCAGCTAAGATAGAGTACTATTACATTCCCAAAATTCAACTCAGTACATAAAAGTGTGTTTCCTATATTTATACTATTATAGAAATCGTGTGTGTGTGAGAGTATTTAATCTCTGCCGTTCACGCTCATTAAGATCCAACGACCATCATGTTGCCAGCTGCCACTTCACACGGATCCCGCTCTTCACTCATCGCGGATCGAACTATATCAACAACATTCCCAGTAAAATACAGCGACACACTCCACCTGCATGCATGAAGAAATATATGCGTCAACAGAAATCGGGCGAAAAGAGTTCAGGCTGCTAACTCAAATCATATTTAACTCAAATTATGTTATCCTAATTCATGGAAGAATTTTTTCTAAAAAATGGGGAACATTACAAAAAAGAAAATTACAATATACAAAGGGTAGTGATTCTAAAACATAATGTCTAAGACATAATATGGACATTTTAGTAATCTTAGCATAATTATTATTTTTTTAATTATTTTTGAAATATATGAAAATACATGAATACCCTCAATATATTTAAGGATTAAAATTTTTACAACCAAATATAAACTATATTCCATAATTATATCCATTTTCCACAATTATATCCAACCAAATCTAATCTAATTTGTTCCATAATTATATCGATGCTTCATAAATAAATCAAAACAAATTTATATCGATGTCACACAATGTATTAACCACGAGATTAAAGAAGCAAGCTTTTGTTCATAGTATTTTTTGTCTATTCATGAAAGCTTATTTTTCAAAATTATGAAGGATGTTTTTGACGGGAATTTGACTTGTAAGCCATTTTTTGGCTTTTAAATATAATATAGAGACTCCGTACTAGTTATAGTATATTTTTAAATATTTAATATTGTACTCCCTCCGTCCCCCATATTAGTGTGCATATTTCTCGTTTGGGACGTCCCCTATTAGTGTGCATTCCAAATATGGAAAGATTCCCTAAGCAAAAAGACATATTCACCCTAACTTTATTCTTATTTTTCACAGTTTCTACCTACTTTTTCCACTTTCTCCCTACTTTATCTTAATTTTTCCACTTTATACCAATTTCGTCTTAAACTGCATGCCGTTTCTCTCAGCACACTAATATGGGGACGGATGAAGTATTATTTATCATTTTGGTTTGATTTTATAATCTCTAAAATCGGAATCGATCCAAATACCAAAATTTATTGAAAATCAAAATCAAAATCGAATCAAACACAAAATAAGCTAATCGAATTTAGAGTAATGCTCCAATGCCCACCGTGGACATGCTTAATGTGCCCACGGATGACGTGTCATTGAAATATATAAGGAAGTTAATAAAAACTCTACCAAAAATAATTAAACCTTACTATAAAAAACTAAACCGTAACATAAAAAACTAAACCCTAAAAAAAAAATTACAGACTTGACATTACCACATCACCGGTAAATAAGTCCACCGTGGGTAGAGGATATTTCTAACCGAATTTATATTTCGATTCCCGATTCAATTACCGAGTATTGTTCGCCCATAGTTATATGTTACGTAAAGTATAGTGTTAATATATTGTACTTATAATAATATGTAGATCAAGAAAGAAATGGGCGAATTATATTAGTCAAAGAAATGGCAATTCTCTGTCGCAATCTGGACAAAGAAAGTTGCCAGATTTTTCAGAGGAGGAAAATTACTACTCCATGATTTGAGTGAAATTATGATTATCACCATCACTGCAGCAGCCACCTCACCATGACATAATTTCTTCAAAGAGAAAAAAGATCTGATTTTTGTTGTTACCCCAAGAACAAAAACGAAGGGTGTCGGATCTGAACTGTTTTCAAGTGTTCAACTGATTCAACTCAACGAATTATATGCATATTTTGTATAAGCAGAGAAGAAGAAGGGTGTGTGATGGAGAGCAGAGGTGCAGAGGCTGCGGCAGAGCAAGAAAATAAGAAAATCGAGCTGAGTAACGAGAAGAAGAAATCGAGGAGGAAGAAGAATAGGTACTCGTGGATTCCAAGATTTCCATGTGCGAGATTGGACGACGACGTTTCGGATGTCGGAGGTTTCGACGTCACTAGTGGGAATGATCAATCGGCGAAGCATCTGATTGTTATGGTTAATGGAATTATTGGAAGGTTTATGTTATGTTTCCCCTTTGAAGTTAGTTGCATTTAAAGTGTTTGATGAATGTTCGCAACCGTTTCTGGGAGAATTTGGGATGAGGGGATTTATGCTTAAGTTAAGACTTTAGATTTGTACGATTGTTAGTTATTTATTTCATTAATAGATAGGTGAAGATTATTTGTAGATACAGATTCTAACAAGTTTGTGACTTCACACTTTTGCAGTGCTCAAAACTGGAGATATGCAGCGAAGCAATTCGTGAATGCTTATCCTAGTGAAGTTTTAGTACATTGTGAGCTTTATGTTCTTCGGTTTTTCGTCTCGTCTTTCGTTCTCTTTTTAATTATATTCTGCCTTGTGTTCTCGTGTTGATCATATGCTCACATTATCCTCAAACGAGATACTAGTTCTTGAGAAGTTAGCTGGTTGTGGTTACTGATGATGGCTTATTATGTAAAGAATGTGGTGAATTCTGCATCTTGATAGTCTTGATTTATCTCAAGTTAAAAATGACTCAAAGATACACTACCACCCTCCGTAGTTTCTGATTGATTATCGTAGTTGATTAACGAGGCTTCTTTGATACAAATAACTGTTTAAATCTATACAAGATTGGGTGTTATGATCAAATCAAAAACAAGAAATGTGAACGCAGAATAGTATATCAGTCTCGCCTGTAGAATAATCGGAGGTTCTGCAACTTAAGTTATTTCATCTTATTACGCTAAAGCTTCTCTTGTTTTGTTCTTTAAATCAGAAACGTTGGATATGTTAGGCGAGAACTATCTCTTGTAACACAATTCAGTTCTTTGGTATGTCTCAAAATTGTTTAAAACTTGAAAAAAGCTAATATTCGTAACAATTCTGAAAACAGTTCTGGTATATAAGCTATAAAATTTAACTCCATTGCTTGAGCTATGTACATATTAATGCTTGTGAGGATTGCAGAGTTCTGTAAAAAAAGCGACTTTCATAACAATTCTGAAGCTATTCTGTCTTTTTTTTTTCCTAAAGAAAAGTTATCATTTTTCTCAATGTTTAAAATGCAAGTGAATGAAGCCAACAGCTTTAAGGGTTGCCAGAATTGTTCTTAATCGAGTTGCTATATCCAGGCAGCGAATCTAATTCTTCAATGTTAACACTGGATGGAGTTGATGTTATGGGGAAGAGATTAGCTGACGAGGTCTGTACATGTCTATATATCATAATCTCCTCAAGAATCATGATCATTTAGTGTTTTGTCTGTCGCCTTTTATCTAATCAGGAAAGCATGGCTTAGAGCTTTTACTTGATAGTTTCTGATTGAATATTCAGGTGATTTCTGTTGTTGGTCGTCACTCAGATCTCGAGAAGATTTCTTTCGTGGGTCACTCCCTTGGTGGGCTGGTATCAAGGTATGCTATTGCTGTGCTTTATGAACAAGATTTGACAAGAAAATCAGCTGATGAAAATAGCGAATGTGGAGAGGATAAGTTTAGTAAATCCCCAGTCGAAGAGAAATCCAGAGGCAAAATAGCTGGACTTGAACCTATGAATTTCATTACCTGTGCAACACCTCATCTTGGAGCCAGAGGTCATAGACAGGTTCTACTCATTAGTCATTACATGTTTCTTCGTCCTCTCTCTCTCTCTCTCTCTCAATGGATTTATTGCAATTATCGTGCATCTCCTGTTTGGATTATCTTTTGCCTACCAGAAAAGTCCATTAATTTCTTGGTCAATCATTTAACTTTCCTTTCATAAGATTGTCTGCCTACTCTTCCGTCTCTCCTGTTAATGACCATGCTAGTGTTCTTTCTCTCTCTAAGGTTAAATCTTTGGTCTTCTCTCCATATTTAGTGGCATAAAATATAACTGCGGAATGCTTAATTCTTGCAGATTCCGGTACTTTGTGGTTTTCGTAGCTTAGAGAAAGCTGCAAGGCATGCTTCAAGTGTTCTGCGCAGGACAGGGAAGCATTTATTCTTGAGAGACAACGACAATGGAAAACCTCCCCTTCTCCTTCAGATGGCCGATGACACTGATGATCTCAAGTTCATGTAAGTCGCCTTTCTTCAAGTTCTTAATTGTTGCGTGATCCTGAAATTCGTGATAATAAATCTTGTTCCAGATCAGCGTTGCAGTCATTCAGAAGGCGGGTGGCCTATGCAAACACAAGCTTTGATTGTATCCTTGTTTTATTCGATAATCACAATCTGTTTGGAATGGATGATGCAGAATCCACAAGTATTACTATATCAGTTCAACCTTGACATTTTATCATAGCTCTTGTTGGTTGGAGTTCATCATCACTGCGCCGCCCCAACGAGCTCCCCAAGATGAGGAATCTTGTGAAAAATGCCAAGTACAGATACATTTTCGACGAAGACAAATCAAGAACTGCCAAAATTCAAGTCATATCCTCAGAAACCAAGGTCTCCAGACAGAGGATAAACGAAATGGAAGGTTCCCCTATTCACTATCTTTGAATTCGTCATTCACATATAAGCATTTCGTCTCAACTTTTCTCGAGAAATGAACAAAACTTGCCCATCTAAACTATTTTCTTTGAATTACAGAGGCAATGATCAGAGGGCTAACAAGGCTGAGTTGGGAGCGAGTGGATGTCGATTTCAGTAAAAGTATACAAGGGCTTCTTTCTGCTCACACCACGATTCAGGCAAGCAACGGATTCCATTTCAATGATTGTCTTACGCAGTTACATGTATTGTTACTCGAGAAACCTAAGTTGATCGAAACCTCTAAAACTATTTACACTCTCGTTTCATTGTGTAATAGGTCAAAACTTACTGCATCAACTCTCACGGAGCCAGCGTGATTCAACATATGATCGACAACTTCCAACTATAACGACTCCTGTCGTTCAAAAGGTAATCTGCAACGCGATGATCAAATTAACTTATCCTTTTCCGGAAGAAGACGATCTAAGATGGTCGAGGTTCTTCATTGGTCTAGTTCATAGTTCCTTAGTGTAGGTTACTAGCTACTCACAAATACGAGAGTGAACAATAAAAAGTATACATAAAAAGAGTGTAAAACATCATTCCAAAAGGTTTGGTGCAAGATCTTAATTTAGAATTGTACTGCAAACAATAAATTTCTATCCAGCTCTTCTTTTCCCCTCTAGTTGTTAGTTATTGGTTTGAATAAAGGAAGACGACTCTTATTTGAAGGTTTAAATTAATTTCTTTATTTCTTATACTTTCAAGAAAATGAAAAGCATAGAATAAAAAAATATAAAATTATACTGTAAATAATGAAAGATGTACAAGTAGCCAAATTACTATTGCCACTGAAAATTATGGATCGTAGCGATTTTCAAGAAAGTCAGAGTTAGTACAAAATACAAGGCAAAAAAAATGAGGAATTTATTTTTAAAAAAAATAGAAATATATATGGCGTGGATTTGGAGACTGCATTTAGGTCCACAGCCTTGCCCCTACCTACACTACACCTAAAAAACCTACAATCTACTACTACAGTTTGCTCCTACAAATTACCTAACTTTAATTACCTCTTGGAAATTAAATAAATGCAGTAGTTCTACACTCTGGAAATTACATGCCCAGAAAAGAATTAAAAAGAAAAAAGAAATGCAAATAAATACAAAAAGAAAGATGGAAAACCAAATTGAACAGTGATACATTCAGTGATATGAGGGGGACAGAATGAAGAGTTGGAATCAATGGATAATGAAAGCTAGCAAGCGAGTAGGCCCCCCCCCCCCCCTACCCTGCCCTAACCACTACCAATGCTCATGTGTCTCTTTCTCTAAATATTATGCCAAATTATTATGTTATGTTCTTTTTTTAGTTAAGAAAATACTATAAAAATCCAAATGAATAAAGTTATATGATATTTTCCGCCTGTTTGTTATCCTGAGAACCCGTAAAATAGGTTCAGTATGTGTTACCTGATTTTTTTTTCCAAAAAAAATTCTCTTGGCTGAATAGTTTTTTATGGTATTTATCTTATCTGAACAGTAGCTCATGACTTTTGAATTATTTGCATTTTGAGGGGAAAAAAAGTGTCTTTAACTATTGATAGTTACAATGATATCAATTGAGATTTTCTACACCCATTTTGGTGTTCCAATTATGTACTAAATTTTAATTTTTAATAGTTTTATATATTTTTATTCAATAATTTTAATTTATAATAATTTAGTTTAATTTTATAATTATTTTCTAGGGTTCACCTATCCAAATTAGGGTTTATAATTATTTTTTAGCATTTAATTTTAATTTTATTAGCTAAAATAGGGTTGATAAATCCAAAATTAGGGTATATTATTTTAAAAAATTATATTTTATAGTTATAAATATTTATTGCCAATGATATGAACTGGCTATCAAAAAATTTAATGACGAAAGTATCCATGTTGACGGTTTCTGAAGTCGGAATCTGATGTGGCTTTTTGGATGTCAACATTTGTTGTCGAATAAGTATCATATTTTGAAATAAAACGTGTATCTTAGATAAATAAATACTATTTGTTTAAAATCATTGTATGGTGTTAATCTTATTTATTTTATTTCAATTGAGAAATCCTACCAATTTTGACATGTCGGAACCATTATCTATTTTTCGTTTTCGCTTGTATCATAAGTTTGGTTCAAATTCACTAGTACTTTGATTTTCAACAAACTATCGTCATTTTCCCCCTTCCTACCTAAAGTAATCGATGATGAAGCGCAATTTAGTTTGTAAAACGATTCCCCTCCAACTAGAAGATCAGTGATTCGAATGATTTCGGGTGCATGTGTGTGAATGTGATGTATTGTATACTTAAAAAAAAAAATTATAAAAAAAATGAGAGTACACACCATATGACTCGAGTCTTGTCTTGTGAACCCTAGAACCTATCTAAATCACCAAATCAAGCAAAAGCACGATCCATATCTAAAATTCCTACTTGCTATAAAAAAACCCTAGGTATACTGTATACATGACTTGGTGTAATTCATGGAGTACATAAATAATCAAAAAGGAAAAAGGAAAATCTCAAAATATAAAAAAAAGCTATCGTAGTTTAACCCTTTCCTTGTTCCATTGAATGTATATATCCTTTCACTTTTCTCTCACTGCCTCATTCGCTGTTGTCTTCTCTCTCTCTGTGCAGAAACACAGAAGAAGAGCTACCTCTCTCTCTCTCTCTCTCTCTCTCCCATTCTCTTTCATCTGGGCTCATTAAACGAGGAACATTTGTGAAGAAACGTCTTTCCCTTTTCGACCTTTTTTCTCAAGTTCCTTTCTCCATTCACTCTTTTGCAGTGCCTTCCCTTTTTGCCTTGAAACTTCAATCATTGCTGTCAAAAAGTATGAACTCGAATTCTTCTTGCTTATGAATGTTTTGCTTATTATTATTATCTCATCTGCCTCTGCTCCCTCTCTCTCTCTAAAACTAAAATTCTCTCTGCACCTATCTTCTCTCTCTCTCTCCATCTACTACTTAATTATTTCAATGGCCTGCATGAATTTGTTACATGCGAGAAATAGGCATACGATCGTTTTCTCAGCTGCTTTTGCATTTTTCTTGATTTCTACCTTCACCCCTTCTCCCTTCATGGCTCAAGCAGGTAAATATTCAACTTTCTTTTTTTCTTTTTTTTTTAATTCCTAACTTTTTTCTTTGTTTTATCATACAAATTAACGTAATCACCTCTCTCTCTCTCTCTCTGCATGTTTTTTTTCTTTTTTCTTTTCAGGTAGAGAGTTCCCTAATGCCAACATGGTAAGATTCAAGATTTCTACTATAATTTAATTATGATGTTTGCATCATTGTATGCACGTGTGAATGCTGTGCAAATTAAATCCCTACTAATTGATTTATTATCGTAATATATATATATATATATATATATATATATATATATATTTTTTTTTTTATTTTTTTTTGAATTAATGTAGATGAAAGGTGAAGAAATATTGGGAGCAAAAATGAGAAGTTTGATAGGATCAAGGCCACCAAAATGTGAGAATAGATGCAGGAATTGTGGGCATTGTGAGGCAGTTCAAGTCCCAATTGCACCTGCAATTAGATTCTTTAATCAAGAAAACTATGGCCCAAGAAATTCAATTGAATATTCAAGAGGAGATGATGTCTCAAGCTATAAGCCTATGTGTTGGAAGTGTAAATGTGGGAATTTCTTCTTCAATCCTTAATTAATTAGATATTTATTTTTGATTAATGGGGTTTTTATTTTGTCTATTTTGAATTGGAATTCATAATCTGGGTTTTTGCTTCGAGCTGTCAAATATTATATTTTTCCCCACGTGTAATTTCTTTGTAGTTTTGCTAAAGCTAGCTTAACTTTTGTACAGAGCAGATGTAATGTTGTGCTTTGATTAAGAGATGAGTACAATTTTTGTCGTCTTATTTCCTATCTCTTCTTATACTTAATTGACAAAGAGAATTTAGTTTATTTCTTGATTTTAATTCCGATGAAACAAAAACTATACATTTTATAATTATCATTCTCACACACACATATATGTACATATATTTGTAGTCAATTCAATAATGAGATTAATACATTTGTTTATTTCGTACCTCCGAAGAAAGAAAAAAAAAAAAGAGAATGTACTGATTACTAAGTAGGAGTTTATGTATTGGTGTTTTTGCCTGCCTATATACTACTAATGCTACGCTCGAAATGAATGAATTGGTCCCTTTATTTATTTTATTTCTTTCACAAAAAAATAATAATAAATAAAAAATAAAATTGGTCCCTTTATTTAGTGAATTACTAATTTCATTGTGATTTGGATTTTTTGGTTAAAAATAAAAGTATTGAAGGTAGGTATTGAGGAAAGTGAGGTAAGATGGTTTTGGTAATTCCGATGCAAAAAAAAAGAGTATTTATTACGTGTGCAGAGTACTGTAGATTTCAGTACTGCATTTCGTATTTTACAAGATTTTGATAAAAAAATAATACCTTCATCCCACTATACTTAGTCACTTTCACTTGATTAATATTTCATGCACGTATTTCTACTGAAACCTAATACGAGTTTTAAAATATAATTTTGAAGTATCATTTTTTTTACGGGATACTATGACACTCATAGTATCCCGTAAAAAAAACGATACTTCAAAATTATATTTTAAAACCCATACTAGATTTCGGTGAAAATACGTGCGCGAAATATTAATTAAATGAAAGTGACCAAATATAATAGGACATAGGTAGTACCAAAAGATTTAAATTATTTTGTTCCTCGACTGGATAAATATAATAATATAATTGTATGGAGGTCCACTCCTCTGGCGTAAATATTAAACCTTTATATTTGTCGTACAATATTTATCATCAATATTTATATTACTAACATTTATCAAGTGTAAAAAATCTGGCTTGAATTTTAGTATCAACTCCAAGATTGGAATATTGAATCTCCTTTCAAATATTAAAAGCCATAATTAATTTGTTCAATAAAAAAGATTTTTTTTTTTTTTTTTTTTGAGTTTTACCATTTCACTATTGAGTGATATTTTCTTCTGAAACTTCTATTAAAGATTTTTGAAGAACTCCTATATCATTGCTACTGTTACAACGACTATTAATTTTATGCTTGCGTATTCTTCCATCCATGACCATTCAGATCAAATACTCCCTCTATTTCGTTCAATAGGCTACATTTCATTTTGACAATTATGACACGTTTTTCCACGCTTCTTGATGATGAGTTTTAAAATGGATTTTTGAAGATTTTTTCTTTTACGGGATACTATGACAGTCGTAGTATCCCGTAAAAGAAAAAAATCTTAAAAAATCCATTTTAAAACCTATCATCAAGAAGCGTGTAAAAACGTGACAGAATTCCCAAAATGAAATGTAGCCTATTGAACGAAATGGAGAGAGTAGTAATTACTCCAAACTCAATAATAAATATCAGAGGTTAATTTAAGTTATAATGATTGCGTCATTATTAATGGGAAAATCAATTTAATCACCGATGGTGTGATAATTTCACATTAATTAGTAATGTACCCGTGCGACGCACGGGTTAAACTGTATCATTACTTATTATTTTAATCTTTTTAATTATGTCTGATAGTCATGATTTTTCTTTTGTTGAAGTTATTTTTATAAAAAAAATAGCAATTTATAATTTTTGCATGAGTGTACAATATTATTTTATAATTATAAATATATCTTTAGTAATAAACTCGTGCGGTGAGATGCATGAGGTAACTGGCTTTTGTACTTATCGTTATTTTAAAATAATTTATGGTGAATTTTTAATAATTATTATTACTAATTTAATTCATTGTCCACTCAGTACACAATATATTTTTTGTTAGGAAAATGTACAAAACTCATACATTTTTCAAGTTTTAATTTTGATCATATATTTTGAATTATTTTCGTAGCACTGAAAGGTATCATAAATGATACTATCTCATATTCTCATCCTCTCCCAAATTTGAAAATATAATTCATTTTTATCACCTAAATTTGTGCATATTTCATTTTAAAAAAAATGGAAATGTCTTTAGTACCCTTAATAAATTACTCTCTCCGTTCCACTTCAATAAGCCTGTGTAACAAATCGGGTTGTCCCATACCAATTGGCATGTTTCCTAAAATAGAAAAAATTACCCAATATTAATCATCACATCATTCACTCTGATAAAAAAAATCACATCATTTACTCATTTCTCAGCACGTATCTCAATATAATTTAAACTATAAAAGTTTAAATTATCATAACTTGCTCATTTGTTCTCCGATGTTTATGATTTTTATACCAAATTAAAAATCTTGATACGTTCTTTCATTTAAGATTAGACATTGATATAAAAAAATTATGCATTTATGATGCTCTAGTTTTAAAATAATAAATTTTATATTAAAATATTAAATACTACACTTTTCTCCAAACTAACACTCATTAAATCTCATAACGAAAAGAAACATGCAAGTTTCTCTAGGACGAAAGAGTATATACTACCACCCGTGGACCCGTGGTCTACCCAAAATCTATCAACTCAAAACACAAACACATTAAATCCAACACTTTATTTTCACTCAAAATAAATAACACAAAATCTTACAACCTTTCGTTAAAACACGTTCTGCCCAAATGCTCGTGCATGTTTGGAGACGAAGGGAGTATTATTTTACCATATGATATGTTTGTTCCGGTAGTAATTGTAAATCAAATTACTCATACTATATTTATAATATGTATCACAAAAATTGAATAATGAATCATAAGCTACATTTATAACTGAAATTTAAAATTTTAATAAAATATATTCTCAAAATTTGAAATTCACTATCAAATTGGAATTAAATGTTGAAATAAATTATCTAGTAATTCCTGATTGGATGAACGAAACCTAGTTAATAATTGTACAATACTCCATCCAATGTCTACGTCACCCCTAGTTGTTATAGTCATCCACCCAACCGTGGTGCTATCCACATCAAACCATTTTTGTCAATTTTTCATGAGTTTTATGTTACTTTTAATCAAATTAATTTTGTAAAAGTGGATTAGTTCAAACTCTTTTTCAACCCATCAAAAATTTGTCATTAGCCATCCATTCAAACCCACCAAATTCTTTTTTAAGTGATTGAGTTCGATATGCCATAATTGTATCTCATCAACATATATATAGTGTAGTACTCCGTATATATTAGTTGCCAACTCTATAAATTACACCTTCTGTTTTTTGTACTTTTTGTCAAAATGAATAAATTTAATACAAATTTTACTTATTTTTTAAAGTAGCACCAAAATCCATGTGATTTTACTTTCTAGCCATATTCAGATACACCTTGCACAACATGTGAAAAAAGTTGTAGCGATAAATTTTTATCAAATTAATAGATAACTAAATCATCTCTTTCACCCTCACCATGATATAGTTATTTGTTGTTATAATAATCACATGTTTGTCTAATCTAAAGATCCGACTTCAATATTAATAAGCTCTCTACCCAATTAAAAAAATGGTTATAATATTGTCAGTGAGGTAATTTTTTTCATATAAATCCTATTTTTATGTTTGTATGTTATAAACGAATTACAGGGATAGGAAACCTTTCTACATGATTTGAATACATTGCTCGTGTTCAATGAATGATAGTACTCATCTAATCAGGGGAAAAATTACTTAAATGGATAGGTATATGACAAAATACGTGGAAAATCTAATAAGATTTCAATTTTGAGATCATACATAATTCAATATAATAATAATAATACGTGGAATAACTTTGGTGGTTTACTTGGTGATGAGCGTAAGATTATAAAGAGGTTGCAAAGCTTGTGGGTTTGTGTGGTGTGGGTTTTGTGGAAGTGGAGAAACATGGTGAAATTCGAACATAAGGATTGAAATTTTCGACGTATAGAGGAGGAGATTAAATGTCGATTTTGGAGCTGGTGCGCAGCAAAAGGAAATGTCGATTCTATGATGAGTTTTGTAATATGGAGTGGATCTAATCTCAAAGACTTGTGGAGGAATCTGTAATTGGTGGTACTGCTTGTACCTTGTCGGTTTTTGATTAATAACAAATTTTCCTTTTTTTTATAAAAAAAAATAAATAATAAATAAAATAATAATAATGATAATAATAATAATAATGATAATAATAAAAGTCTTTGTTGGTCACAAACTTCATATCCTCGACAAATACAAATTCTAGAAAGAAAAAAAAACGAAAGTATATAATCCTAGCCAACAAAACAATAATAATCCAAAGTTGAAAATAAATTAAAAATAAACAATAAACTTTTGCAATGTGAAAATAAAAGAGACAAATAATTAAATTTGCATCACCAATTAATGGTGCCAAATTATGATTCTGTTACAATAGGTTTTTCGCCGATTTCAATAGCATGTATAGCTCCTATTATTATATAGATTAAATAATTTATATTGCAAGTTAACATATCTTAGTAAATTGTTCAATAATAATGTTTATATTAATTGGGATGTGGAATTTAATCATGGATTTCTAATATTGATGACATTTAAATTAACAATTTAAAATTGTACTGGATTTAAAATGTAAAATGAATAAGCACTTAACATTCAATTTTGTGCAATAGCCAATAGGAATTGGTTCAAAATTTAATGTCGAACGAATGGAATTGAAACTCGTGTTTTGGTAATAAAAAAAACAATTATAAATTCTAAATAATAGTCACGTACATCTAATTTTGTAAGTGAAGGCCTTTCTGTAACTGTGAAGATTTGCAAATAATTTTGTTGCATAACCCATAGAATATTAAATTTCGTGGAATTTGTCTCGGACATTGAAAAAAATTCTAAATAAATATGCCACTTTCTATAACATGAGTATATATTTTGAATTACCATCGAAATCTCTACCACGACACAATTGAAAAACTATAATAAGCGGACGTGTGGATGGATCACGCCAGAAACGAATTATCTCTTCAATAGCTTCACCCCAAAGAGTACAAATAACTGATGTGCCTCTGATTGATAAGAACATGTTAACAAATATTAATATGAAACTTATATATTTAATATAATATATATACGAATTTAATTAGTGAAAAGATGATTTAGAGACATACTCATATTTTTAAGCTCTACATCCACCCTCAAAGACTCACGACCATTGGAGCTATTTGTTGTCGGATTGCCAATATTATTCACCTTCCCTATAATATCTGCAAAAAAATTTAAATACATGAGTATATATTTGGGGGTTATATACTAACGAAACAAAATATAATATATATATATATATTACCGAACAATATGTTTTCATCCAATTGTGCAGTAGTTTGAAGTGTGGAAACATCACGAAAAACAAACATGAATGATGGGAAAGTACTATCGACGATCTCAACAACTTGTGTATTAGACCCCGACACAAATTTAAACTGATTCGTAATGGTCTTGTACCGCATGCTATTTAGTTGCACTTTGAAAAACCTAAACCATATATGCCCCCAACTTCAATTTTAACTTTGAAACGTGAAAAATCAACTAATCTAATGGTTCCATGAATACGATTGCCAGTACGATCGTGACACACGCTAGTACCATAAACATAAGATTTGTACAATCATATAATTCAAACTTTTAGCACTAAAGTATTTTCAGAATCACCCGTCTCTGAAATACGGCTTATCAAACTATAAAAAGGTGTCATGAGTGTGTATTGAAAAAGTAATAGAAAATATAAACTAAAAAATATAAATAAGATGCAAGTGTAATGATTTTGCCTTCGGAATACACATATTTATAAATGTGAAAATTAATGATGAAGTTAATATTCATTAAAGTAATTCCTAATTTAACCAAACACTATATGTTAAGAGCACAATCAATGCACAAATCAATCATACCATCGAGTCAAGTTGGGTTAGGAGAATAAACTTCGTATATCCCTTATTAAATTTGTGGCACACCCATACATGCATGTTGTCCTCTATATACATGATCCACCATATTAAAGATTTGTTTGTTAGACATCAACATTGCATATTATGTGCTATTAATTGTGTAGATGGCATTGACTTTTCAATATGGCTTTCAACCGTTTTTTTTTAGGAATTATGAATTAAATCCCAATGATTAATCCCTTATTTTGATTTTTTTTAATATTATAAATTGATTACTCTTTAATTTGTACACTAATCATGGGCCACCAACAAAAAGTAACGTATATTATTTTTACTTTAATTATTAGTTTTCTTATAATCATGCCTTTATATTTTTAGTGATACATATATAAATCACTCAAATTGAAGATAATTTTTGACTAATTAAATTTTAACTTATTTATACTATTTAATATATAAGGGCAAAATAAATACAATTGGATAAGCCATTACTGAACATATATTGTAAATTTTGATGATAGTTATAAAATTAAGTAAATATTTTTTAGAATAAAAATTAATTAAACATACCTTTTGTTGTTTCTTGAATAAAATTATAAAAATCCAAATCCAAATTGCATTCCCATTAATTGTGTATATGGCATACAACCGTTTTTTTTTAATTTAATTTATTATTAAAATCTAATGATTAATCCATTCTTTCAATTTTTTTAATATTATAGATTCATTCCTCTCTAATTTATACACTAATGACGGTCCACAAATAAAGTAAGATATATTTTTTTCTTTAATTATTAATTTTCTTATAATCATGCCTTTATATTTATAGTGATATATATTGAAGATGATTTTTGACAAGTTAAATTATAATTTATTTGTACTATTTAATATATAAGGGCAAAATAAATACAATTGGATAAGGCATTGCTGAACATATATTGTAAATTTCGATGATAAGTAGTACAAAATTAAGTAAATATTTTTAAACTAAAAATTATTTAAACGTACTTGTTTCTTGAATGAAATTATAATAATCAAAATCGAAATATACCGATAAGTATTGTAAACATAAATGACTAATTATTCAAATAATATAATATGTAATGTAAACATGCTTTGAATTAATTATTCAAATAGTAGTAGTAAGAATTTTGGTATAAATAAAATAATTAAATAGAATGATTTTTGTATTAGTAAAAACTAAAATTAATGTTAACAATTAATGAACTGACTTACCATAAATTGACTTCCGTAGCTACTATTAGTTAGTATATAGATTTTTTGTATATACTCACATGGCTTGAAAGAGCAAATGAGTAACATACTTGTTATAATACGTAGCATATAGTAATTTAAATAAATTACCAGAAAACAGAGATTTTTTTAATCTCACCAAAGTTTATTGCCACATACCACATTTAAAATAAAAAAAAGAAAAAAAAGGATAAAATACACATTAAGAAATAGAAAGTACTAAGAGCTAAGAGTATTCAAATCTACATAAAATAAACCAAGAAATATAATCCATCGATAGTAAGATATCAACAAATAATTATGCAAATAACTAATCAGAGGATGAATCTCCTCCCACCACGATTAAGTTTTTTTCAATCATTCTTTTCGAAAGTTTCAATAAATCGTAGATCAATTAACAGAATTTCAAGAAACAATAAGCAGCTGATTATTATCTATAGGGAGAATCCAAGTCAAAATAAAAGGAGAAGACCCTCTGTACTTGATACACAACGAGCTCATCCATGGACGCCTCAAAATTGTATACAGATAGGCTAACAAATATCACTACAAGAATACAGATGGTGCACCATAGTTTTGAAAGAACAATTAGCTTACCTTTGCCAGAATGAAGTGACGAAAGAATCAATTCTCTATCTCACTGATGCTTTGTCTTGACCTGTTGGTGTGAATTCCATTGCAACGACATCCAGATAATGGATGTTCCTGAAAAAATAAAAGAACAAAATAAGTGATTTTCACCTGCCATTCTACACAGATGTTAATATCCTATTCGCATGTTGAAATAGAAACCTCGACTTATGAATATTAAAAAAAAATTGGAGTTTACTCAAGACAAATGACACTGAGCTATGGCTATGGATTTGTTTTCATCTAATTATGGTTAAACCTCAAAGATGGCTCTTATAGTTCATAATGATGGTGAAACCTCAAGAACTCATATTGCTAGTTCCGTTGCTTATTTAAACAAAAGCAAAATAGTTCTTATAGTGTCACACGTGATACGCATCTTCCCAATCATTTTCTACATTGGAATCAAACGGATACACAATCAATATATGAATAATGGCATGGTCTCCGAACAAGAGTGACAATAAATCTTGAAATTATGTTGATATTATATATTTGGAGAGGGAATTACCAGCAAAAATTCCAACAGTTGTCAGATTTCCTATAGCCATCGTGTGGTATATCAGATACTCCGACAAGAAATGGCCGAATGCATAGACGAATGATAGAAATGTGGCAGTATATAGAGGCTTGTTATCAAGGTTGAATGCGCAGAGATAGCAAAGAGTGCAAGTCAATAGCGTCCAAACTCCAAAAGTACGTCCATGAACTTCAGTCACTGCAATGCCACAGAGAAGACGGTAAACGTTTTTATAAGAGAGAATCAAACACAATAGGCTCCAAAAATCAAGTAACCACACATGAAGTATTAGTTGTCAGTACTTGCAGAGAGTAATAAATATCAGGAAAATATGCATATAGTCTATATACTAATATTCCATCCAAAGATCAATTTCCAGCTACTTGATGACTATCTATTCCAGCAGTTTAACATAATAGCATAAGTACTTTCTTTAGCCTACTCGCATTCAAATGGAACGAGATCCTAAGGATACTTGAAACCGAGAGGAAATAAAACCACACCCAAGGGATGCTCATGATTTTGGAGAAAATTCCTAGTTAAGTACTTTGTAAACCATTTGGCGAAACAAACCAATTGGTGAAGAACAAGATAATATAGAGGAACATGAAAACGTAATGAATGGATGCTCTATACCTCGAGAATATCTTCAAAGGATCCATTCTATAGTCTATTACTCAACTAAATCTTGAATTAGTCCCATTCACCATATCTTTGCACATATGTGTCTTAAGACTCATTACAAAGCTGTTCCCAAATTGTTCGAATCTCAGGGTAAATCGCACAGACTAACTCCAAAGAAGTAGCAAATCACGAAAACAGGGTAAAGCTCTCTGCAGTTTTGAAAAAAACTTATGAAGGAAGAATATTAAAGCATTGTTCAGCAATATACATGTACTTAATTTAAATCCAATATCCTAAATTCTAAATTATATATAGCCCAACAACATTCATTCCAAATGCAATCCCCTGCGCAAACAAAGAATTCCACTATTGTATTCCAAGAATATTTATTTGTTTAAAATAAGCTCACTTCTTATATAAAGGTTGACGAAATCGAGATCCACGCATTATATAAAACATCATTCTTTTCGTTACAAACAATGCAGCACAACAGCGAATAAAATGGATCTTCATCTATTCAAATCAAATCAAATCAAATGCTTATACACATAAAACAACGACGGATGTTCTGAAATTTTTATTAAAAGGAGCTTAATTTATTCAAAATGAGCATGCATTCTGCATCCCTGCAGATCAGAATTCGATGGATGAACAGAGTAATATACTAGAAATAAGCTAACATACTAGTGGTTTTAGAGTAGACGGCGAGGCGAAGAGCCCATATATCGACGAATCCGAACCACACCGAAACTAATCGGAGTGTGCCCACGAGCATCAGCCACCACCCTAGCAACTTCATCTTCCAAACTTCAGCACTAGAATAGAAGAAATTCAAATAATAGCCCAAACAAAATCAATCACTGATTGCAGCTCCAAACTTCGAAATCAGATAATTTCTTTCTCTCTTCCAAATGAATGACAGACCAGCTGCAGTTGGAGATGGGTTTGGGAGTGGAGAGAGAGAGAAAAGGGAAAGGGAGTGAATTAGGAAAAAAAAAAAAATTCCTTCCAATTTTATAGTAGTAGTAGTATTTTATTTGCTAATTAGATTTAATTTTCTAATATCAGTATTGATTTTGCCCTGATAATGTTGGCAAAAAAAAGAAAGAAACAATATTTATGAGCAATAAACTCAAAATCCCTTTAAGAAAATCATAAAGAAAATCGTAGAAAAATTCGAATATTCAAAAAAAAATATTAGAGCAGCATCATTTTTTATTTTATTTTATTATTATATATATATATTTTTTAAGTTCTATGTGATACCAATTCGCGAATTAAAAGTCTCGTACTTTTAAACATGTGCTCATGTTAATAGTATGTTGAAAATTGTATTAATGCATAGCTTACAACTGAAAATTTTCTATTCATTTATATCTTATTCATAATATTTTCAGCTATATATGCCAAATTTAACTAAGAGTCGGAGTGAAATTAAAATAATGTAAACGTACCTAATATCAATGTATAGGTTGGTGATGAAATATGATCATAATCCCTTAAATAGTACAGTAATTAGAATCCAATGCTTTCAGGATCTATATGTATTGACTCTTGAAAATGCAGAAAGTGATGTGGCATAGCAAGTCAAAAATGGAATTTCGTTAAATGGATATCCCTTTGAGGCGTCGTTTCAAACTGCTTTGAAAGATCAATTTTTTTAAAAAAATACAGAAACTGAATTTCAATCGCCCAAAATATCTTAAGTTATTTTGGAGCATATATTGATGATGTTCTAATCTTTTTGGCTTCTATACTATGCTTACATTACATAATTATGCCTTAAAATGAGCAAATGATCTATCTTATTTTTGTAGGTAATTAATAAACGTCAATAAGAAATAAATGAACACGAAAACAAAAGGAACACAAAGGAATTACGTGGTTCGATCTATCGGAATAGATCTACGTCCACGGGCGGAAAGAGTATGAATATTATTGCTAGTATGAGTATTGGTTACAAGATTGTTCTCCCCTCTCATTCTATTCTAAACCCCTATTTATAGATAATTATATGGAATTCGACTATAATACAAAGTTTACTCCTATAAGGACTCTTTGAGCTTATCTTCTTCTTATGGGCTGGCATCCGAGCTTCTATATCTCTCTTGGAGCTCGAGTTATAGTCGATGTAGGAGTCTTGGTTGCCTTGGTGAAGAAGTCTCTCTCTTAGTTGGGCCGAGCTTAACTGTTGGGGCCCAATTATATTGGGCCTAGGAGCTGGGTCGTATCCTATCACACCTCCCCCCCCAAAAAAAAGATGTAGAAGCGAGGGTGTGAATTGGGGTAAATAGTTGAGGTAGGAGTATAGTACAGTATGTTGTCCCGGCGAAAAGTAAATTGACGAAACCAAGTGCGTACCGTCCCGTCGAAGACGAGGTAGAAGAAAAGTGTTTTGCCTTGTCAAAAAATAAATTTGACGAAGTCAAATGCGTACCGTCCCGTCGAAGATGAGGTAGAAGAAAAGTGCTTTGCCTCGTCAAAAAAAAATTTGACGAAGTCAAATGCGTACTGTCCCGTCGAAGACAAGGTAGAAGAAAAGTGTTTTGCCTCGTCAAAAAATAAATTTGACGAAGTCAAATGCATATCATTTCGCCGAAGACAAGGTAGAAGTAAAGTGCTTTGCCTCGTCAAAAAATAAATTTGACGAAGTCAAATGCGTATTGTCCCGTTGAAGATGAGGTAAAGTTGTCTATGTCCAGACTGAGGCCGAGGTGAAGCTTACCGCAGCACAAGAGAAATATGACGAGCTGCAAGCTCGGTTTCTTGAGCTGGAAGAGCTGGAGCTCTCAAAGGAAGAGGCCAAACAGATCGTTCAGGAACACGCAGAATACGAGGCGATTATCCGCCAGGGTGGTGGAATGACCATCTCTGAAGTCGAAGGGAAGGTAAAAGAGCTCATAGCTCGATGTTCCAGCTACAAACAACAATATGGAGCGGGCTCCTGGCAGCTTTGGGAACAAGTGGATGAACTAAAGCAACTAGCCGGCATGTATAAGACGATTGTGGCTCGTCATCCAAGACGAGCAACTTGTTTCCTCGGACGCTGGGCCTTCAAGTTCGTCTACTCCCGGTTCCAGTTCGAGGATCATTGATCGTCATTCTCGGGAGTTCCTGGATCGAGAATGACAGTTGTCGACTGAACGAGGCCGAAGTCGGAGGGTTCAAATAGGCCGAAGTCGAGGAGTAGCACGAGGATGGAGTAGAGGTAGGGGCGGGATTAGTATAGAGTATAGACGATCTCTTAAATGTTAAGACTATGCTAGAGATTGGCTTAGCTTTAGTCAGCCTCCGGGCTCCTCTTCGTCCTAGTGTATGTAATCATTGTATTTCTTCTCCTTTGTCGAAATAAAATTGGAGTTTTATTTGCAAGTGTACGTCCTCATAAGGGTATAACTCATAATCCTCCTTGTAATATACTATGATAAAAATACGTAGCTCGTACTCGTACTAAAACGAAGGTAGTTCATCCTCGTATGAAACGAAGGTAGTTCATCCTCATTTTTAAAAGGAGGTAGGTCGTCCTCGTAGTTAAACGAAGGTAAGCTTTAGGTAGCTCATCCTTTTCATAAGGTAATGTTTGGCTTTAAATAGCTCGTCCTCATCATAAGACAAGGTTTGGCTTTAAATAGCTCGTCCTCGTCATAACACAAGGTTTGGCTTTAAATAGCTCGTCCTCGTCATAAGAGAAGGTTTGGCCTTAAATAGCTCGTCTCGTCATAAGACAAGGTTTGGCTTTAAATAGCTCGTCCTCGTCATGAGAAGGATTGACTTTAAGTATCTCTTTCTCGTCATAAGACGAGGTTTGGCTTTAAATAGCTCGTCCTCATCATGAGACAAGGTTTGGCTTTGAATAGTTCTTCCTCGTCATAAGACAAGGTTTGGCTTTAAATAGCTCGTTCTCGTCATGAGAAGGGTTGGCTTTAAGTAGCTCTTCCTCGTCATAAGATGAGGTTTGACTTTAAATAGCTCGTCCTCGTCATGAGACAAGGTTGGCTTTAAGTAGCTCTTCCTCGTCATAAGACGAGGTTTGGCTTTAAATAGCTCGTCCTCGTCATGAGACAAGGTTTGGCTTTGAATAGCTCTTCCTCGTCATAAGACGAGGTTTGGCTTTAAATAGCTCATCCTCGTCATGAGACAAGGTTGGCTTTAAGTAGCTCTTCCTCATCATAAGACGAGGTTTGACTTTAAATAGCTCGTCCTCGTCATAAGATAAAGTTTGGCTTTGAATAGCTCGTCCTCGTCATGAGAAAGATTGGCTTTAAGTAGCTCGTCCTCATCATAAGATGAAGATTGGCTTTAAGTAGCTCTTCCTCGTCATAAGACGAGTAGTTATTCCTCGTCATAAGATGAGGATTGGCTTTTAAGTAGCTCTTCCTCGTCATAAGACGAGAATTAGCTTTAAGTTCCTTATTTGTCGAGGAGTATCGATAGGGGTGGTCCCCTTACGCGCGTTTATAGTTTACCCTATTTTAGGGTTTCATTCATCCTCGTCAGGATTTTCAATTATATATATGAGATAATATGCATAAGTAGGACATGAGATATGCAAGACCAAACACAAAAGAAAAATGAATGTTTTATTAATATAAAGGAAACAAAATAACCTAAATAGACGACGTAACACATAACCTTATCGGCCTCGGCCTCGGTCCCCTCGATCCTCTTCTCTTTTCTTTTTATCGGAAGGTTCGGCCTTGTCAGCTTCGCGCTTTCTCCTATTAGCTTCGTCGGCTCTTGCGAACCGATCCGCTATGCTCCATAGTTGCTTCGCAGTACGAGGCTCGTCCCTTACGATCTCCTTGTATAGGGCACCCGACTGGATAACATTTTAGAAGGCGGAGATTAGGACCTCATCAGTTAGACGCTTGACTTTTAGACTTTCTTCATTGAATCTAGTCATAAAGTCGCTGATAGGTTCACCTCGCCTTTGCTTGATAGTAAGGAGATGTGCCGAGGTGATTTTCGCCTCGGCTTTCTGGAAAAATCTTCGCTCGAAAAATTACGACCCGATACTGCGAGGTGGTAGACTGTCGAACCACATGCGTGCATTGTTTACCAACAATTCTGGGAAGACCTTGCACACGTAGATATCATCAATGAGTCCCTGGTTGACCATGTTGTATTGATATTGGGACAGGAAATTCCTGGGTCGCACGATCCATTGTATGGCTTGATAGGCGGGACTCTGTACTTATCAGGGAGAGGAGTGTAAAGAATTTGGTTGGTGAAAGGGGTAGAGATCCTCCCGTACACACCGAACCTCCCTCCTTGGTAATTGTCCTCGTCGCGCCAAGGTGAGACGGTGTCGCGCCAAGGTGAGATGACGTCGCGGCGAGGTGAGATGCGATGGTGGTCCCCTTGGCGATCGTCAACAAATCTCCTAGGGGGAATCCCGGCGTCCCGTGCACCTACGATCCTGACGCTAGGGGACTTTTATCGCGGTTGCGATTTGGATGTAACTTCGCGCTCTCTATCATCGCTGCGCGAAGGTTGGCCTTTTTCACGATTGCGAGCTTTTTGTTGTTTGGCGAACAGGAGAAAATCTCGCTTATTATGCGCGAGGTACTCCCTAACAGCATCATCGAATTTGTCCGGTTGGAGATGGACGCCGTCCTCCTCCTGGCTGCTATTGTGACCTTCTCCTTCTGAATAGATTGGCTTGCCATGCTTATCCAACGGCACGTGCTGAACTGTGTCCGTCCGGAGTTTGGCCTCTCACGTGTTCCTTCCCGTGTCGTCGGCGTGTTGCAGGGCTTGGATCTTGCGCTTGGCTTGCCTCGGCTTCGAGGATTTATGTTTCCCGAACTGGTGGATTTGTTGCCTGACCTTGTCCGGTTTGTTTAGTTCCCTTTTCCTTGTTGGCAGCGGCAACATCGGTTGATCGTGTTGGCCTTGTCATGACGACAGATTACCCAGAAAACTTTTGATCAAAAATCACAATTTTTTCGTTCCCATAGACGGCGCTAGTGATCGATCTTGTTTTCGTAGGTAATTAATGAACGTCAATAAGGAATAAATGAACACGAAAACAAAAGGAACATAAAGGAATTACGTGGTTCGATCTATTGGAATAGATCTACGTCCACGGGGCGGAAAGAGTATGAATATTATTGCTAGTATGAGTATTGGTTACAAGATTGTTCTTCCCCTCTCATTCTATTCTAAACCCCTATTTATAGATAATTATATGGAGTTCGACTATAATACAAAGTTTACTCCTATAAGGACTCTTTGAGCTTATCTTCTTCTTATGGGCTGGCATCCGAGCTTCTATATCTCTCTTGGAGCTCGAGTTATAGTCGATGTAGGAGTCTTGGTTGCCTTGGTGAAGAAGTCTCTCTCTTAGTTGGGCCGAGCTGCGTGGGCCAAGCTTAACTGTTGGGGCCCAATTATATTGAGCCTGATGCTTGGGCTTAGGAGCTGGGCCGTATCCTATCAGTTCTTGTGTGTCTTTTTCATTTATATTTTATCCTAGTAAATAGGGTTAATATTTAATACATGCTTTCCTAAGTTGTACTAGCTCATTGAATAAGCTTTTAACAAACACACAAATTGGGCCGATCCGACTTAAAACGAGATAAATATGGTCAATATAGTGAAGACGCGATAGAACATGGAGTTGATGCAGAATTGAAAGGTCATAATATAGTGAAGACGCGATAGAACATGGAGTTGATGCAGACTTGAAAGGTCATATCTCATTCGTTTTGGTCCATATCAGACTCATTATTTCACCACATTTAAAGTTATTTCGGAAGTGTCAAGCCGAAAAAACGAGACTTCGTCAAAGGGGTACTCCTTTGAGGAATCGCCTGAAACTATTACGTACTAAAAATTCAATTTTATGAGCCAAAAATATTCTAATGTTATTATGGAGCATAAATAGTTGAAATTCTAATCTGTTGGCTTCTATGGCTTGCCAAGGTAGGCTAAATTGTCCGACTATGCCTTAAAATGAGTAAATGATCTTGTTGGTCTCTTCCTTTCAAATTACCTCCTAGTAAATGGGACCAAAATTTAATTCGCATTGTCTCAAGTTTTAGCCCACTAAATAAGCTTTCAACTGATATAAGAATTGTATTGTTTCGGCTTATAACGAGGTAGATATGATCAATACGAAGACGACGCGCAACGGAACATGGAGTATTTCATTTCTTATTCACCATATGCAATGTTATTAGCCATTGGATGTGCATAACGCGATGTGGCCTGTTATGCCGAAAAATGATATTTTGTCAAAAGGGTACCCCTTAAGAAATTGCTCGAAACTCTTTCGAAATAAAACTCAATTTTATGAGTCCAATACATCCGAATGTTGTTTTTAGCATAAATTGCAGAAAATGAGGTGTGATATTATCTTTTTAATTTTCCTCCTAATATATGCTGTCAAAATTTGATTCGCAGTGTCTCAAGTTGTAGCCTACTAATTTAGCTTTCAACTGGCGTAAAAATTTGATCAATCCTACATATAACGAAATAAATATAATCAATACAGTAACGACGTGACGAAATGCAGAATTGATGCAGACGATTCGTTTTCAAATACAAAAATGATGTTTGACATTATTTGGGGATTGACTTAGACCAAAAGTCTCGAGTTCGAATTCTCATTGGGACGGTCTTTAAATATCATATTTATTAAGTTCAAAAAAAATATAAATTGAAGTGTTTTTAGTACGGAAACTTGTACTCCCTCCGATTTTTTGAAGTTGCTACATTTCTTTTCGGCACAAGAATTAAGGTAGAAGTGTTAAGTGTTTAAGTGGTTTGGTAATTGAGGAGAGTATTGAATTATGATTATAATTATTATTCTAATTTATTAAAAATTAAAAATTGAAATTTTAATAAATTGAAATTTTAAGAATCATAAATTAAAACTTGAAATTTTAAGAAATTAAAAAACTATAAAAAAAAAAAAAAAAAACAAAAAAAAAACTGAAACTTCAAATTTTGGATTGAGTCATCCTCCTTCACTGCTTCGTTTGAGAAGCTTCTCAGCCAAACAATGGAGCATTGCCCCTCACCAGTCATTTACCCCCTTCTTCTACCTTGGATCCAATACCTCACCTCCATGAACGCCGCAGTGAGCAAAGACGGAGTCCCCCACCACGGCCACAGTCTGGTTCTTCGATAAAAACAGAGTCCAAATCAGTCATCTCGACCGGAGGGCGGCGAATCGAGCCTTAATCCTGTCTAGATATTTGCAGGAATCTCGAACCCCTAATTTGTGAATTCCTTCCCCCTGCTCCGATACGAACCGGAATTCGGCGTCCAAGTTCATGATCTCGTGATGACAGTGCCGCCGTCCCTCGCCGCCTCAATTTATCGAAGAAGTAGAGAGAGAGAGAGAGAGAGAGAGAGAGAGACGATTGAGGAGTAAGGGCTGGGAGTAGACCTGCCCACGGGCCGAGCCCGCCGGTTTCGGGCCCGGCCCGGCGGGCCGCGGGCCTCACATGCATTGAACCTAGCCCGGCCCTTGTAGCAAATTTAGGTTACGGGCTCGGCCCTAGGCCCGCCGGTTCCGGGCCGGGCCGAAACCATCGGGCCTAGGGCCGGCCCGCCGGGCCGTTCAAAGTGGAGGCGTCAAAAAACAGAGCATTGCTCTGTTTTGAGCCAAATGCTCTCGGCATTTTGCCCCAAAATAGGGTAAAATGTGATTTTTTTTAATTTTTTTTTTCTTTCAACTTTTTTTACATTTTAAATTTTATTCTTTTATATTAATTAATTTAATGAATAGGAAATGTCAATTTGTCAAGTTTTTATGCATATATTTTTTTAAAAAAAATATTTAAATTACTCATTAAATTGTTGAAAATGCATAACAATTGATCAATTTTGCATTATTAATGATAAAAATTATAACATTAAATTAAGCTCAATTTAATCACTTTGACAATTGAATAAGAACTTTTACATTTGACAAGAAAAATACTAAAAATTATAATAAGGGACTTGAACTCAATTTCATTTCTAAAATCGAGTTGCCTACGTATCCTCATATTAATAGAGGAATCAAAGTTCTTATTACAACACAATGGTTCCTATTCCGCACCCGATGCCGATCGATCCGTCTCGGTGAAGGCTTCATCTTCGCTCTCATTCCGATCATCCCATTCCGGTTCTTGAGCTCTAAGGTCGGCCCTACACCAATCATCGAGCAACATGGTAGCTTCAATGTTTGCCGGCTTCATTGTTGATCTTCTTTGATCTAGCATAAGATCTCCGGTGCTAAAGGCTTGTTCAACGGATACGGTGGATGCCGGGACGGCAAATAACTCCTTCGCCATCATGGAGAGTATTGGGTACTCCACTCTCTTCGACCACCATTTCAACACGTCGATCGACGGACCACTATCTTCAACACCAAAAACAAAACGAGTTTGCAAAAATATATCCAATTCACTATTACCTTGGCTCCTTGGATTATCATAGGTTCTATTTTGGTACATTCCTTGCATTTGTCTAACTAAAGGATCCATTGAGTCCATAGCAAAGGGAAAATCAAATGAATGCATCATAGTATAAGAAGAAGAAATCTCCGTATTATCTTCATTACTACCATACTTTCTCCTATATTCATCAAAAAGTTCTAGCAAAGTCCTATGTAGATCATCCTTCATATCTTGCACATTAGGAAGATCAAAAAATATTTGTTCACCATCAATTACAACATTACTAAAGTCCATTTGCAAAAAGCATCATAATAAATTTGTAGCATTTGACAAACACCTTCATATCTCCATTTAGGATCCAAACATTTAGCAATCAAGAAAACTTTCGGAATCTCCCTAAAATACTTTAGCCATTTTTGAACCATAAAATAAATCACACCTTGCAAGTTTGGCCTAGTAAAACAAGCCTTAAAAGACATGACAATATACATGCAATGTTCCAACACTTTAACGGAAGTACAATAATAAACACCCGATAATTGTTTAGTAGCCATATGAAAAACCTTCAATAATCCATATAAATCATAACATGCATCCCAATGACTCTCATTAAGAACTAATTGAGTCATGGAAAATTCTTTCCTAAAAAAATCACATAAATGACCCTTATACTCCATCGTACTATTAAGCCTCTCATAAGTAGAATTCCAACGATGAGATACATCGGCTTTGAAACATGTATAAACAATATTCTTTGAACGATAATATTTTTGCCATTTTTTCCCCAATGTTTTTGATTTATGCAAATATTTAACGGCATTTTTAATAGGAACAACGGACTCTTGAAAAATCCCAAGCGCATCTTGGACACATAAATTCAAAATATGACAAATGCATCTAGAATGAAAATATTTCCATCAAAAGATGGTGCACATGCTTCAATGAGTTGAGGAATACTAGCCGTGTTCGCCGTTGCATTATCAAAACCAACCGAAAAAACCTTATTAATCAAACCATATTCATTTAAAACGGTGATAATAATCAAAGCAATATTTTGAGCCGTGTGAGGCTCTTCAAACTCCCTAAATGCAATCAAACGTTTTTGCAAAGTTCATTTTGCATCAATCCAATGACATGTAATTCCCATATAACTAGCCCTATTATATGCATCGGTCCAAACATCGGCACAAATAGAAACTTTATGACCCAAACGTTGTAAATATTTCATCAAATCTTTTTGTTTTTCCATGCATTGACGCCTAATCCTCTTAAGCATTTGAATTCTAGCAACTTTACTAGCATTGAGACCTAAACCTTCTTTATAGGATGCTTCATATGTTATTCTATCGGCATAATTAAAAGGTTGTTTCTCCATAGCACAATATCTAGCACATGCATCTTCGTATCGAGCTTTATCAAATTTAAATAAATAGGGCGTACCCGTCTCCGAAGATGAAGTGACACCTCGAATTTGAGTTTGAGAAGTAGACATTCCGAACTCACTCGGATGCGTGCTCTCCATGTGCCTATTGAGCGTGCCATAGCCTCCCTTTTCGATCCATTTGTATTGCTTCGTGCAATAGTTGCAATATGCCAAGTATCTCTTTCGACCATCGGAGAGAGGAGGTTGGCCTTCACGTACCGGAGCCAACACTTTTCTAAAGTGTTTCTTGAAGATGTCGGACTTGGGTTCCTTGTAAGCATTTGTTGGGGAAGATTGGTTTAGCCCGTCATCTTCGTGCTCTTCATCGTCGTTTCGAGCCATGAAATTCGAATCCTTGGCTTTCCATCGTATTAACCATGTCCTCAAATTGCTCATCTTCTTCGGCTTGAAGTCGTTCGGCAACTTGCCTTGAGATTTCCTCCGCCACTTCCGCCCTTCTTGACCTTTGAGATTTTCGGCCTTCTTGCTCATCACCAACGAGCTTGCCCTTGCCCTTGTTTCCTTGATGTAGTTATGAAAGTGAGAGTGAGTGTGTGCAAGATGTGAGAGTGAAAGCTTGAGAAATAAAGTAGAGACTTGAGACTTGCTCTTGCAAAATGAGTTATAAATGAGAGTAGAGATTGAGAGAGAATGATAGATTTTTGGAGAGATTGAGTTTGAATGGGAGTAATATATATAGTTGAATGTGTAGGGGGAGGGTAGGAGGTGGTGTTGGAGGCTTGGGGGTGGGGAAGAGGAGCATGGCAACGGCTCCTAGCCGTTGGAAAGGCAGCCACCTCTGTTTCGGCCGCTGCTGTCTTCAGTTTTTCCCGTTGGGCCCGGCGGGCCGGGCCCGGCCCGTCGGTCCCAACGGCTATGTGGAAGCCCGGCGGGCCGGCCCGACGGTTAACCGTCGGGCTGCGGTCCGCAAAATCACAACCCGAGCCCGGCCCTTGGTTTACGGTCCCGGTTCCGGTTCGGGCCCGTTGACCGGCGGGCCCAGGCCAAAACCGTTGACTCCGGGCCGGTTCCGGGCCAAACCCGACGGGCCGGAAAGCCCAGGCAGGTCTAGCTGGGAGAATATTGAGTCAAAAATTAGAAATTGGGTTTGGTAGGTGAGGGGTTAATTAGGGTAGTGTGTTAATTTAAAAAATTATGGCACAATTAGTGGGTCCTAATTTTCACTAATGATGTGTTTTAATTTGCTAATTTTTGCTATAAAAATGTATCAACTTGAAAAGACCGGCACAAAAAGGAAAGTGTATCAAATTGAAAAAACCAAAGAGTACTATATAACTTTTTCTTAAAAATTGTTGGAACTGTGTAAATTTAGCGCAGAAAAAATAAACATATTTTGATATGTGACTTAATAAATTAAGAAAGCCATATAAAATAAAAGCTTGCGTTTAAAATCAATGTCATTTTGCGTGAGACAAGAAAATGAATGTCATTTCGTATTAAGTAAATCATTCAATTGATACAAGGGCAAGATGATTGTTCATTCATAATTATATTGATTTAATAATTCATAATGCATTACAGCTATCTTCCATTTCGTATTATAGTAACCTAACTCTAATCCATTACATAGGACCAGTTTTCAAAACTAGCATGCACCCAAATCCCAATTATTCAACTAAAACCCCCATAACATAGGATACTACTGCGAACTCTTAATAAATTAATAAGTGGATTCACATTGAGATTTGCTGTCATTAAATAATAATACAAGCTTATACGTATTATAAATATATAGATCAAGAAAATCTTCAGCAGAATAAGAGACTAAAATTTCAGCTCAAACTAAAAAGGAAGTAGATCTATATCATTGGGTCGTTTAGTATCCATATACTAGTATATCAGATATCAAATATAGATATGAGTATCAAATTTCAAAGTATGGGTAAGAGATTGATATCAAACTAAAAAAATAAAAAATAAAATTGGCTGGAACATAAACACAGAGGGAGTCGAGAAATAACTAGACGACAGAGAATTCGAGAGAAAGGGAAGAGGGCCACGGAAGAGAGACGTTTGGTGAGAAAGGGGCTGAGGCGAAGTCCAGCCCTGCTGCCATTCGAGATCAGCGGAGGTGCAGCCGCGGCGGTGCTGTAGCGCCGGAAAAACTGATGAAGACAAAGGCAGAGGTGCTGCCCTTTGCCCTAGGGAAGAGGGCCACGGAAGAGAGACGTTTGGTGAGAAAGGGGCTGAGGCGAAGTCCAGCCCTGCTGCCATTCGAGATCAGCGGAGGTGCAGCCGCGGCGGTGCTGTAGCGCCGGAAAAATTGATGAAGACAAAGGCAGAGGTGCTGCCCTTTGCCCTAGCCGTACGGCTTGTTGCTGTAACCAGCAGCGATGGCTTCGGGAGGCGTGGTGACGGCGGTGGCTTACGAGGTCGGCCGAAGCGAGAGGAGGACGAGGGAAGAGGAAGTGCTACTACCCTAAAGCTATGGTGCGACGGTGGGAAGTTGCAAATTGGTGGAATCCTATTATTTCTTGAACCAACTAATTCTGTGTGGAGAAAGCAAAAAAAAATTTTAAAAAATGGTGTTCTTATCACAGAAGACCCTAAAGCTATTGGCGATGGAATGGAGAGGAGAAAAGCGCAGTGAAGGGTTTTTTAATTTCATGGTTGAGATGGGTATATGGTGAATGGAGAGGAGAAAAGCACAGTGAAGGGTTTTTTAATTTCATGGCTGAGATGGGTATATGGTGATACTGGTATTGAATTGTGTATATGAGAGTGGTAAAACTAAAAATTATAGGTATGAGTCATTTTGATACCCATACCTGATATACGTATATAGATACCAAATGCACAATCCAAATTACATAGGCAAAATTAAACACAACTAAAAATCAATAATCTACTAGCAAGATTCAAGAAAGAAGAAGAATCATCAGTGGACAAAAAGAGAAGATCATCAATCCTTAATTCAACTAGAAAACACAAAGTATGATTAAGAGTCAGGTCATACTAAAACTTCTCTGACTAACAATGGTGGAAAATCAAAAATTCAAAAGCCTCACACTAAAAAAAACAAAAGCGGGCCTTTCCTTCCTTCCCTTCCTTCCCCTCTGTACATTAATTCTCCTACTCTAGGTTAGTCCTAAACCTCTCTACCACAATCAAATCAGTGCAGCGACGAAAACACTCTAAAACAAAATCCATCGACACACCAAAGAAATCCAACTCAAAATCAAAAGAGCATATCTTGAGGAGGAGGTGGGCACAGTTCTTTACGCAGCTTACTTGAGAAAAGCCTGCAAGCATCCATGCTCAAGTCCAGCGCCGCCGCCACGGCCACAAACGCCGCAGCGTCCTCCGAGCAGTTCACCTGCTGCACTCCCACCTCCACCATCGGAGCCACTGCCGCCGGCTTCTTCCCACTGCCCCCTTCCCCTTCCACGGTTGCCGACATCACAAACCCTCGGTACATGCAGTATGGCCACAGCCCATACCCGAAATCACCGCTGCTCCGAGGGCTGCAAGCCGGTGACGTGGCATTGCTCCTCGGAGTCGAGACACTTGACCCTCCTCCGCTGTTTCCATTCAAATCGATCACGAATTTCCCTCCTTTGCTGCAGCTGAGGTTAGACTCGGCTAGAACGATCCCAGCAGCTGCAGCCGAGTCGGGAATCAGCTCGAACCGGTAGCCGAGCCCATCAGTCGAACCACGTTCGCGCCAGGCCTCGAGACGGCCCCACGGCTTCCAGGTGTTGTCTCCAGGTCGGAGGATGAGCCAGCAGCCAGGGTTGGACCGGCTGACCCGGTCTGAACCGGGTGAGGCCACGAATGGAGTCACCATGGAGGCGAGTGCGACTGGTGAACCGGAGAGATCATGGATGGTGATGGACCATCCCTTTCTCTCTTTTCCCGGCCTTTCTCTTTCACTGCCGAAGGAACTCAACCAACCTCTTGCGCCAGTACAGCTAGCCTCTAATGGCAGTGACCTATTAATCAATCAATCGCAATTGTCTACGGTTACAATCGATACAGTTCGTTCAAAACCATCAATTTAATATAGCATCAGTAAATTCATCCACATTATTTAATGGCGCAGTAAAGCTTCCTTGAATGGAAGGGTGAAATCGAAGATCTTCTACAGCTAAATGCGGAAACACTTTCTAATTGTTTGAATTTCAGAAACCACTTTCCATAACCACAGATTAAGAAATTATCGGTCACGAGGTTTTTCGCAATATGATACTAACAGAGATGAATTCGAATAAAATTCGCGATATCTGTGTTTTGATTTTTACCTTGTGCGTTGGTTGCGGTCAGCAGCCCGTAGACTGAACTTGCAGGTGAAGACGGGCTGTCGAATATTCCCGCGAATTTGGAAAACCTGGGGGCTGCATTCGGGCGCTCCGTCGAACTGGAACACGAATCTCGGGTCGGGTTCGGCTTGCACGTTCAAGTGAAACTGCGCGGCTTTCTTCGTCTCATTTCCCACTTCAATCCACCCGTTGTGGAAGACCGCGGCCTTCGATTCCGACGCCGCCAGATCCAGCGGCACGGAAATTTTCCCCAGCAACCGCCCGGAGCTGACTCCGCAAGTGGCGCCGCGGCTGCCGGAGTAGACCGAGATTCTGAGCTGCGGCTTCTTCGAGGTGGAGAACAGAGAGGATTTCCCGGTGAGCCTGTCGAGATCGGATTTCGTGAGGTGGAACGTCGCCGCCGGAGCCTGCGAATTGGCGTCCGAGAAAGCGTTGTTCTCCGGCGGAATGTAGGGCACGACGGCGCTCTGAACCGGGAAGTTTTTGAGCTTGATTCTGCAGAAACACGGCGACGACGACGGGTGAACGGCGGTCCGAGCAGGCTTCGCCGCAACGGGGAACTTGAGCGCCAAATTCCCCACCGTTATCCTCACGAAGGGGCAGGGATCCATCACTCCAGTTGATGAATGCCGGTGGAATTTGGAATCGCAGGCGGAGCTAGGTTAGAAGAGCGGAGGAGGTAATGTGCGCGGGGGAAGAGTGTTCCATATGGATGCGCAGTGCGCCTCACCACCCAACACTTAACAAAATTGTGCAGTTGCTGTGTTTCAGCACTCTCTCTCTCTCTTCATCGTTGAGGTTTGCTAACCTAAACCGTGGGGTTGGAGGTATGGATGACAGCTGTGAACAGCCTGGTTCGCTCTATCTCTGCCAGTAGGATAGAGGTTGACGGATTGTACAATTACAATTCTACCCCCCACCCTCGCATTTGAAATGACGATGTTACCCTTCTCCTAAGTTTGCATTTGTTTATTTAATAAAAACATCCTTAAATTTGTGTATTACTCCATCAATTATCTACCTGAATTGGCTCACTTTACTTTTAAAGCTGTTCTGTTTAATTTGATCTATATTTAAAAGTAAAAAAGAACTAGTACTTTATTAGATTGATTTAATCAATTTAATAGTCTAATACGTATACAATTTGTCATTCACTCACCATTTGAACGTAATTCAAAATAATTTAAATCGTAAAATTTTAAATTATCATAATTTGTTCATATTTTACAATTTTTATGTCATATTAAAGGCCTTAATAAGATATGTCAATTAAAATCAGTCATTAATATATTTTTATAAATTTATGATGCTTTACTTTTTAAAAAAAAATTGAATTATACATCAAAATACTTAATACTCCCCCGTCAAAATTCAATAGTCTCATTTTATTATTTTATACCTTACATATATTCAATCTATAGGACTAGTGAACTGAGACGGAGGGAGTACTACATATTTAACACTAATAAAGTGTTTCTTGATATCTATGCCAAAGAGCTACTCGTAAGAGATAAATTATATAGGACAAAGGGAGTACTATACCTAACTAGAAGATGAAATAATACCCACACCTATATTAAATTTATAATTATATCTTTACATATATGGAAATTAAAACTATACAAATGTTAATTCATACTCCACTATGAGGTGTAATATTTATGAGGTAGTAATATTTATGAGGTGTAATATTTTTTTATTATGAATATGTTTAACCACTAAATTTCGATATTTAGTTATATGTCCCTGTCACTTTTTGATAACTTATTATTAACCAATTAATACTATTTGAAATGTGAGTTTTATGTAATTTTATATTATTATATTTAATATGCTTATCAATGTTTTAGTTCTATCAATATCATGCATAAACAACTAAGAATGCAGAGGCAATCACATTTGGCCGATTTGGGAAATACTACCTTAAAAGTTTCACGTATGTCTTATGCTACAAGATGCTACTACTACATGAAATGGTTAACATACATTTAAAATAATAATATATATTTTCTCTTATGATATACTACTAGTACTACTTAATACTCCCTCCATTTCGCTTAACTTGGCTCATTTGAATAGTGGTTTTTCTGGCACGGTTTTCCACGCTTCTTGATGATGGGTTTTAAAATGGATTTTTGAAGAATTATTTTTTTTACGGGATACTAAGACTGTCGTAGTATCCCGTAAAAAAAATAATTCTTCAAAAATCTATTTTAAAACCCATCATCAAGAAGCGTGGAAAATCGTGTCAGCACAAGCCAAAAAGTTTTGAGCCAAGTTAAGCGAAATGGAGGGAGTATATAGATCCAGAACGTGCAATTGGTATAAGTAGACTAAGAACAATAGAATAGAAATGATCTACTACCTACGGTTGACACACTTAATGTGCCCATCGGTGATGTAGCAGTGCCACGTCTGCAATTTTTCCTTTTAGGATTTAGTTTTTTATGTTAGGGTTTAGTTTTTTATAGTATTGTTTAATTATTTTTGGTAGGATTTTTATTAAATTTCTTATATATTACAATGCCACGTCATCCGTGGGCACATTAAACATGCTTACGGTGGGCATTGGAGCATTACTCCTAAGAACAATGTCAAATATTAGTAAAATTTTAAGAAAATATTCATGAATATATAATATGATAATATTGTATCTTTTAATAAAATAACATGAAATTTTATATTTATATTGTCATCAACATCCATACCAAACACAGTCGAATTTTCTAACCACCACACCTCACTGTGGAGAGTGGCAAACATGACCTTAGAGCATCTCCAGCCGCAAGCCCGTTTTAGGGGCTTGCGCCACTATTCCGGTGGGGAGGGGCTCTCCCCAAATTTCATCTCCAGCTGCAAGCCCCTCCCCCTGACTCTCTCTTATTTTAATTCATTTTATTTACGATTTTCGATATGTTTTTTTAATTCATTTTTCGTTCGATTTTATTTGTTTAATTAATTTAATTTTTAATTAAAAAAGAAACAAAATTTTTTGAATTTTTTTTATTAAATTCAAACAAAATACACCAATTAAAAAAAAACAATAAAACAAGTCTATTTTTCGATCATGCTCCACAAGCGAGTCCTCATAAAAAAATACTGCTCCAACTCCTCCGGTGACATTTGTGAGGTATCAGTGGCGAGCAACTTGTTGTATGCAGTCATGAGCTTGCCCGTATAGGCTTGCTTCTTCTTCTCCAGGACGTCCTATTTCTTCTTTGCAATCGATAAGTACATCTGATTAATTTCGGCACTTGATTGCCAAACTCATGTTCGGCTCCCTCCGGAACGTCCTCCAAATTAATCGGCTCCTCAACTTGTTTGCCTTTTCTTTTATTTTTTCTTTGGGCGACTGCTTTTTTGTTCCCCATCGGGCGGGGGTGTTTCGGAAAATAGTCATCCTCTTCCACAACTTCTCTGTCGGGATTGCTGGAGTTGGACGACCCGTCTATGCCCTTTTGCTTTTTATTACCAACAAAAAGAGAATACTTGGGCAATCTCAGCAGCTCTTGATAGGCCTTCCCATATTGGAAAGCTTGTTTCGTCTCAGCTTGATACATCTCACATGCTTTGTTGAAGATGTCGTTTGAGTCTTCTCCGCTCTTCCACTCCCTCACAGCTTGAGAGTAGTAGCCATGGAATTTGTTGCATTTCGGCAACATCCGCTGATAATGCCCCTTCAACATCGACTTGTTTCTGGGCTTGTAGCCGATAGCATGAATCGTAGCGTTGTACCTTTCTACGACCTTGCCCCAGAACATATGCTCTTTCTGTCGATCGCCAACTCCGGGGTCTTTGGAAATGCTAGACCACACCTTGATGAGATGAGCCGACTCTTCCGGACTGTACGGTACAGCCTTCGTCCGCTCGGTTGACTCCGGATTTAGGGCAGCAGCCGTCGATGCGCTTGCTTTCTTCTTGGCCGCCGGACGAACGTTCGAAACTGACTCGAACGAACTCGATAGATTTAGCCCTTCCAGATCTTGCGTCGCACCTTGACTTCCCCTCAACGGCGGAGTTCTGAATTGATTGAATACGGGTGGGGAGACGTCTTGATAACCGGCAGGAGAAAAACCCATCACTCCCTTGGCAGGGGGACTCGCGTAGGCTGCGAATCCGAGATTGGTAGGCCGCGGCGGCGAGGGCGGAGATCGTCGCCTGGGGTATCATCGTTGGGCTGCGAGGGGAAACCACCGAGGCCTTGGGAACGCAACATTTCGAGAAATGACTCGTTATCCATCTATGGCTTTGGTTGAGAAAGGAAAAAATTATTTGATTTTGTAGATAAATGTGAGATTTTGAAGAAGGGTAGATGAATTTTGAGGTGTAGAAAATGATTTGTGGGGGTGTGTATTTATAGGGAGGAATGGGGGAGCTAGCCGCTGCATAGCAACGGATATAATTTTTTTTTATTTTTTTTAAATTTTATTTTTAATTTTTCGACCAGAATATTCGATTTTAAAAAAAAAATAGTGTTGGCTGACGTCATAATGACGTCAGCACAGCAGGGGAAGGATGCGCGAGCCGGGTTCGGGATTGCAAGCTGGGCGCGAGCTCCCGTCGACTCGCGGACCCGACTCGCAAGTGGCCGCGAGCCGCCGGAAAACTCGGCGCTGGAGATGCTCTGTGAATTGGAATTAAAAAAAAAAACAGTTATTCTAAGCAAAAATAGAGAATTAAATTAAAATTTGTAAAAAGCAAAATGTGGGATAGCTTCGATTAGAGCATTAGCAAGGGAGCCCTCCAAAATGGAGGGCTCCCAATTTAATAGTAATATATATATTAGTATTTAATTATGCTTGGAGGGCTCCCATTTTTGTTGCATTGGAGCCCTCCAAGGGCTCTCATTATTTTATAGTATTTAATTTTTTTTATTTTTCTAATTATTTTTTTATGATTTTAATAAAAATGAGAATTAATGCTTAATAAATTCAATTGTATTGCACATTTGGAAAATTACAATACAATGAAAGAAAACTAGAAAAAAAAAATACATAACGATAAAATGAAGTAGGAAAAAACTAGTGATGACCGAAACGTGCCCAAATTTCCTCGATCATATCCTTTTCGAGATTTTCATGAGCGGTTGCATCGCGGAGGGAGGCATTCCTTTCCATATAACGTGCGAAAGAGACATCAACACCTTGACGCGCTTGCAACGGAGTCCTTGTTGAGCTCGATCCCTCGTCGTCCTCCCAATTTTCGGCTGGTTCTCCTTCATCTTCAATTATCATGTTGTGCATGATAACACATGCATACATGATTTCTGTTAAATTTTCGATATAATGCAAGCGGGCCGGGCCTCGTACAATCGCCCATCGTCCTTGCAGAACGCCGAATGCACGCTCGATGTCCTTCCTCGCAGCTTCTTGTTTCATAGCGAACAGAGCTCTTTGTGGATCGGTCGGACATGGCACCGTCTTCACGAAAGTTGGCCATCTTGGGTAGATGCCGTCGGCAAGATAATAGCCTATGTTGTACTGCTTGTTATTGGCTTCGAAATTTACGGCCGGCGCAACACCCCTCAGATAATCGCTGAATACGTCAGATTGATTCAACACGTTGATGTCGTTGTTCGATCCGGCGACGCCATAAAATGCATGCCAAATCCACAGGTCTGTTGAGACCACCGCTTCAAGAATTACCGTTGGAGTTCCCTTCTTGAAATTGGTGTATGCAGCCTTCCACGCCGATGGACAATTCTTCCATGGCCAATGCATGCAGTCGATACTCCCGAGCATGCCGGGGAAACCGTGCTTCGCTTCGTGCATTTGGACGAGGCGTAGGACGTCACGCGAAGTAGGTCTCCTTAGGTACTCCTCTCCGAAAGCGGCAACGACGGCGCGACAAAAATGCTTTAGGCATTCTCGCCCGGTTGAATCGGCGATGCGCAGATACTCGTCGTACTCATCGGACGGACCACCATATGCAAGTTGAAACAGCGCCATAGTGCATTTTTGAAGGGGATGAAGAGAATTTCGTCCCGTTGCGTCTGGGCGTTGTTGGAAATATGGATCACGCATCGTCACGCTCGAGACGATGCGCAAGAAGAGATCACGTCGCATGCGGAATCGGCGCCGGAACATGGTATCTGTATACGTCGGATTTTCGGCGAAGTAGTCGTTGTAGAGTTGCTCGTACCCCGATTCATGATCACGCTCGACGTATTGCTTCTTCTTTTTTTTTGACGATTGGCGTTCTTCACGTTGCCGGTTTTCAGCATCTTCCTCCTCCTCTATTATACGATAAAGCTCGATAGCTTGACGTGCTAGCCTCTCTCGTTCCTCACGATTCATTTTTTTTGAATGTTGAATGTAGAATTTTGAGAAAAAAAAGTGAAAATTGATGAAAGAAGATAGAGTTTGATGAAGAAATTAGTGTGAAAATGTGAGGAATGGAGTGGGGTATTTATAGGAAAAAATTAAAAAATAAAAAATAAAAAAAATTCATTTTGGCCAGTCAACGGTCAAAGACCGTCGACCAACCAGACGGCGACACGTGGCGGGCGCAGAAGTCGCTGAAACGGGCTCATTTCCGTCCGTTAGGCCGCGCCCTCCGAGGGCTGCAGCCGTTAGAGCCTGGGCGCGAGGATGAGGTGGCAGCGGGCGGGAGGGCGCTAACCCACCGCTGCCAATGCTCTTAGGCTGCGTTTGGTAATCATCTCAAGATGAGGAAAGATGATTCATCTCAAGATGACTCATATGAATAGTGTCAAGATGAATCATTCATCTCTCCATTTGGTAGCAAAAAATTTCAGACTCGGATGATATCATATTGTGTTTGGTACAAATTTTAAAACTCTAGATTAAAATTTAGATTGACCAAATTACCCTTATTAAATACCCCTACCGATTCGACTTTTATTGTTGGGAATAAATAGTACCATTTATTATTTATTATATATTACTCTGTATTATTATTATTATTATTATTATTATTGTTGTTGTTGTTCTTGTTGTTGTTGTTGAGTTATTATTTTTATTATTCTTGTTATTATTATAATTATTACTATTATTGTTATTATTATTTATTATTATTATTATTATTATTATTTTATTACATTATTATTATTAGTATTATTTATTATTTATTATTATTATTATTATTGTTATTATTATAATTAATACTATTATTGTTATTATTTATTATTATTATTATTATTATTATTATTTTATTACATTATTATTTATTATTATTACTATTATTGTTATTATTTATTATTATTATTATTATTATTTTATTACATTATTATTATTATTATTTTATTACATTATTATTATTATTATTTGAAATCGTATAAATACATAAGGGTAAAATGGTAAAAGAGAGAAAGTGTTGTGTTACTATTCGAATGAGTTGAAGTCATCCAACCAAAAACGTCGGATGAGTTAACAAGCGAAAACAGTAAAGTAGCAGCGGACTTGAGCTTCATCTCGGACCCTCCAATTTATTTCATTTCGGTACCAAACAATTAGATGAACCAAGATGATTTACATCATCTTGGTTCATCCTATCCACCAAACACACCCTTACCCTTAGGGTTTGGCTGAATTGGGTCTTTGGAATACGAGACACGTGGCGTGTGAGAAGAATTGCAATTATATAATAATAATAATGGCCGTGTGTTGTGTGTGTTGATATCTGTTTTCAGATTTTGTCAGTGCCGCCCTCACCTACGGACCTACCTATGCATGCCTTTTCTCTATTTCCATTTTCTACCCCTATCAAATTTCTCTATTACTTTTACAATACTTTAAAATTTAAAATTTCCTCATATTATTTCATTTGAAGCAATTTTATTTTGACAAAAACTTGTGTCAGCCGGAGGCACTGTGCGGTCGGGCTCAAAGTGTCAATCTTTATACAGAAAAATGTCAATCTATATGAATAAAAGTGTCAATCTTTAACATAATTATTTTACGAATAAAATGACAATTTTTAAAAGTGTCAATCTTTATACAGAAAAGTATCAATCTATATGAATAAAAGTGTCATTGTTTTAGTCCGGCCGCACGGTGCCTCCGGCTGACCCAAGTGTGTCCCTTTTATTTTAATAGTCTCATTCAACGTATTCGATTTTTTATTATGTTATTTTTTTTAATGTATACTCCCTCTGTCCCCCAATAAGTGTCCCAACCCTTTAAAATTTTTGTCCTCAAATAAGTGTCATTTCACATATTTTTAGATAAAAATCAGCTTAAACTACCAAATATATCCCCATAATCATTACACATTTTCTACATTTTTCAATTTTCTATGCAATCATTAGGGGTAAATTAAGTAATTTCACATAATTTCTTAGATTATGTGTGGTGGTGGCTTAGGACACTTATTAGGAGATAGAGGGAGTAGATCCTATCATTCGTTACAATATACTACTACATTTCTCTTTAAATATCAAGCTTATGAGATTTTGCTATCTCATCCTCAAAAGATTCGAGAGTACCAGAAATCATCATACATGATTCCTAAGCCGAATACTATAAAATACAACTTAATTCATTTGTTCTCATTCAAGTTTAATCACATAAAGTAAATTCATTAAAATCAAATCACGTTAGCAAATACTAGGTAGTTTTTAGATATTTAGAGTTAGCTAACTATTTGTATTCGATTCAGCATGTGTTGTAGAGATCTTAACCATTGGTTGAATAGTTTTAAAGTATAAATAAGAGCTTTATGTCCAAGAGCTCTCTCATGAGGGCTTAGGTGAAAATAAAAAATAAATTGGTCCTTAAGAAGCGAGAAAAGAATAAATTATACAAAAATTTATAAAATATATATAAAAAAAATAGTTTGGATATTAGAATTAAGGGAAATGATGGAATATATAATAAAAATTAGTTGATTGATAAGGAATTAAGATTGAGGCTTAATAGAGAGTAAGAGAAATAGTGCGAGACTCATCACAGGAAATTGGTCGGGTATAATTCACCTTTGTTTGAAATGCGTTGAATCGGCATTGCCTTCAACGCTCTAAATCCAACATTTTTTTTTTATCCAAATGATGACATGGATGTTGACTTCTTTATTTCTTGATATTTTTACATGTCTACGATCTTATGTGATGTGTTCATTAATATTAGAAGTATAAACTAAAAACTGCTTATTGGGTATTCAAACAGTTTAGAATTGGGCCAAGCGTGGGTCTCGATTCATAAAATCTCCACCAGCCAATTATGTTAGTTGGATATTTATTTTTTTATTTTTTTCATGAAAACTAGAATGTCACCGTTACCGAAACACTTGATTGAATTGCACACATAATAAAGTTTAAATAAGAGATGGATGCACTTTACAAACTAGTAGGGTTTGATAAGTAAATACACAACATCTACACCACACAATACGTAGAGTGTCGCACAGTTGCCATACAATAAGGGGTCTAAGAGAAAGCTCCATATCTCATAACAAACTTCAGATGAAATTTAAAAATAATAACACATTATAATTTATAACAATGATATAAAGCATTTGCCAATCATCTGCAATCCAAAGCCAACAATATATAAAGACTATATACTGTGAACTCGTCGAATGACTGGACACGATCATTGTGTAACGAGCATTACTTCTTGCTTTGGCTTTTCTGGACGGCTCTTGGAGCTACACGTAAATTCATCAATGTCATTAATCAAGTTTCATATCGACGTTTAGATGCAAAACTAGGTGATGAAGATTATACTGAAGAGTTAAGCTAAAATGGCTCTACTTATGCAAATCTTCCATGGATCAAGTATATTACAGTACTATAACCAATAGGAAACGAAGGTAGGTTTTGGAATCACTTGCATGAATAGGATTCGTGATTCTCAAGCGCAATTTGATTTGGGCATAGAATATTGAATGGAATAAGTTACTAAGAAACTCAAAAACTTCGTGTTTAATTATAAGCAAACACTTCATGTTCATTCTTTGATATTATCAAAGCTCGATGTATATACCTAAAGAAGGTTATGGGTGAAATATTAACCAGTGAATTACTACAGCTAGGGAAAGTAATGAAAATCGTGTTGCGGTGGATGAGTAATTGAATTTAGAAATGTCCATGAATTTGAAGAAACCGAACAAAGGAAGATTCTAGCAAAGTATGAACAAGAACTCACCTAGCCCGATTGCATCTGAACTCTTCATGATCCTCAGCCTCTTGCAAGTGCCAATAAACATCCTGTAAGCAAAGCAGAGTGATATCGCATTGCACCAATTACTAAAAGATTCCGTCGCATCAATGGGAAAGCATGGAACTTAACATGAATGATAACCGGAAATGTATCCCTAGACAAAGTTACCAAAATCATACTATAGGTTTTACAAATCAAGAACCAGAACAGTATTCACGGCATTGGCTCCATGCACTACCTTGTAGCAACACTTGAACAAAAAGTTAAAGCTAGGTGTACCTCAAAGTTAGTGTAAGGGTCCCAGTAGTCAGTACTATTCGAGGCAGCTTCCTAATAACCAAGAAGCACTCCTATAATTGGTGGTGCTTAAAAATGGAGTATTGCAGCCCATAAAACCTTATGAAACATTAATCGATAGGTGCCTATTTTACCTTTCCTTGAAGATAGCTACTAATTACATGTTACATAAACCCCAACCAAAAAAGAACGACAAAAGTGGCCATGCAGCTCCCTAAGCTTTCTTTAATAACAACTTAAGTGAACTAAAATCAAGTTTCCCCAGCACAAAGCCCCATTATTTATTTCCAGACATAATGCTAAAGGAGTTGATGCAGTAAACTCAACATAGTAGAAACTTTACAAGTTCATTTTATACTCTTCACTGCATCAATCTATCTTGTGCAAGTAATTTAAAGGCCTATTACGTCTTTCAATAATGTGAGAACTACCACATTAAGGTCATCAGTAAATAAGCATTTATCAACCCAGCAGATCGAAACAAACAAAAGTTTGACTATGACTAGAAAATACAAGGTCATTGGATCTTACTCCCAAGGAACATCACCAACAAGCATCCAGTCGCCATCTTTATCCTCATAAGTTAGTACATATTCAGATCCATTTAACAAGTCCTTCAATTTGCTCTCACTCATCATCTCCTCCCCAGGAGCTCCATGGGGACCATACTCGCCTGCATCAAACAATAGAGGTGACTTTAGCTTCTCTTAAGTGATAAGAAATTCAAATTATTAAAGAATCGCCAAAGAAGTTACATAACTCACCTATTGTAAAGCAGCTGAACATCTTCTCAAGAGCAGACGAGAGCCCCTTGTAGGCAGAGTAATTTATGAGGTCTACCTTCCTTAGGTATGGGGCACCATCCATACTCACTTTCACAAAGGACGCAACATTCGATGCCTTACCATCTACCTCTTCATTGTTCTTGGAGGTAGACGTCAGAGTATTTTTTCTGAACTGTCTGACAGGCGGCCAACCAACGACTTGTGCCCTGGCATTGCATGAGAATAAGATCGAGAAATTGAAATCATGAATTTTACCATAAGTATACAGTATTTTCCGAATAACAATTATAACATACTTGGTAACAGGGGAACCAGTATAGTTTTTTGTAGGGGCATGAGGCATCTCTATAGCAGCACCTTGGTAGATTGTTTCTTTCACCTTCATTGGTTGAGCCGCAGAGACTTCTTTTAAAGCTTTGACACTTGGGTTCAAGGAAGGCTTAGGAGAGAGCACTGCATCAATTTCCGAAGCAGAAATGTGTTTCCCCTACATGAAAGATTCAGGGTTTACAAAACAAATCAGGGAAAAGAAAAGGGAATGGGCAAATCTTACTTCCCAAATTACCTCTGAGGTTCCATTCATAGCATCAGAAAATCCTCTTTTGTTGCCGGTAACCAGTGCCTTTAAGGGGTGTAGAGGAAATAGCAGCTTCTCATCGATTGTGGAAGAACTCTCGAGAGACAGGAATCCTGGGGGAGCAAGCCTTAGTTCTGTAGCCTTTAAGTTGAGACCACTGCCACTGTATTCTGAGATTGTGGAGCTATCAACTGATGACGAGTCGGATAGGCCCATGTAGTTACGTTCCTTGAGTTGTGATCCATTTTGGCACACACTTTCTAAGGAGGATGAAGAAGCCAGCAGAGTAATGTTGCTCTGGTACTCGTCCCCACCAACACCGAGCAGTGATGCAGACATCAAGATTTAGGTTATAGTCCCGTACTTAACTAAGTAAAACTACTAAATAAAATGAAACTATATCAGATTGAATGCCTTCTCCATGAAAACTCATCAAACAGCTCCGACAATCAAACTAAATGCAACCAGCTATTAACATTCAGAATTTCATCCATTTAGAGAACAATAAAAAAAATCTTGAAATTCTGCCCTGGCACTGGCATATCCTAAGCATGAATTTATTTAAGATGTGAGCCTTCCTAAAATACGAGAATGTATCCAATTTATGAAACCATTGCCAGAAAACTCGTTGTTCCACACCGTAATTCATATCATAGATTAAACAGAAAACCCAACAGTTTAAAAAAAAAAAAAAAAAAAAAATGAATTTCACATATTTAAGAAGTAATTGCACAGATTAAAAACGAATGATACTGTTCAAAACTACATTATTCCATGGAAATGAATGAGCTGGTGCTGGCATAAAAAAAAAAAAAAAATTAAAAAAAGAGACGTAATTGGAGAAACTGGCATACATATTAACAACACGCTAAACAGAAAAACCAGAGAAATTCTGTCAGAAAACATAGGTAGCAGAAGATGAAACCCCCAAAATCACGTAGCTCGTATACTTCGAAATGAAACCGAGAATCATCTCGCAAGGATTATACTTACCAGTGGATTAGCTGAAGAGGAGCTTCGAAGCCGAAGAAAAATTGCACAACGGAGAGAGAACTAAGGACCTTCCATGTGTGACAGAGCGAGAGAGAGAGAGAAAAAAGTTGATTTGGTGCCGGAGATAGGCTCTACGCCTAATAATTTAAGTATATTCTGTAAAAATGTGTGTTTGTGTGTGTGTGTGTGTGAGAGAGAGAGAAAGAGAGAGAGAGAGAGAGAGAGAGAGAGGTAATAAAAAAAAAGGTGAAATTAAGAGGTGTTTAAATTCGGGTTTTTTTTTTCTTTTTTTTTTCATTCTTTGTATTATGTGTATGAGTTTTTTAATCAAAAATAGTTCCAGAATTAAATTTAAGATTATTAATTTAAGCGTTTTCCAAATAATTATTTTATCACCTTCATTCACGTAGATATACATATACCATGTACAATGAGAATACGTACTAATAAATTCAAATATAACTTTTACATTATAAAAGTCTTCCACTCCACTACTCGACATTATTCAATTTTTAAGACAAAGTTATTCAAAGTCCGTCATCATAGTTGTACCATATGAAACATAATTTTCAAAATGATGTCTCCTCCATTTTATAAAAGCATATCATATAGTATAATTAAGAAAGAAAATTAAAGATAATTATAAACCATAATACTGCCTTAATAGTATGATAATTGTGAAAATGTGATTTATGATAATACACGCATGCACAAACATGGAATGGAACCCACAAATATGCTGTCAGATGCTGTAACCCACTCAAATATCAAATTATCTTATCCCCTATCAAATAAATACCAAAAAACCAATTTTTTTTTTTATATATATTTTTATTCCCTTAATCTTTGGCTTTATTCTTATTAGCCATGATAGACTTATCAATTATCAAAAACGCTCCAATGTCCACAGGTGATGTGACAATATCACATCGGCAATCTTTCCTGTTATAGTTTGATTCTTTTAGGTTGAGTTTAGTTTTTTATAGTAGTGTTTAATTAATTTTTGTATGTTTTTTTATTAATTTCTTTATTTATATCAATGTCACGTCATCCGTGGGCACATTAAACGTGTCAACGGTGGGCATTGGAGCATTACTCTATCAATTATTTACCAAATTGTTCTCTTTACAAATTAATCGCTCACAAGATGAGAAATTACCTACTTAATCCGAAAAGTTTTTTTTTTAATATTAATTATGGAATAATAAAATAGAAACTAGGTGAGAAAACTTGTTTAAGAAGCCATACAAGGTGAGCCAACTTTTTCGAAAGATGAAATAATAATTGCTTCCACTTTTTTTTATTAATAGTGACTTTTGTTTTATTGAATATTGGAAAATAAATTAAATATAAAAAAAATGGTTCCGATTGCAGTTCGTAATTATATCATTAAAGTAAGAATTATGTTTAAAGTATGACATGCAAAGGTAGTACTATAAACTTTACCTCACCAAGATATATATATTTGCCAAATAATGGATATCACTTGACGTATATATACCGATTCCTTTCATAAATATTTCGATCTAGGTATTTCTAATTTCTTTCATTGTTTCCAAATTGTCTTGGAATTTTCAGTCATGAAATATACTTGCTTCTTGTTTACAATAAGCATGAATATATTTCAAGGTAGACATTTCATCCATTTGCAGTTAAAATGGAGTAAAATAATGTTCTAAAAGAAATTAGAAAATTAAATCTCCAAATCAACTGTGTATACATCAAATATTGGTCTTGATCTTGACTTAAGGTGTCAGACCTTGAGCTCAATTTGTATAGTCTATCGAATAGGGTTTTAGAATGTAGAGTTTGTTGTAGTGGAGAATTATAATCCATTTTGTGACTGAGGTTTTCAATTGTAATAAAACATTTGCATGGGGTTAGAAATGCTCCCCCCTACTATATTCACTTGCACACCGCTGATGTAGCAGTATCATGTCGATAAAATTTTACATTTAGAGTTAAGTTTTTTTTTTTATATATATGATTCAGTTTTTAGGGTATATATTTAAATTAAATATGCCTACGGTGTGAAGCATTCCTCTTGCTATTCTTTTATTTTTTTATAATTACAAATAATATTTTGTGAAATTGTTAAGTTATGGAGCTTGAAAATACTGAAAATCAATCGCGCTCTCGATGTTTCAACTCTCCGAAGAGGGGGGGGGGGGTGTGGACTACGCCCCCATGCTAAGGGGTTCGAGAGCTGGCCGGCGAACTGAAATTTTTTTAGAGTGCTTTAGGATATCTAGAGTTATTATTAACCCTAAATCTTAATATTATAAATAACCGTCTCCTTTTTTTGTAATTATATATATAAATATACTAACTAGTAAAAATATCTAACATGCCAATACATCCATATGTGATCATTTCATAACGGACTGAGTAAACAAATCTCATTTTTTCTTTTCTCTATTGTTTTTTTTTATCGATTTAGGTTAAGTTTCGTAACTAAGATACATGTCTTCGTTACTTATATAGACGGACACGCTATTTCGAAACTTAAGTACTACTTATTTCGTTTTGGACTCTTCTTTTTCTTCTCAATATATTTTTTTTTTCCAAAGGCAAAACTAACTATTGTTAGAATTAGGTAGAAAAGAAATACTAGTAGAGAGAGAGAGAAGAAGCGTGTGGGAGAGAGAAATAGGGGACAAAGTGGGAGGTGATATGATGCGGTTAGGAGACAACGAACCGGCTTTTGGAATCTCTTTGCCGGTTTTCGACCGCGACATCTAACCATCTCTTACGCTCTCTTAATCCTCAACTATTAGTAATTACTTAGGGAAAAAAAAATCACACACATGATTAAAAAAAATAGAATTATTATTTTCATATTATTAATTAATTGAACCAAATTAAAAACTATCATTATAATAGAATGTGGTGACGTTTATTACTACAAACGTTGCTAGCAAATTGTATATCGATTCTAAATCTGAACAATCATTTCCAATAATCAATTATCGACTAATAGGTTGAGAATAAAACGTTTGAAAATTAAAATAATGAATTCTAAAATTGAAGAAAGAAATGAAAATAATAATAATAATAATAACGGTGGGACAATAATAATAATAATAACGGCGGGACAATAATAATATTGCATCTCAAGTGACCAATATATATATATTAAGTTTGAATCAAGGTAACGTTAGGCATCCTTTATAATTATAACTCAAATGTAAGGAAAAATAAAATAAAATATGCTTACAATTCAAATAATCCCTCGACTTAAAAAGTGTTTAAAAACATAAATAAAGGATAATTAGACATGCAATCGATCGTCCTCGCACGCTTGCTTTCGTCCTTGAACATTAAATGATGCTTAATTACAAAAAATTCCCAAAAATAAATGATATCACATCATATGGCATACATACATTAGCTTTAGATGTGCAAATGGCATCATCACCACCATCATCATCATGGTCATGAAACGCATTTACATTATGATGTTGCCCGTATTTGATCTTACGTCATCGTATTGTCATCATCATTGTCATGCCCATCCTCCCATCATGGCCCTACATCTCCATTTGGGAATGCCACATCATCACTCACATCACATTTTGAGGTAGATTATTTATTTATTTATTTATTTAATCAATCAAACACAACGCACTCATACATACGCACCTGAGATAACTCGAACTTCCGATCTCTTAGTTGGAGGGGAAACGTCTTACTAACTGAGTTACGCTTCGTCGTCATTTTGAGGTAGATTACTACTACTATTTTATTTTTTTTTAAAATTTATTTAAGAAGAAACATTAATTTTTGTTTGAAATGTCATCTTAGGTGTTCCAATTAATTTACTCCATATCAATTTTGTGAGGTAGTGAAAAGAAAAAAAATCATCATAATCTTCAATTGCTCATTATGAACTTTGATAAAACTAGAGCTATCAAAATTTGGCCCGGCCACGTAACCTAGCGGACCCGGCGTTATGTGGGTTTGGGCAAAGAAATGAAGGCCTGATTAAGTTTTTGGTTGGGCCTGGCATATACAAAAGGGAGATTTTAAACATAGCCACTAATTTTCTCATTATAGCTCCAAAAAATAAAATAATGATAAATTAATTGTAAATATACTCTTATACCCTTGTATAGCCCCTAATATCAAATTTAATTTCTTATAATCATATAGCCTCGACTGTGTGTATAGCAACCACAAATTTACAATTTACTTATAGAAGTAGTCGTCGAATTTCAATTTCCCTTCCGGTGAGAACTTCCCCTCTTGATCTTCTTCCCGAGCAACGCACACGCTTATCTACTCCTTCTTGGTTATGAAGATCAACTCGTAACAAGAGGGTATGGGGCCCGAGTTATTGGCCGTAGTCCAAAAGTTCCCGTCATGAATCGGATAGAATTCCAAAGGGGAAGACTTGCCGTCGTAGTTCCCATAGTAGAAGGTGGTGCGTACCAGGACGCGCCCTGCCTTCACCGGCCCCACTTCGTAGTAGTTCTTCCTCTGGTTGGTGAACACCATGAGCATCCGTCACGCGATCGAACGACTCCGATGGTTGGGCGGAATGGGACTCGCCGGTTTTCACGTACTCGCCGTCGCCCATCCACGCGATCCCGTTTTCGTCTTCGTACGATACTGACGATCCGCAATCGATGCTGATGAAATCTACAAAACATTCACAAACATTATCTAGATTTTGAAAATGATGAGATTGTTTAGGAAGAGGTCAAGTAAGAAAATATTAAAACATTTAAATACGTTAGCTGAAGAAGATAGAGTGCAGAGAGCTAATAGAATACAGGGGAAGAATTGCAGATTACTAGATTAGCCATGCTTGAAACTTAAATTTGGTGCTCTTCTTCGATAAGCAATCTGTATTTTTGCTCTTGCTACCAGAATTTTTTGGATGTTGTGATTATAAAGGGTATAATAGTACATTTTAAATTTATTATAGTATTATTTTATAACGGGGGCTAAAGTGAGAGAATCGGAGGCTATGTTTAAAATTCCCCTATACAAAATGTTCTGAAGCCCAATGGGCTCCGCCCCGAAAAAAAATACACTACAATTTTCACTTTGGGCCGGGTTGATTGAGAGTTTTCCCGACATGAACGATTTTTGGGCTGACCTGAATTGGCCCAACATTTGCCTTTGGCCCGATGGACTCGGGCCGGGCTGGCCAGTCCCGAGCAGTTTGACAGCTCTAAAGTCTAAATATAACAAACTAAAATCGTTAACATAATTCTTGGATCATGACTATTGGGTCATAATTTATGGGCGTAATCCAGCCCAAAATTAAATTTGATGGGCCTGGCCCATATTGCTGGTAATGAAAAGGGGACCAGCAACTAAAGCGTCACCACGTTAAAGTATGATTATTTTATATGAGCAAGTTATTATACTATAAATTAAATGTTTTTAGCTGGATTTTTAGGATCGCAATCAAATTATTAAGCACGAAATGACGCTATAGTTGTAAATAAATATTTTATTCCATGATACGACTTCATCATTTAGTTTATTTTCTCCTGCAATTTGTTCGGAAAAGAACATGCATACTTCAATCCGAACCATTTATCTTAATAATTGATGGATACGATATATAGATTATTAAATTAATTTGTCAGATTTTGTATAATTAAATTTCGCAATAATATGTACCAAGATCCATGCACGTGTTCAAACCAGACCTACCGATTTTAGTTGGTTGGGAAAACCTAACTAGATTTCTTAGTTCGTTAATCCGCTAAAAATCGATTCCAAACCATGCACATCGGACTTGAATAATCTTTTAATATACATCAATTTTAATAATTTAATCGTTTAAAATAATATTAATAAATATTTCGTGTTTATGCTTCTAGTTAGAGACCAATAATCCACTCAATTATTAAATGTTATCACATTTCTGTTGCGTACTTAAGATGCTAATTAAATTAATTTGGATTAATTAGCATCGACCGCGTCATTAAATCGGCATTTCCCTTGAGTTCATCATATAAGAAAACGATATTAATATAATAAAAGATTAATTAGATGTGAATTGTCAATATTATGAAGTCATGATATATAAGTTCCTCACAATTTTGGCAAATTCTTTCTGTTCTTAATTTAGGATAGTTCTACTTAATTAAATTGTTACTTGTTGATCAGAACTTGAGACAAAACATCAATTCTCTATAAGGAATCTTAATTCATTTTTTATTTGAATATATCACATAATCATTGATGATTTACTACAATTTCTTATGCTCGCGCGAATAATCCATTAATTTGTCCTATAAGGAAATGTGTAGCTATAATTTGCATAGGGTCCAGTATAAATAATACACACCCATACATCACATATATATATATATATATATATATATAATAGCAAAATAAAGGTCGATCAACCACGATTTTTCTTAATTATTTTGCTAAATTCTCATAATTTTGGCTAATTAATCAATATTTTAATCCAAATAATAGGTATCTTTAGTTTGATATATATCTTTTATTATTTCTTAGAAATATATATCTTTAATTATAAAAATAAAGATTATCTATCCAATTATTGTTTGAACATAGAGACGTACGGATTATTTTCTTTAGCAATTAACTTAGTATATGTATGTTGATATATCATATATATAATGACATCTTCAGCAATTAATATTAAATTGCATTAGTTAGCCTCTAACCAACGTTTTTTACTAAAATAAAAATATTATAAAATTTGCTAAGGAATTTTGATGATTTTAACATATACTGTATAAAATATATATACATGATTATTTAAATCAATTTAAATATTAATGATTATTTACACATTGATGAGTTCAATTTGAATAGAATTTTCATAATTTAAATCAACTATATATACATGATTAAATAAGTTATACTTCTTTGCAATTAAATTAAACAAATCGAGAAATGATATATTTTCTAACCTAATTTTTCTGTTAATATAAAAACCGAGGTCGCTTAAAAAATATCATCACTCTTGACCTAGAATTCTCATAATTTAAATCAACTACATATACATGATTAAATAAGTTATACTTCTTTGCAATTAAATTAAACTATTCGAGAAATGACATATTTTCTGACCTATTTTTTCTGTTAATATAAAAACCCAGGTCGCTTCAAAAATATTATCACTCTTGACCTTCTTTTGTATTTAATCAACAGGTGGCTTGACATTTAAATTCATTATTCTACAGTTTTTTAATGCTCAAGATTCACGTGCATTGTTTTGATTCGATTGTTTGGCTATAACTTTCCCAATTGATTTATAGGTAATTAGTGCAAGTTAAACATATTGATTTTTTTAGATAATCGATAGGATTAAATCCATTAATTCTACAGTTTTTCAATGCTCAAGATTCATGTGCATTGTTGTAATTCGATTGTTTGGCTATTACTTTCCCAATTGATTTATAGGTAATTGATGCAAGTTAAACATATTGATTTTTTTAGATAATCGATAGGATAACTCATGTAAAGAGAGTTAAAAAAAATCGAAAAAAAAAACTTGACATTCAAAATGAGAAGCTACCTAAAAAATGTTACACCTAATTGACATTTTTCTTTAAAATAAGTGGATTAATATTCAAAATATATTCAATTATCCGAAAAATATTATCTCTTGAATTGTCTTTTATATTGAACAACGAGTGAATTGACATTTGAAATAAATACGAATACTCAATAAATGTAATGTCTCTTCCACCTACTTTTATATTGCAATGAATGACATACTTTTATATTGCAATGAATGACATGTATCTTCACACAAATGAATACTACTACTTAAGAAATGATAAACCTCCTTAACCTTATGAACTTTCACCGTCTCTTACAACAAACACTCAAACAATGGGCAAATTGACAATCTAAATGAGTAAATTGCCCGAAAAATCTCCTTGGCCTATTTTCAATTACATCGAACAACGTACGAGCGGCTTAACATTTAAATTGAATTAAGCTACTCGATAAATAACATATATTTTCGACTAACTATTATTTTTATTTTTTTTATCACATATAACATTTAAAAGACTAATGATTAGCGAGATAATTATATCATTACAGCTTATAGTTTGTTAGTAGAGCAGGAACGGGCGTATGAAAAAGTTTATATGTATGAAGGTGCTAAATCAATATATAAGAATATGATTTCATCGAAAGGAAAACTAAAATATGATGGAGTTATCCTTAATCAATATTTAAATGACGGGCTGCTTGACATTCCATCCTTCAATTATATTGAAGAACGGACGTCTTTACTTTAAATGAATATAACCACGCGAAAAAATCTTTTTTCTTATTGACCTATTTTTTTTTCCAATAATGAGTGGTATTTTTCTTAATATACATAATTTTAAAAATGATAAATTAAAACTTATAATTAATATTTTAATGTTTATAAGAGATTATTCTTAATTACTTTTAAATTTAGATTAAAAAAATATTTTTCATCCCAATAATTACATATTTTTTTCTCTTAAATAAAAAAACAACAAATTCCTTAAAGTAGTTACGATCGTCGAATAAATTAAAAGTTTAATTTGTTAAAAATACATAAATTATACCACTTTTTATTGAATTTTTTTGGCTAATCCCTTTTTTTTCGACCAACATAATACTTGATATGAAAAATGTTACCAATCGTCAAGTTATTTATATATTACAACGTATACTTGACGGCTTAGCGTTCAAAATGAGTATAACTATATGAAAAACGGGATCTCACCTTATCTACTTTTCTATTACCATGATCAACGGGCTACTTGATATTCAAAACGAGTAAAACTAATTGAGAAATGCCACACCTAATTAATCTTTTTTTTTCTTCTTCATTTTTTTTCAAATTCAATTCAATTTTATTTTTTTCGAAAGGATCCTAACAAACTATACTCTCAAAATAAATAATTTTATTATTATTTTCCACGAGAAGTGAGCCCCGTCGAATTTCGACGGGCACTAAACTAGTATAGGCATAGGTGTGAGTTCTTATGAGAAATATATATAATCATAATTTTTGTACAAATCCAATGATGTTATTTTACGATAATGAAAGATGTTTTGTTACGGTCGGGTATTTCATATATTGCAATTATAGATAAATATATGCTACTCCCCCAATGGTGGATAAATTCGTGGATATTTTCGTCATTTTTTCGGTTTGGTATTATTAATTATTAAGTTTTATTGTTGTTATATATTCCAATATTATAGAAATTAATATATAAATCATTAAATTTACAAAATAAATAAAAATCAAAGCTCAATTTCATCTTTTTTCCTTCTAACTTCGAAAAATGAGTAATAAGACAAATCGAGCTTTGAATTTTATTTATTTTATAAATTTAATGATTTCATTATTAACTTATATGATACTTGAATATAAAACAACAATAAAAATTAAAATAATAATAATAATGCCAAATCAAAGAAACGACGAGGGTGCTCACAATTGGGGACTAACATATCATATCTCTGAAATTATATATATTAAAAATTATTTGTGTATAATTTATGTGTGTGGAAATTCAATTGGTTGAATTCTCTTATATTAGTCGGTGGAAGACATTCCATTTACTTGCTCTTTATAATGAAATGCAAGTTACATTTTATTAATAAATTTAGATGATGAAACGCGTAACGATTTCTCATCAACATTTTAAATTCTTGAAAAGTAACAACTAGCATCACAAGTACAATTTCAACGATTTCATCCATTCATATGCAGCTATCACAATAATTAATATTTTAATTACCACTATCAATATTAATTTCACTGAACTGATTTAATTTCACTTCAAACTGAGCACGTCTAGACAATAGGAGTATATTTTTTCAATTAGGAGAGAATGATAAATTCGTACTTATTGAAGCCATTAATTAATTAATTAAATATTTAGATTTTTAAGTGTTCTGGAATGGGCAATAATATGCTAGTTAGTTGAATCAATCTCTAACATACAAATAATAATCATGAGACAAGATGTTGGACATGTGAGATGAATATATATATTCCGTAGATCGATTAGGGATTTTATTTACTAGTGCAAATTGAAGAATTTAAATATTTTATAAGTTGCAATTATCAACTTCATTGATTCCATTGTCCCCAAAAATGTGGAAGTTTATTGAGGAATCCTCTAAATGCACCCTAAACTTTATTTCATTATCACAATTCCTAATTCCTATACAATAATGTATTTTTACTGGGGCTTAAAGAGTAAATAATTTGGGCCGGGTGTTTAATTAATAGTTGTCTTTATTAAACTACCATATGTATTAAGAGAAATTTATTAAATTTGGGATACTAATAGGTCATTGGATAGGATTACAATTGTTTAAAGCATACCCAAAACAAAAGGAAAAAAAAAAAATTAAAAAATAAACTAAGAACCAACCAGAATTCATAGAAAATATATATATATATTATTATATCTATAATGATGCGTATATAGTTCCTCTAGTCTAGAAAAAAAAAATGCATAATGTCTAAGTTACTACAGTAGGAAAGGAAAGATCCAATTCCTTAATTTGTCTGCGCCATAATCAAATTGGTTAGGGACTATTTTTTTTTTTTTTTTCCATTAATATACGAATTAATTAACACTTAATTTTTTTTTTGAATTAACACTTTAATTAAGCATAGTTGTAGTCATACAATCTTGAAAGGATAAATCATTGACCAATTTGTAGTGCGATAATGAAGCATCCAACAGCCAAAACCTTATTATTTTTTATTTTTGTTTTCCTTAAATTATTCATGATTCTTAATATTGGTTGGTGGTTTCCCACTAATCACAAATTAATCTTCTGTTATGTATTTAAATAATTAATAGCTTAATTAGTTTGATGTTGATAATCAATGTAGCGTGGTTAAGGGATTATTGTACGCTAATAGTGCAGACCATAATCACTGTAGTGGCCCCAATGATGAGGAAATGGAACCCTAATTTTTTCCTAGGGTTGTAGTTTGTACTCCAATGAGATTCTGTTTTTCTCTATACAATACGCGCTTTATATTTTTATTTTATTTTTTAGAATTAATTTTGCGATTTGATTTTTATTTTGGAGAGCGAAAAGTGTGGAGGGCCACCGGCAATAAACTCTCAGAATAGATTTGCTGCATGATTTTCAGTCAACAGTGGTTGTTGATCTTTTAACAACTGCGTCCCTCTAATTATGTCACTAATGATGATCCAATTATAATAATTAATTAATCTTGATTATGAGGTTAAGTAGTCATAGTATGTTTATATTTATTTTGAGGATATATTTTGCTGTTTTGGTAATTTATTTGGTTGTATTTTCACTTTTTTTCCCCTCAAATAATAATTTTATGAAAGGCTGTATTTAATTTATAACTATTAAAATTTGTGTTAAATTAACAATTTCAATATTCAAAGGTCGCAAATGCTATCGACCCCATATTTAAAAGGGTTAATTAATTAATTTTGGTGGTCACGCAATGGCGACATGAGGAAATATTTTCTCAATAATTCATGTATTTTCTAAAATTTTTGGCAATAAGTTCACCAATAGTGTGTGAGTATGTGTGGTATGGATTTTATGGAAATTGAGGAATATGGTGATTTTCGAGAAGGAAAAATGGAACAAGGAAATAATCGCAGAATAAATCAAGAGAAGGCTATGGAGTTAGCGTGTGATAAAGTTTGGAATCCATCAATCAGTCTCGTTAGAAATTGTCAATTAGATCTCAGATTTGCCTTGTAATTTATAATTTTTCCTTTGTACAACTATTCGATTGTTAGGTACTTCGCGTGCCTTGCATTTTTCTTTAATAAATACTATCATTTTCTTTCAAAAAAAATAATAATATCATTTTGTTTGCCCAATAAAAAATATATATATCTATTAACACAACTTTTATATGTTTTTGGTTTGCATCATGAATTTATTGCATGAAAGATATGTTTTTTTTTTTATTTTTTTTATTTTTTTTATTTTTTAATTTGTGCAATTTACAACATTTATCCATGCAACTTTATTTTAATTAAGGTCGAATTGAGACTTTGATTAGTTATTTGGAATTTTGAAGATTTATGAAAATTACAGACTAAACTTTAAAATGCACAGTCACCCCAAGAGATAACGGACGTTAGTCATTAGATTATTCCAATAAGCGAATAAATCAAAAAATATAGATATATATATAAACAGAATCCATCTATATACATATTAATAACATAGTTTTAGGTTTTAAGCCTATAGTTTCACTACCACATTTATTGGAGTGAAGGTAATTAGTTAGCTGATTATTAGAACCCGGTTTTGCCTTAATAATCTTTTAAATATAATAAATAATTGATAATGACTGTAATTTCATCGTTTGCAACTTGCACGTAATACAATGAAGCGTAATAAGAAGACAAAATATTTATCAAAAAACCAACTAGCCCATAAATTTCAAAATTTTAATAGTCTGCAATATGTACGATTCATGTGTTATTACGTAGTATTTTCTTTATTAAAATTTATTCTCAAGTTGGTTACTAAAGTTAAGCCAGCTATTAACTAGCTAGAGGATAGGTTGGCTAGGGTTTTGTTGAACACAGATTCACAGATATGTATAGTAGTTTATATTTTTTTCTTTTTCCTTAGCTTTCAAGAAATTACTAATTTTTAAATAGATTTCTGACGTGGATGCGTAGTTATCTTGAGTCTTGAAATTACAATCAACCACTCAACGGCATAAACAATTATTCCCGTAGTTACTTACTATTCGCACATTTAATATGCTCACGGCTAATATGATAATGCTATGTTAATAAATTTTTCATTTAGAATTTAATTTTTTTTCTAGTAAGGTTATTTTTCTTTTTGTAGGATTTATTTTTAAATAATTTTCTTTAGATATATTATCATTATGTCAATCATAAACACTATACTCACAGTGACGTTGAGTAGGAGGACATTCTTCACGTCATATAATATTAATCCTTTGATGTATCAGGATTATGTCTTATTTTATAGTTATTGCTTACATAAACTCTAAACTTGGTTGATTAATTCACAATTAATAATTATTAATTATATTCTCAACGGATCAACGAACCCTAACTAGTACTCCTTCCGGCTCATGATTTCCGACCTCCTTTCTTCTTTGGGCTGTCTCACGATTTCTGACCCCTTTCCCTTTTGAGAAATAATTAGCAATTTAAGTGTATAATTAGTATTCCCTTATTACCATTAACAATCCCTAATTAAATTTTCTATTTTAACAAATTAAAACACAAAAATTAAAAAATTGAAAACATAAAATCAAAAAATCCCAACTCCCAAAGTAAACCCACACAATTTATGGTTTATCTACCCTCAATTGAATATCTGGAACGACTTCCCCCAATTTCTACGAACCCTAATCTCTCCCCCCTAATCTCTCTCTCCCTCTCATTCTGCCAATGGATAATGCTAGGCCTGAGATTGAGATATGCCACTCTCCTCTGTCAGTGTGGATCTCCACTCACAGCCCCCCGTCCCCCTATCGCCGCAAGTCACAGTGGCCGCCACCGTGGGCCTAGATCTCGTCACGGCGGGCTCGTAGGCCGTGTGGAGCCTCCCGTCGATGAAACTTTGCACGGAGGCCGTGGTGCTCGCCGTCGACAGGCCGTTGAGCCCGACGATAGCCCCAGCCCCACACGGTCTCCTTATCGGATCCGATTACCTATATGTGAAGGGTGATACGGTGCTCTTCGTCCAAGGACGATTAAACGGGATGATCTGACTTGGAGGCCGCCGCCTGCCCCAATGTTCGACCAAAGGCCCAGAATCCTTGAACTGACGATGTCGCTGCCAAGGGTTTTGGAGGAGGAATGTCCCCTCCGCTCCCATGGGGCAACCCCTCCTTGAGTACAGATGTGGTGGCTACTGGCCGGCCCATTGTATGATCGAGAGGCATTGTTTGGCGAAGGAAATGCGTCGCCGCTGCCGCCTCCGCCCATCATCATGGAGGAGGAAGGCCCCACGGGAAGCGACCCCTTTGGCTTCGGCGACCCTTTTTACTTCCCATTCCACCACATAACTTAGGAGTGGGTTGAGGCAGAGGTTGAGACATCAGCTATCATAAATGAACAGTTGAAAGGATTGAACAATTAGCTCTCTGTTGGGATCTTATTTGTGGTTTATGCCTTTTTTTATGTGGCTATATGTCCTGGGATTCTATGTGTGAATATGTGTTGATCATGAAGCTATTTGACATTGGAATTAATGATAGAATCTGTTGGCTATGCTATGATATATGTGTTGCATATATCTGTTGGTCTTCTTTGATGCTATGTTTATTAGGTTATTCTTTGGTTAATGATGCACTCTCTCAGTGGGATTTGTTATTTACTTGATGATTGAACTATGTGAGAGATTGTGTGCCTCTATTAAACATAACAGACGTTAATCAAAATATGCATTTTTTATTTCAAAATAAGTGGAGTACAAAAGTCTTTTGAAAACGAAAATTCAAACATATTTGCTGGTCTTAGTAGGATATTCCTAATCTATAGGTATATACATCTGCTAAAAAAAGTCCTTTACCTCTAAAAGATTGTCATACTTGCATGTGAAGTTATCTTCAATGCACGTTAGTTACTACATTCCCAATCTGTGAAGTCAATGCATTCCCTTGCCAATTCTATAGGGACTTGTAGATTAACTGGCAACAGTCCTCTAATGAGCTTGTCCTTTCCCATGTGTGAGATCTTGTAGTTGTTGTGGCCTTTAGCTTTCATTATCTCTGTTAGGCATCCTTGCATAGTTAGAAATACTTTGCTCAATGTCATTGCTGGTAGCTCATGAAATGCCTCTTGCACAGCTGCCACCAGATCATCTACTGTTGTGCAAACTCTTTGATGCTGTAATGATTGAATTGCATTAAAAAAACCCTAAGTTATTTATGTTGGTATCTGGTGAATTTGGTGGCTGCTGAATTAGTGTCATGTTGAAACCAACTTGTGTTGCTGCTTGTTTGAAGTCAGGATCAGAATCGTTGATGTGTGGTTTGACATTGTCTTGTTGAATGAAAATCTATTTTGATGCAAATGGTGGCCACTTCTCTTTGATAGTTGGAATTACCTATGTGGCATGTTTGATTGAATGAATGTAGTCAAAATTATGGCGTCTGTTATAAACAATAAGGAATTGTATTAATTCCGAGGTCATGAATATAGAATTAGGAACAGAATTATGAGCAGAACTTGCTGATACCTTGTTGATAAGTGTGGCTTTGATTACTTCTCTTGTAACTGAATCCACTGCTTTGTTATATAGTGTGCCCTTGGCTCTGTTCTTGCTGTTTCTTTATGCAACTTTTTCAGTAATGAAAGAAAAGCAACCTATCTTCCCATCAAATAGGACAGTGCCATCATCTTTGAGTATATGCCTGGTTACTGCACACATGAACATTAATTTCCCTATGAATTTCTTGGATTTACATGCCCTGTATGGGTCTTCTTCATTTGGTGCAAGGTAATACCTGTGTAAAGTGATTGATATGTTAAATTATGTCCCTTACATGACCAATGATCCAAAATTCCTAGCTGAGGTCTATTTTCAAAAAATAAAAACATAATTGTGCATAGATGAGTTACCTCCTTTTGGCCTTGGTTATGTAGAACCATTTCTCATCTATATGCAAAATATTGTGCATAGATGAGAACATGAGTTTGTTCATGACTCTGTCCAGCTCCAGAGCATCCAAACTGAACCTCATCCTTAGAAATTTGTTGTCAGGTGTAAGTGAGGGCTTGATGGCAGATGTTATGAGCTTAAAGAACCCTAATTTATTCCATCTCTGTAATGTGGCTCTGCTCACATCCAAATGTAGCTCCATGCCTCTGAAACTGCTTCTCACACTTAGCAGCAGACTCATAATCTTCTCAAAATTAGGTTGCTTATTGTGATCTCTTGTTCTTCCTTTTTTTTTCTTAAACAATGTGGATGGCTAACCCATTTCCTTTATGTTCTTTTGCAGTTCTCCACAACCTGCCCACAGTTGATTTAGAGATTCTAAAGATACCTTGAGCTGCAAGGAGGGTTTCTCGTTTAGGCTTCCCAGAAGAACACTCTTCAAGTATAGACTGCACATAACGATTTCTCTCATCGTTGGTGAGGTATTTTGGCCTAGGCACCATGTTTGAAGACTTTGCAAGAAGATTGCCTCAATCTTCTTCTCTTATCCACTTCCGTTCTTCCCCCTATTTTTTGCGCCCAGAATTATGAATTCAAATTAAGTAGTGGTGTACTTGTACATTAGGTATAGATCATGTTTAATTTTTTTAAAATGGCGCCAGTTAATTTCCCTCCTTGATCAGGAGTGTAATTCACTTTGATTTGATATTGTACTTTCCTCATGTGATGAATATCTTCATGGATCATTTTTTTTTAATGTGAAGTCCATGTTTCTTTAATATTGGCCCAATTTAATTTGTTTTTATTACAGTTTTATTGGCATTTTTATGCATAATTATTGGGGCTATAATGAATGTTGAAAAAAAAAATTAAAATAGTAATTAATGTAATTAATTAAGCATAAATTTTTTTTCCAGAATATATAATTTCAGTATTTATTTATATATATAGAAAATTGAACTAAATACATAAACACTATACACTACTAAACACAATACACTTAAAACACTAAACACTCCCGTTTTAAGACCTGTGCTCAAAAGAAAGGAGTCGGAAATTATGAGCCGAAGGGAGTAGTAAATGATTATAAGAATAAACTAAATCATAACATATTAAAATAGAAAAAAGATAAATAAATTTAATTTTAATAAATGGATGACACTCATAATTAGGACAAAGAAAATCTCTATATACACACACAAAATTAAATAATGCATCAATGATAAAACGAAATAAATGGTGAGATATTAGAATGGAGGAACCTACATGCGTGTCTTATACACTACTACACAATTTTTTATCGAAGCTTATTTTTTTGTTTTTTTATATATGTAGTAATGAAAATAGGGCCGCCACAATTTGATTCAAATCATCATCAGCTGTGAAGAGACTTTGGAATCTGACAATAGTTTTGAATTTCTCCTGCAATTATACAAAGCCAAAATCAGCCTACAGTTAAGATTCATTTCATCTTCTCCATGACTCCATCAATCACACTCATATAGCCATGCATGTCTTGCCTATGTTTTTATTTTTATTTTCGGAGTATCAATTAATGGTAATTATTGGAGTATTTTAATTTCTAATACCACTATATATGGAAAACCTATAGTAATTAGGAAGTAGAGTACGCTATTTCCCAGGATGGGTGAGAAGAGTTGTGGATAAAAAGAATCTTAACACCTCACATGAAATTAATTTAATATATACAGTATAGTACACAAAAATTCTAAACGTGAATTTTAAATTGAATAGTAGCCGTACTGAATAACCTGAGGTTTATTAATTTCTTAGATAGAATTGAATTTTTATAAATATTCATTTTCGGTCAAGATCTTGTGTTGCAATGAAATATTTTTTCGACCTCTTTCATTGGTTTTGTAGGAGCTAAATTTTATCATCATATAATTATAAAAAAAATAAATTTTGTAAGCATTTAATTGGTAATTTGAGATTTTCTCCATTATCGATTTAATTTATTTTTCCCTTTTTTTTGAAACCTTTAATTTATTTTTCTAAAAAAAGAAAACTAGCTGAGGTAGCAAACAAATGCTACTTGACAAACACGAAGCTGTGAAAACAGCGGTTTTGAGTTCACTCTGTGGGCGCTCAGAGTTAACAAATTGCAAAAGTTTCCCAGTATTTAAAAATTATAAGAAAAAAATAAAAAAATCTGGGTCTATAACTTGAAAAGGGAATAGTAACTACGTGGAGTATCTATTGAAGGAAAGGCTTTTTCGAAATTAGCTCATGAGCTAAATTTGCAAACAATACAACAAAATTGTTTAGTAGTAGTGCACAATTTTTAGTTACACCCAACTAATATGTCACAAAATTTGTTACATTACACGTACATTTATATACATTTGTAGCATATAAAATTGTAAGTTTATTAAGAAATGTAATAAATTGATTGCATTGTCAAATGTCACTAAATATAATGACATGCTTTTGATTATTTTTGTAACATGTATAATAGCTATTCATTCAAATGTATCACAATTTTATTTATTGACATTTATAAGTCTCATAATTTTTCAATATTTATGTCAGTACTAGAGCTTTCTGTTGTAGTGAAAGATGAAAATTTTAATTAAATTAATTAAAGCTTACACTTTATTATTATTATCATTATAGAGGAATGCTCTAATGTCCACTGTTAGCATACTTAATGTGCCCGCAGATGACGTTGCAATACTATAAATAAATAAAAAAAACTAATTTAAGTATAGACCCTAAAAGCTAAACCCTACCAAATAAAAATTAAACGTTACTAAAATAGCTTAACCTTAAATAGAAAAAATTATTGACGTAACATTATCACATTAGTGGTTGACATATTAAGTGTTCCCACGATAGTTAGGGGAATGTTTTCGTATCATTATAATAATAATTGTTGATAAATTTGGACACAAAATACATGGCTCATGAAATATTAGTATAATAAAAGTGTCATAGGCTCTACAAATGTATGACTTAATTTCATGCTCAAATTTCAAAATGGCGTCAGTTTAGTTTTTTAATTAAAATAATAATCTCCCTCCCGTCACGAGAATTTTGGCGCAAGACCCTCAAGAATTTTTATTGGAATTAATATTAACACTACTGTTTGTTTGTTTGTTGTTTTTTTTTTTTTATAAAAAAAATAAAATAAAATTCGATAGAGTATTACTTACTAGTTGCTAGGTAGGTGCCCTTGCACATATATACTACTGGAAATAGATAAATTTACTATTTTATCCAGCATAGTGTTGACACTTTTCAACGAATAAAGGTAACCAAATTAAATTTACGTACAGAATGCATATTACGCTACTATCGAAGAGTTTCTGTGGAATTTAGATTAAGAAGCATATATATATATTGGAGTATTAATTATATTGTTTTCACTGTTCATGCATGTTACTATAACCCACCCCCTTCGATACATAGTACTTCATATTTTACACGAATGGTATATACGTACTCAAATACATACAACCAGGGATGGAACCACGTACTTTTTACCCAAGGCCCACCTCTTTTTTTTTCATTTTATTTATAAATTTATACATATATACAGTGATATTATTAGAAATTAAAAAAAAAAAAAAGATACAACCACATAGCTTATATTCCAATGTTTTCTTTAATGAATTTTGTTTATGTACCACTTACCTAACTTTGTTCACTTCAAAGCTGGAAAAGTTGAGGATATATATAAACATTTTTTTTATAACTAATTATGTTGCATTGGCAAAATAAATCAAATGTGATAATTAATTTTGGAAAATTACTACGACTAGCTATTTTTATCAATTCCCCTCGTCCTTAATTTATTGGAGCAAGGATTATGATTATGATTATGATTATGATTATGATTATGATTATTATATATTTGATTGATGAAACCCTACAATTTAACTTGTTTGGTACGTGACGTTGATATTGGTTTGTAAGCTTTTGCACATGTTGGATGGGCAAATCAAAGTACATGATATATTTTCCTTACATATATATAGGTAAAAAGCTAATAAATTTTAATTTTTAATATATACAAAAACCTGACAAGTCTATGATGCCAAAGTCCATCATTTTCGGTTGAGACAGAATTGTGGGTCAAACTTTTCTCAGCTTCTCCATTTTAATTATCAACTCTCCTTGATTCACCATATTTCTATGAAAACGACATTAATATATTAATATATACTATATAGTTATAGTTAAAAAGAAAAAAAAAGAAAAAAAAGTAACTTAAACTATAACTTGTTCCCACATATGCACTTATTGAATGAACCCAGCAGGTCATAGTATATAATATTAACCCATTGATGAATTATTCAACCAAATCTGAATTCAAGACATAATTCATCTTAAAGTAACGTAATATCCAAAAGGAACACTCTCATTTGATAGTAATTCCATATTTGGACATCAGAATTACACATGCAACAATTCTCTCTCTCTCTCTCTCTCTCTGTCTCTTGTTGCCTCTCTTTCATCAACACTATTATATAAATATAAAAATTCAGTACCCCTCCATCTACTCTATATATACATATGCACCAATTATCTGCAAATTATTCCAAGCCATATATCTCGTGAAAAAAAAAAAAAAAAAAACCAAGCTTTCCTCAACATATCACTGTGTGTGTTTTTGAGAGAGAGAGAGAGAGATAGAGAGAGAGAAAGAGAGAGAGAGAGATGGAGCTGTACTCAAAGGAACAGCAGCAAGGTTTCTTTGAAGAGTTGCTAGGGCTAAGAGAGATGGAGCAATACTACTCAAACCATCAAGATTTCTTCACTACTAACACTAATAACACTTACACTTGCACTAACAATATAGGTTGGAACATTCTAGAAGATTTCTCAAACTCCAACTCCTCCTCCTCCTTTCAAGATTTCTCTCTCCCCTTGGATCATACTCTCCTCTCCCCTCATCACGCCTTCTCCTCCGACAATTCTTCCTACACTACTAATAATAATCTCAACTCCCAAACACTCCCTTACCCCATTACTCACCCACACCCACACCCACACCATTACTACAACTCCTCCTCCTCCTTCTCCCTCCTCGACGACGCCGTTTTCGCTAACGACTTCGATGTTATTGTCTCCCCTCCTTGTAAGCTCGAAACCCTTCCCGACCTCCCCGCTTTCGACGCCGCCGAGAGGAAGACCAAGGTCATTAAGAAGATCGCCGGCCAGCCCTCCAAGAACCTCATGGCAGAGCGCCGCCGCCGGAAGCGCCTCAACGACCGCCTCTCCATGCTCCGATCAGTCGTTCCCAAAATAAGCAAGGTATGTAAATGTAAATCATTTTTATTTATTAATTAATTAATTATAATTTAAAATGCCTAATTTAATTTACTATATATAATACGCAGATGGATAGGACTTCTATACTTGGAGACACCATTGATTACATGAAAGAGCTGCTGCACAATATAAATAATTTGCAAGAAGAGATGAATTTGGGAGAAAATGAATTAGGGTTGTTCAAGAATTCCAAGCCTGAAGAAGCCTTGATCAGAAATTCACCCAAGGTAATTACTTGTACAGTAATTTATTTAAATTCTTTTTTAATTTACCAATCAAGATGGGATTCTTCTTTTAATATTTCTTTAAAAAAATAAAAAATAAAAAAAGTAAAAAAAGGAAAATTTACCAACTGCATGTGGCGATGACAGTTCGAAGTAGAGAGGAGAAACTCAGAGACAAGAATAGAGATATGTTGTGGAGGAAAGGGAGGATTGTTGCTATCAACAGTGACAACACTAGAAGCATTAGGCATTGATATTCAGCACTGTGTTATTAGCTGCTTCAATGATTTTACAATGCAAGCTTCTTGCTCTGAGGTATGGTGGTACCCTTTTAATTTCTTTTTTCTTTTTCTTTTTTTCGTTCTCTGAATTATTATTTTGTGAGGTATGTTACGAATATTATTAATTAGTAGTATTAAATTGTTAAATAGGAATAAATCTTAGACACGTACACGTGGTTGCATTTGTTTGTATAGGAATAGTGTTGTTTATTTTCACATGAGCATGTTATCCCAAAACAACTCATTACACGACAAGTAAGCGATGTAACTTATCATGTCGAGTGCCAGAAAAATTGACCAACTATTTTTATATTTATCGATATATATTGCACTAATCATTTAAAGAAAAAATAGCACGAATTGAACAAGCATAAAATTACAAAAAAAATAAAAATAAAACAAAAATATTTCAGAGGCCATTTATGTACTTGAGATCCTATTCGGTGTCCCAAACGTATCCCAAATCGTAATTTCTAATAGTTTTATATTTTTTTCAATAATTTTAATTTATAATGATTTAGTTTAATTTTATAATTATTTTCTAAGATTCACCCGTCCGATTAAGATTTATAATTATTTTTTAACATTTTATTTCACTTTTATTAATTATATTTGGCTTGATAAATTCAAAACTAGGGTATGTAATTTCTTAAAATTTTATTTGTATTTATAAATGCCTATTATTATAATTTATTATATGATAATATATATATTTTTATAAAAAGCGATATAAAACTAATAATAAATTTCGGGACACGGTTGAAATATCGAATTTGGGACCGAGGATCTCATTCGCAATTTATGTAGTAGTATTTTGTTGGAAAATAAGGGTCTTTTATATTTACATAAATGAATTATATTTGTGCTTATCAAGATTTGAATAGGAAAATATTGCTTAATTTAGTTTTTGTAATTTGTGGATTATTTTAATAAAACTTCAATATGTGATGGGCAGGATTTGAAGCAAAGGGCAGTTTTGGATTGTGAAGATATAAAACAGGCACTGTTTAGAAACGCAGGATATGGGGGAAGATGTCTCTGATTATAATTATTTGACTTTCTTGAAAATATTATGTAGATTTATGGAGTTTTTAATTACTTCTCAAGTAAAAAGGGACGTAGTTTTTTTTTTTTTTCCTCAAGAGATTGTGTATGAGCGGTGCAGTTAATTTGGTTGTCTTCGCGTTTGATTTGGTTTAATTGTTATTAAAAAGAATTGGATGTGTGGTTGTTGATTACCTATTGTCGTTATCGTCGTCGTTATTCATTTTTTTAGACTACCCTTTTCTCGATTTTGACAATGGAATATTTTTCGATTCTATTTCAGATTGGGAATCACTATTATATACGGAGTATTAATGCCGATTTCTGACTTGACGAACTTTTTTCTAAATATCAGTAATAATTTTCTTAAGACTCTCTTTTAACAGTGAGCCTTGGATAATTGACTTTTTTTTTTTTTTTTTTTTACCACAAATGATTGATCATACGACAACGGTGTAGTCGCTAGAAAATGGAAGGAGAAGGATAAATAATTTGAAAGGATGTAAGATGGAGTATAAGAGTATAAAAATTTATTTACCACTTTATAATTTGTTTATTTTGATATATAAAAAATTCGATCAGGTTGTATAAAAATTCAGGAAACCCTTTGTATTATACCACGGTATAAAAAAAATGGTGTGATAATTTTACCACCTTTTACAACTTTTATAAAAAATATTCTTCTACCCTCACATATCATTTCTCAATAAAAAAAAGTAATAGCAATTTAGACATTTATATTTTATCCATCAATGTCCTACAAAGTAAACAACATGCATGTATAATATAAACAATAGTATAAATCTATTATCATTTAAAGTAAACATGGTATAAAAATTATGGGTCCTACTACATGAAAAAAAAAAAAACAAACGATTTTGGAAGAAAAAAAAGAGTAGAATGTAGGAGCTAATTTTTGGAGCTTATAATCTTCTAAGGAACTTATTATGCTAAACACTTTTGGAGAACTTATAAGTTGCTTTAAGCAGCTTATAAGCTCAGCCAAAATATAATCCCAGTTGATACTCCCTCCACCCTCCAATTAAGTAATTAGAATCTTTCAACACAATTTTTATTTTTTGTAATAAGTGGTATTAAAATGATATTTGGATCTCACGTAATGTGAATGTCTATTAAAGTGAAATGAATATTAAAATGTACTAGTATTCCTGGCTCACTTAAGGTCGGATTATTCAGCACCCTCTCCAGATTGCCCTTCTCGCTTTAAATCACATGTATCGTCTTTCATCGGCAAGGAGCAGCTATCAAAATTTATTAAAGTTGTTTCTTCGTTGTGACTCTTCCCAATAGCTCCCAAATTCAGATTCGAAAAACCCCTAAAATTTGTTGTCAGCCTTTCCCCGCCACTGCCTAGCCTCGTTGTAATGCCGCTCGTCGAAGTCATCTCAGACGAGCTTCAGGGGTGTTTGGTTAACTTTATAAGCTCTTTAAAAAAACAGCTTATAGCTCTTTAAGAGCTTGTAAGCTCTTTTTCAGAGAGAGGGGGGGGGGGGGGGGAAAGAGAGCTTATAAGCTCTGAAAATGTGTTCAGCAAAATAAGTTTCCCAAGAGCTTATAAGCTCCAAAAATAAGCTATATAAACACCTTAAAAATAAAGCTCTATAATCCTAATTTATTTTTACATTTTATAAGCTTTTATTGCTTATAAGCTCTTTCAAATAAATTTAGCCAAACGTCCTTGAGTCGAACTATAGAAGTCAACAAAGCAGCACAGATTTTATTTCGTAAGTTTTCCCCTTTGTTATTTGAAGCACATTATTTGTACAAATTATAAGTGATGTCCAACTCTCAATACCTGCTCGATTAATGTTTGGTTGTTGCATGCAGAGGCGACTCCAGTATGGAGCAATGGGGGTACAGTTGTACCCCAAAAAAAAAAAATTATTTTACTACTATTATATACTATATATACTATATATATTTTTGTATATTTATGTTTATCTATTTTAAATAATTATAATAAATTTTTAAACATTATTAATGTTAACAAATAGACATGTGACTTATCTTCTACTCCCTCCGTCCCAGACCATTTGGCCTGTTTTCCTATTCGAACCGTCCCACACGAATAGGCCTGTTTCCCAAAAATAGAAACAATAAGTGCATTAACACCCCTCCTCCTTTCCCTAAACCAACACTTCTTAAATCTCGTGTCGAAAAGAAACAGGTCAAGTGGTCTGGGACGGAGGGAGTAGTATTTTTGCTTATCAAGTTGGTGTTGATTTTTCCAATTGCTACTGCTAGGGCTGGGAAAAAATACCGAAATACCGAAATACTGAAGATACCGTACCGGAAAAATACCGAAAATACCAAAATTTTCAATATACCGAATTTTCAGTACGGTATTTATACCGTACCGGTAATCTGCGGCACGGTATCGGTATCAGAAATCGCAATACCGCGGTATTACCGAAAAATACCGATACCGCGGTAATGTCAAAATATCCGATAAATACCGATCCTTCGGTAAATACCGGCCCTCCGATAAATACCGAAGATCCGGTATACCGTTACCGATCCTTCGATAAATACCGACCCTCCGATATTTTCCGAAGTTCCGGTATACCGGTAAATACCGATAATTACCGAATATATATATATTTTTTTATTTTTAATATGTTTATATTTTAAATTTAAACACAACCTTAATAAGTTTTTAATATCATTAAATAATATACAAGATGATATCAAAAAAATCCAAGTTTAAATATAATTTTAAAATATTTATTGATTTATAATTTCTTAATTATATTTGTTGATTTATTATGATCATCATGCTAATTAATGCTTGTAAAAACAAAATATCATAAATAATTTAATATAATTTGGTAAATAAATTAAGAAAAAAAACTCTTTATTTCTAGGAAAGTATATATCAATTATCAACAAACATGACAATTGTATTTAAGTAAGATCTCTTAGAATTTGGGATGAGTGGGATGACTATGTCAATCATCATTGAGAAATAATGAATTATGAGTCTATGACTATGAAATTCTCAATAATTTATAATCATGCTAATACTAATGTTTGTAAAAATAAAAATATTATAAATTATTTATTATAATCAAACATGATATAGAAAAATACATCTAATTATGACTTGATGATATAAAAATAGTACAATACAATGTCTAACAAAGTACATATCAACAAACATGATAATTGTATTTAAATAGTATTTCCCAAAATTTGGCATAACTACGTCAATCGTTGACACATTGATAACTAATGAACCATGACTCTATAAAATATAACATTAAGAATATTTAGTATAATTTGGTAATTATCTTAAGATAAAAACTCCTTATTTATAATAAAGTACATATCAACAAATATGATAATTGTATTTAAGTAATATTTTCCAAGATTTAGTATAACTACGTCAATCCTCAACACATTAATAACTAATGAACTATGACTCTATAAAATATAACATTAAGCTGCGTTTGGTAATCATCTCAAGATGAAGAATGATGATTCATCTCAAGATGACTCATATGAATAGTGTCAAGATGAATCATTCATCTCACCATTTGGTAGCAAAAAATTCAGACCCGGATGATATCATATTGTGTTTGGTACAAATTGCAAAACTCTAGATTAAAATTTAAATTGACTATTTTACCCTTATTAAATACCCCTACCGATTTCACTTTTTCATTGAGATTAAATAGTACCATTTATTTTATTATTATTATTATTATTATTATTATTATTATTATATTATTATTATTATTATTATTATTATTATTATATATGTTGAGTTATTATTTTTATTATTCTTGTTATTATTATAATTATTACTATTATTGTTATTATTTATTATTATTAATATATTTATATTATATTATTATTATTATATTATTATTATTATTATTATTATTATTATTATATTGTTAAGTTATTATTTTTATTATTCTTGTTATTATTATAATTATTACTATTATTGTTATTATTATTATATATATATATTTTATATTATTATTATCTTGTTTATTATAATTATTACTATTATTATTATTAAATTATTATTATTATTTATTATTTTATTACTATTATTATAATTGTTACTATTACTATATTACTATTATTATTATTATATTATTATTATTTTATTAAATTATTAATATTTATTATTATTATTATTATTATTATTATTATTATTATTATTATTATTATATTATTATTATTACTACTATTATTGATATTATTTATTTATTATTATGATTATTTTATTACATTAATATTTATATTTTATTACATATTATTATTATTGATTATTATTATTTATTATTACTATTATTGTTATTATTTATTTTTTATTATTAATTATTATTTACATTATTATTATTATTATTATTTATTATATTATTATTATTATTATTATTATTATTATTATTATTATTATTATTTGAAATCGTATAAATACATAATGGTAAAATGGTAAGAGAGAGAAAATATTGTGTTACTGTTTGAATGAGTTCACCTCATCCGACCAAAAACGTGAGATGACTAAACAAGGCGGAACAGTGAAATATCAACGGGCCTTGTATTCATCTCGGGCCCTCCAGTTTATTTTAGTTGGTTACCAAACAGTGAGATGAACCAAGATGATCTCTCTCATCTTGGTTCATCTTGGTTCATCTTCTTTACCAAACACACCCTAAGACTATTTAGTATAATTTGGTAACTAATGAACTATAACGTTTGAATAATCATGTGAAACTAATAATTTGGTAGGCCATTTTCCCCGACTACGTCAAGATTTGAGTAGGCCATTTAGTATAATTGTATTTAAGTAGTATTTCCCAAGATTTGGATTTGAGTAGGCCATTTAGTATAATCATGTGTTGTTGGATTTTGTTGTTTGCATTTATTGTTGGTTTTGTAATTTGTATGTTTAGACGACTATTAAAGTGTTCATGTTTCTTTAATTTTGCATTTTATTAGTAATTATTTAGTAGTTAGATCAAGATGTATGAACAAATATATATATATGAATTTTCGGTATTTTTGTCGGTATTTCGATATTACCGTCCGGATCGGTATTACTGAATCATCGGCACGACATCGGTATCCATTTCGAACAATACCGAATTTCCGGTATACCGGTATACGGTATACCGAAACTTTCGGTACGACATCGACATCGAGAATCCAATACCGGCCAACTTCGGTATCGGTATCGGTATTGAGAAAAAATGACGGTATCCCGAACCGACCCACCCCTAGCTACTGCAAGTGTCGGGAGAGTATTTTCCGGAATGATTTATGTCAAAAACAAGTTGCGAGATAGCATGAAAAATTAATTTTTAAATGATTGTTTGGTCAATTAAGTATATTTGTAATTTTACTATTTTTGCTGACATCTTATAAGATGATATTATTAATATTATATGCAATAATAATTTTTTGCACCCTCAAATTTTAAATCCTGAAGTCGCCGTTGGTTGCATGTATTGTGCTACTTAATTGTGAAATTTGAGGAATGCCGATGGTTAATGCAATTTATGTAGAGGGGCTGCATGACTTGATTGTGCGAATCGTGGGACGTCTTAACTGAAATCCCGATGGCCATCCAATGCAGCTTATAATTTTATTCAGTCTAAAATCTTGATTAAAATGTGAATTTTAAATATTAATATAAATCTAGGATATACTTGTATTTATATAAAAAATGTAAGGTTATTTTAGACAATTTATAAATTAATTAAAAGTTTTATACACCCCAAACACATATCTTATTAATCTTGATTTTTACTATTCATATATCTTATTTAGGTTTTATTAATCCAACCATTTCCTGACTTATCTACCAAACACTGCCTTATAAAATATAGGGTTAAATGTAACAAAATACACGAACTTTAGGCTGATTTTCATTTTTAACATAATCTTTCAAAAGTTCAAAAAAAAAAAAATACACGAACTTTGATATTTGTTCAATTTTGACACAAAAAATGATTTTCACCCAAATTAATTTTGATTTATCTTATACGTGGACATGTAAATTCCATCCGACGATTCACGCGTGTATATTATATGTCGTGAATACATTGATCTAATTAAATTAATTTAGGAGAAAATCTGATATGTGTCAAAATTAAATAAATATTAAAATTGGTGTTTTTTTTTTTAACTTTGAAAGATTGTGTTAAAAATGAAAATCTGCCTAAAATTCGTGTACTTTATTGCATTTAACCCTAAAATATACTCTTGCACTCAATTGATTTAATTAAAATGCAAAATACTATGAGCTAATTTAATTATTGGCTTGGCACAATGATCATAGTGAACTTTGCTTTCTTTCTTAAATTAAAATAACAAACTTGGGCCTGGGCCATTTAGAGGAAACAATATATAGCGCAGTGTGCCTAAGCGGTGCCGTTTTTGTGACATCCCACATCGAATAAGTATGAGATGTCAAGACAGTATAAATATGGATTCAATGGACTCTCTAGCAGCTTGGGTTAACCATTTTGGCAAAACGAGGACGAACGCCAAGTAGTTGCTAGCGGGCCCATTGTACCACCTAACGTAACGGGCTCTCACCCCCGTGGACCCGGGGCGTTACAAATGGTATCAGAGCCAGTATCCAGGCGAGCTCCATGGGCCCTGGGGGAGGTCCTGCATGTCAGTCGCGACGAGGACGTCGCGTATTCAACGGGGGAGATTGTGACATCCGACATCGTATTCAACGGGGGAGATTGTGACATCCCACATCGAATAAGTATGGGATGTCAAGACAGTATAAATATGGGCTCAATAGACTCTCTAACAACTTGAGTATGGGATGTCAAGACAGTATAAATATGGGCTCAATGGACTCTCTAGCAACTTGGGTTAACCATTTTAGCAAAGCGAGAACGAACGCCAAGTAGTTGCTAGCGGGCCCATTATGCCACCTAACTGTAACGCCCCGTATTTTCCATCTACTTTAGAAATGATTAAGTATAATTATTCTCTTTAGTAATAGCACTTGTGTATAATGGATTGTTTAAAGGAGAATCTTTTATAAATCAAGTAGCTACTTGATTTCCAATGTTTTTCAAGTGAATTGACAAATAAAATCAAGTTGAAGCTTGATAATAAAATGATATTTTACTAAGTAGTAAAATTATTGTTTTATTTAAGTTAACTAACTAAATCGATTCAAGTATTTCGATTATTCTTCACGAGATATATATATTAGTGTGTTATCGGGCCAAGCCCAAGTCACAAATTCGATTGGGCCGAGCCCATTAACCTAATTAATTATGGGACTAAGTCCACTACTCACTCCAGAAATAATGACAAGCCAATTTAGCAAGGAAATGCTTGCAGCCGAAAATCCATCTATATATATATATATATTACAACTTTACAAGTATAATGTAAATTACAAAAGCTTCAAAGTCAACAATAGTGTGCTACTACTATCAATGAAGATACATAAACAATAGAGTAATAAGTTTACTTTTACACGGTTTTAATAAAAGAAAAAGGGCGCAACACATCAATCTCTTCTTCTGTAGCAAGTCAGCTACAAATATAGCCACACTCGAGCCCCAAAACCTGCAAAAATAAGTGTTATATCAAGCAGGAGAAGATTCAGGGGGATTTTGTGCAGAGTTTTCATAATGACAAGCCAAGTTAACTACAACTTATATACACCCTCTACCTCAGCCATTTCAAACATTCATACACTCCACCGAAATTTCCAAACACACAACTTAGAGCTTGAGAGAGTGTGAAGAGAGAAGGAACAGCTAGAAGGAGAAAAGGAAAAGAAGTAGCTAGCTACAACAACCATCATCTTCAAGGTAACCATCTTAGAGCCTCAAATTCATGAAGCATGTTTCCATTTCAAATCCCTAACTAGAAACCCAAATACTCTAAGCAAATAAGCATGATTTGATAATATCTCAACATGAACGCAGCAGGCTTAATTCCCTTCTTAAGAAATTGCTATCAACTTGTATGCAAATCCATAATCACCTACTATTCAACTACTACGCAAGCATGATGCTTCAAAACTCTTAACTTATAGCTAGGAACAAAAAGCACACATCCTCATAATCTTTCTGAAAACCTGAAGAGCCCATCACTAGTTTCCACAACCAAAATCAGTTTTCATGAACAAAGCAAGAACTGAAAGTATATGTATTTATATTCTACTCCACCTTGCATAAACAATCCAAAATCAGAACCTAAGCTTATTCCAGAACAGTAAACACGCATACACTTTCTAATTTCTAAAATCACAAATCAAAAGCAAGAGTTAGAAAGCGAGGAATTTGAACCTCCGTCGAGGCTCAAAGCCTCGACGGTGAAGATGCTGCAGCGGCTGAAGCTGAGCGGAGGAAAGAGCCTCTGCAAGGCAGCAATTCACCCCCATCGTCACGAAGGCAACGTCCCTGTCGTCGCAACACCGGAACCTGCAAAATCCGAGAACGAGAATCAGTAACTTCCTTAAACACTAATATTAACAAGAATAAATTACAATAAGAAAGAAGGCGACATTTGTAGCCATTGTTGGCGGCAACCTCGCCACCATTAGAAATCGAGAGAAGAAAAGGGAGGAGAATGTCCCCTAAGTTCAGAACTTAGGGATTTTAATTTAGGGACGAGCCCTAGGGAAGAAGAAGCTCGCGGCCGCAGGAGTTGCACCGCCGGAGAAGAAGCACGCGCGGGCGGAGAAGGGGTCGTTGAACGGCTCCCCGCGGCGGCGGCGTCTCACCCCGGCCTCCCCAAGGCCGGAAGCGGCGTATCTCGCCGGGAATTAGAGAAGAGGGGCGGTGGAATTTTCCCAAATTTGTAGAACTAGGGTTCTTTCGAATTGCAGGGGAATTTCAGAGAGAGAGAGGAAGATAGTATGTGAGAGAGACGAGGGGCTAGAGATGAGATCGAAGAAGATGACCGGAAAATGGTGAAGATTCGAGAGAGAAATCGCAAGAGAGAGGGGGAGAGGATCGCGATTCACGATAGAGAGAGGAAGAGAAGGGATGGGTTATTTTGTCTCTCCGGGTCGGGTTCACGGATCCGGGTTTTGGGTTGCGGGCTGGGTTGGTTTGGTGGGCCGGCGATCTGGGCCAAGAAAATTGGGTCGAGCTTTGAGTTAATAATGGGCCGAATTAATCCTTGAGTTGGGTTGATTCTATTAATTTTATAAATCCAACTTATAATTTAATTAAGTAGTTCAAGAACTACTAATTAAATTATACAACACCCACAAATATTAATTTAGAGTTTGATAATTCTCGAGTGAAGTATGTTACGAGCTTAAGAATTAACTTATAGAAATAAGTTAATTAACCTATTTCAATAATACTCAAGATTAATTGATTAAAGCTAATCAATTATACAAATAAAATTAATTATTGAGTAGCTTCTCAATTAAATTAATTCCTAGCTAACAATAAATCAAGTAATGATTTATTAAGAAATTTCTCGCATAATCCGTTCACATAACGGAATAAATAAATCGAGCTTAGATAGCAGTGACGACGTCACTGGAGTTAAGATCGATATTCAAATAAACCTAAGATTAGAATTAATTTCGATAAGTTTATATCGATAAGCGAGAATCTTATTCCATTCTCTGAACGAAGGTCAAGCGAAGAGAGAGCAGTAGCCAAGAAGGCGTAAGAGCTCATTAACAGCTAAGAAGAACAGACGAGGTGGGCTTTCTTTTAAAACAAAGCGTGATTTATTAGTTGATATAGCTCTTTTAAAGTATTGTCATGCCATAAAATGTTTTGTTTTTATATGATGCCTATCTGCTATTGGTTATGCCAATGTTATCTAATCGAATTCGGGTCCCTGTATGGCCAGCTGCTATACTTGGATTAGTGTACACAGTGGTCGAATCGTCTAGTGTGACGATCGATCAGGTGACGAGTGAGGTGGCCACCTCCTCGGGCACCACAGGGCGGATATGGTGGATTACTAAAGAAATTGGATTGCGCAGTCACTTTTGAGAACTAAGAGATTTTAGTGAACATAGACTTTTAAGAAAAACTCTATGTTTCACACAGTATATGGATGACAATAAAATCAGTTTTGGGCAATGTGTTCACTGAGTACAATTTGTACTTAGCCCTGTACATTATTTTTAATGTGCAGGTTGAGCAGGTTGAAGCGGAGTGACCGGCGGAGCTTTTGTCAATTTAGCGAAGATTTAGTTGTTGATAACTCTTGGTAATACATGTCTTCATACATGTATTTATAGCCATACTTCCGTAGCGTACACTCTGATGTTCTTAAAGTTCCTTTCGATTTAGATGTGTTATGAGTCAGAATCATGACAAGAATTGTCCTACTTTATCAGTTATAAGTATCAGATTATCTAGAAATGAGATTGCCCTGAGAGTCGATTCAAGAAATGTTCTTCATTTACCCACTATTTCAGATTCATATTTTATAGTCACGAATTTACCAAACTTAGCTATCGATTAGCAAAGTGCGGTCGTGACACTAACGTAACGGGCTCTCAACCCCGTGGGCCCGGGGCGTTACAGTTTCTATCCCCGTCAATCATTTTTCCTTTTTGTTGTTGTTGTCGTTGTTGTTATAATTTTATATTTCAATTTTTTGTTCGATTTATTGATTTAATTAGTTAGTTTGTAGTTTATAATTTTTAATTGGTAGTATTTTATTTCATAACAATCGAGTTAATTGTTTAATCAATGAAGTTTCATATAAATTATTTTCATAAGTAGTAGTAGGCTTTATGTTGTATAACATTATAAATTTAATTTTTTAGTTTTTAGGTTAGTAGGGTTACTTATTTCATTTTTTATATTTATAGTGTTTAGTTTGAAATTTTAACCAACCATTTTAACTCAGGTTAAGTAATTCACTACATAAAGCCTAATTATCAAAATGATCAATTGAAAATTAAATAAATATGAAATAAATACAAGATAATTAATCTTATTTATGGAGTAGAAAGTCCACTAATAATTCTGAACCAAAAACTAAAATAAAAATATAAAATAAATTAAAATGCAATAACAAAAAAGAAAAAAAAAAGTAAAAAACCAAGCTAGGACAAAAAAATAAAATGAAATAAAATTAAAAAACACAGTAAAACAATAGGGGATCGTCCCCCCTCATAGGGGTGAAAACGGATCGGATACAGACGGATATTGCTTATACCGTATCCTAAACTATTTTTTTTTCTCGGATTCGGAGTCGGATACGGAAAACCCGGATTCGGATACGAATTCGGAATATTCGGAATACGGACACAGACGAATATCGGACGAATTCGGGCCGGATTCGAATAAATATAATCGGAATAGTAATATATTTTTTGTATTTATTAGTACTATATATTTCAGTATATTTTTTTTATTTCTCATATTAGTTTTTAGTTTACAATTTCAAGTAGTCTTAATTATTTCAAAAATTAATTTTCTTATATTTTTTTATTTTTGATTAATCATTTTCATATTTAATTGAAATTATATTTGATAAATTTCTAGTTTTCACTTGTCATTTTTGTAAGTCATGTATTTTATAATTATATTTTATTTTTCCAACAATATTGTAATTATGAAATTTATTTTTCCAACTTTCCTACAGCCCCCCCTCCCCCCCCCCTCGCTCTCTCTCTCTCTCACATTCTTTCTTCTTCCCAAGTTTACTGCCTCCCTCACCCTCCTCCGGAGACTAGACCACCGGCGCCGACCACCACTCGAAAGTTCGCATACATGAGTCAGCGAACTCGAAGGAGAATGGGGACGAAGTCACGAAGCGAAATCGAAGGAGAAGGGGGATGAATGGGGTACCCAGGTGCGGCGGTGGTGAACCCAGGTGCAGCGGCGCGGCGTCAGGGAGATTGGTAGCAGAACCAGCAACTTTCCCTTGCTTTCCCTTGCGCCAATTGCTGATTTTGACCCCCAAAATCATTTCCACCATCATTACTCTCATCAACCATACTCAACTCAATGCTCAAATTACGATTAGTTTGGTGCTGCTAATCCCACTAACAACGATATTGTTATTGCTATTAAATCTATTATTATTGTTAAGAAGAGAGAAGACGCCGGCGCCGGAGACGGCAGTGTAGCGGCGGCGGTGGGGTGGGGTGGGGGGAGCTGTAGAGAGATGAGAGGAAAGGTGAGGTGGGGTGGGGTGGGGTGAGAGAGGAATTAAATTAGGGATTAGTTAATGGGCTAATTGAAAAAAAAAAATAAGGCCCAATTAGTGTATATATCAATATTAACAAAAGTACTATTAATAATATATATATATATATATAAAATAAATATTAAAAAAATTCAGATATCCGGATAATATCTGATAAAATATGGTAAAATTCGGATACGGACGGATATTATGTAATCCGAATTCGATCCCGGATTCGAATTCAACTATCCGTATCCGAATCCGTATCCAGCCGAATACTGAATTTTTATTCCGAATTCAATATCGACCGGATACGGTTCCGGATCGGTCGGAAAATATCCGATCTGTTTTCACCCCTACCCCCTCATATATTGAGTGCTTTGGTATAAAATGAGACGAGGACACGTGTAAAATGAATAATGACTACAATTCAATCTACTTCCTCTGTTTCTTAATAAATGTCTCAAGTCAACATTTCACGCAAACTAATGAAAGATACAAATTTACCACATATACCTCCAATCATTACATAGATAATTAAAAAAGTAGAAACTTGAAATGATAATAGAAGCAAATATGAAAATTTAACATAAATTTTACATAGGGGACACATTTTAATGGAGTATATTTTAGTTTTTTTGAGTTGATTTTGATAGTCTCTGCTTTTTTTGAGTTCATTTACGTCTACAATAAAGATTAGTCCGGTGGTTGTTAACTTGTATTTTTCTGGAAAGGATAGGGCTATGAATAATGAGATATGACATTGAAACTTAAAAATGTGTCGAGAAATAAAAATTTGAAAAAAAAATGATTAAATTTCATTTTCTTTATAGTATAATGTTCTTAAATGGGATAAGATTAAAAGACAACTTTATGACAACAAAGCGCAGTTCAGTTGGTAAGACGCTTCCCCTCTAACCAAGAGGCCTGGAGTTCAAATCATCTCGAGTGCTTGTATGTGTAAGTTTATTGTGTTTGCCTAAAAAATGACAACTTTATTTTCTAAAAGTCCAAAATAAACCATGCAGTTCATGTATTGGGCCTGGATTCTAAGTATTTGTAATTGGTCCATTTAGAGGTTACCCTCTACGATTAATGTTCTAATGCCCGTTGTGGACACGCTTAAGCTTAATATGCTAACGGATGATGTTGTAGTAGTATAAATAAAGAAATTGATAAATATCTTATCAAAAAAATTAAATCATAATAAAAAATTAAATCCTATTTTTTTTTTTAAAAAAAAAAAAAACTAAATCCAAACTGGAACAATTACCAATGTGACATTGTTATATCTGCGGTGGACACATTAAGCATTTATGTACCCTCTATATGTGATGATCTATGTTTTTTTAAAAATATATTTCATTGATTATTTTGTTTCTCTTGAGAATTTCAAATGAAATCAATCTATCAAAAATAGCACCATCCTACCAAGGTGTATATACTCTATATATATAATGCATGTATTTCATTCATTATTATTCGTTTATTAATGGTATTAGGTATACCACTTCCAGTAAATACTAAGTTATTGGAAAATACTATTATTTGGTTATATGATGCTTTATAAGTGAATACTAAAAGTGTTTTTTTTAATGTATCTTTTATTAAGAATTGCACATTTTTACAATACATATATTCATATCATGTTGTTTTAAATTTTAATGAAAACATAATATATAAGTGATCAACTTTAAAGATAAATGAATGGAGTTGTTTAAGACATAAGATGACGTAACTTAAAAAAATGAAGCAAAAAGTAAACAACTATAATTCGATTAATTGTACGTAAGAGATTCCTTATAATAAAATATTGTAAAACATGGCTCTAACTCAAAAAAAAATTGAGCAAAATAAGACATACAAAAAGGACAATATAATTGATCGGATCTTGCCCAAACAAATAGATCAAAATGCTAATAATTCGGTTACAATAAGTTATAAATTACTTTACCTTACCATGGTAAGATGAATAACTTAAAATTAAAAACTCTAAATAATGGCACCATAGATTTGAGCATATCAAGGATTAAGATTAGTATTTAGTTAATAATATATAATTGTGGTTTTCATTTGAACCTCCCTCTATATATAGATATCATCAATTTGAGTATAATATAATTGGAGTTGATTACGTGTTACATGTCAATCTACAATGATGAAGTAACTCTACTATATATTGAATGAATGTTATTGTACCATAATTTATTTTAAATATAAACACAGCCTACTAATTCAACACTAATAAACCATAGTAAAGGAAATATGATATTACAATATTACTCATTTGGAATGTTTTATTATTTTCTTTGTTTTTTTATATGACGTATTGAAAAAGAAAATAATCTCTCCCATCCTAAAAATATTTACAAAAAAAAAAAAAACTAATTTGAAAATCTAAGTATATTCATCACAAATCCGCATCTCCAAATTGATATGTGCAAGTCTGTCGAATATCTCTTGTGGCAAGAAATCTGCTAATTTGCCGAATCATCCATCACAAAACTCCGTAAACAAATTTCAATAGGTAAAAAAAAATTAGAGAGTATAAAAAAAAATTACAAAATGCATAATTTATGTGATGTGCGTGTGTTTTGAAAAGTTCCATAATGTATATAGGCACAAAAATACATAAGAATAGGAAAGTAATTAATAAAGGTGACATTAATTTTGCATTATAACGTCTAAAATTAATTGTTGATTAAATATAATTAATACACAATTATGATTTACCATTTATAAATATTTTCATAAATTGAAAACTAAATTAACAACAAATAGAAGTTAATTACTACTAATTAAGGATTTCTAAAGTTACTAAACAAAGGAAGCCCATAACTCATATCATAAATTCGAAAAAAATTCACGATATATCGTCAAAAGATATGCCTATGGATCGGGAAAGTGCATGATCATAAGAAAATTAATATTTAATGTAAAAAACTATTTTACTATTGTATTACACTAGTATTGTATTCGTGCGATGCACGGAAAATAATTTTATCTTCAATTATAATTAATTAGTTTGTAATAACAAAATGATGTATCTATAGAGACGTATTTGTTATGGTTATATTTATATTTTGGAAAACATACTTTATGTTTGTATTTGACCGTTTCTTCCTATTTTTATGGAAATAAATATTGTCATATATTTTGCATATTAATTCGTGTTATGGTTATGCAAATAAATACTCATATCCGTTACTATGTATTATAGGTAATATGGTGTGGGGTGTCGCACGGAAGATCATATTATTGGATTCTTATATAGTTAAATAGTGTTCGCAACCTAAGTATTCTTGGACAAGTTACTTAATAAGATTGTAGTATAATGCTTGATATTACCTTGTCTTTGCTATTAGCATATAATGATCAATGTTCTAAAAATCGCTAGTCGCTAGTCGGGCGGTGGAGAGGGGACTAGCGCCTAGGCGGGGACTAGGCGGATTAAAAGCACAATACTTTTTTTTATTTATTTTTACATTATATCATCATTTAGAAACTATATCAACATATATTATTCATAAATGTATTACCAATTTCATGATTAAAAGATATAATATGATAATTGATAGTCCAATTCAATAAATTTCATAGTCTGCAACAAATTTTTCTAATTTTCAACATAAAATCAGTATGTATTGAATTCAATATTTGTAATCTAATTTAGTACTAATCCGTCTAACCATCCAAATCACATATGGAAACAACCTAGTTAACGTAAATATAAATAATTTCACACCCAGAGACTAATTAAACTTTAATCTGACCAATAATTAAGATGTCGCTAAGTGCCTAGTCGGATTTAGCATTAGTCGGGTCGGTGGGGTGCCGCCTAGCGCCTAGGCGGGGACTAGTCGGACCTAGGCGGGGACTTTTAGAACACTGATACTGATGTATCCAGTTACATTGAACATGATCGCGGTGAGATAAATCCTTTTATACCGACTCAATAAAGGATTTGACATCTCGGACGATTATTATTTCTTAATTCTAGTTTTGATAATATTTAATTATATAATTATTACTTTGATTTATCAATGAGTGAGATTATCGCAACTCAATAAATCTTGATATCTTGGGTAATACTATTATAATTATGATAACTAATATTATAGCTAGAAATAGTGTCTTGGTGATCCGAGTTGATGATGTCCCCTTGAGACGCTCTAAGGATTATTATATTAAACCATGCAGGTGGGTTTAATCCGATATAATAATGAGGTCGAGCGGAAATTACTCTCGGTTTAGATAATATTAATTAATTAAAGCTGCCAGTAGCTAAACTAATTAATTGACATGTGACATCATATAAACACGAGAAATAATATAATTCAAATTAAAGGGAGCCCGATATGTAATAATTTGAGAAATGGATGACAGTGCAATAGTTGAATGAAATAATATTAACATATATATATATATATATATATATATATTTGATCAGGAATATTAATATAATTAAATAAAGTATTCGGACTTTGATAATACTTGAGTTATTTAATTATATTAGAAGACTCAATCTAAATCCTCCTTAAGATTCCTATGATAGCCCATAAGATCAAGGTCTGGCCCAATAACTAAACTCTAGCCCACTTCACCCACTAAATCCTCTTCTTATTTAAGAAGAAGTGGAGTTACGGGGATCAGTATTAAGAGAATTCACAGAATTCATTCTAAGGGTGAGGGGCATCGGTTTTGGAGAAAGGAAAAGAAAGAAGGAATTATGTCCATCCAGATTTTTTTTTTTGTATTCCGGATATACTCTAGAAGATCTCAGAGTTTACGTGAAGGGTTAGATCTCGTGTGTAGAGATCTAGTTCGTGGAAACAATTCACCACTACTCAAAATCTCCGTCGGATCCAAGCAAATAAGTAAACAATCTATGATCTGGTTCAGCTTTAAAGATCTATGATTTGTATATTTATAATCTTGTTTAATTGAATCAACATCAGAGAGATCCGGTTCTAGCAGTATTATCATTTAAAAATTTACAGACATCTTTACATATCACATAAATATTGAATAAAAGTTACATATATTTAAAAATAAAAAATTTGAAATCTCCTTACATACAATGTCTAAAATTGAACTATCATTTGCAATTTCTCTAACTTCTAATTAATTGAAATATTTATTTAATTATTTGTAATAGACTACATGCGCACCCAAAATATTGGGATACGAATTGTCATAAGTGATAATAAATTTGCAAATGTCATATTAATATTATGTTTATTTGATAGTTAAATGATATATATATATATATATATATATATATATATATATATATATATATATATATATATAGGTAGTAGATCATATGAAAACTAATTATTACGTGAAACGTTCAACCCATCATAAAACGTTGCATTTTATGCATAAAATGATGTATTTTGTGCATAAAATGTTGCATAATAAAATATATTATTTTATATTATTTTTGTGCATATAATGCATCATTATGAGAATGCAACGGTTTATGCATACAAATGCAATACTTTTGTGTAAAAATACAACATTTTATGATGGGTTGCAGTTTTCACGTAATAATTAGATCCAATAGAAACCACACCTTAGGTAGTAATTAGGGTCCATTCTACACCATTGATTTGATATGTTTGGACGCTTCAGATTTCAACTAATACTGATGATTAATGAAAGGGTAAACATGTAAATAGATACAATATAAATCTACCGCAATCTAAGAAGCACGGGGGCGGGAACGAAATACGAATACTAATACGATACGATACGAAAATACGCTAATTTCTCAAATATCTAGATACGAATACATCAAAAATACGTTTATATTTATTAATAATAATTATATAGTAGTATATATTATCAATAATAATATTATGGAAATAAAAAAAAGACATAGATATCATTATTATTATCAAAATAGCCCATAAGCAATAGACCAATAATCAGTAATCCATATCTTTGATACGCTCTCTCTCTCTCACTCTGAACTATATCCCTCCTAATCCCCATCTTCTTCTACTTTTTTCTCCCTCTCTTTCTCTCTCTTGTCTCTGCTCTCTCTTCCTCTCTCTAAACCCCTCCTCTCTAGTCTCCACCATGGCCCCTCGACACTGCTTCAAACACCGAGGTCAACACTCAATAATTTCGGAACAGAGGGAGGACAGAGAAGGGAACGCGACGGCAGTATGTTTAGGTTTGAAGAGATTGAGTTTTTTGTTTCAGGTAGGGTTTGGGATGAAGAGATTGGGTATTTTAATGGTGAATACGTATTCAATCTTTAGCTGAAATGTATTTAATATGTATTTTTCCCAAAAAAATAAATTAAAAAAAAACCCTAAAAAAATACGTTTTAAATACGTATTTTGAGTGTATTTTTTTGTATTTATATTTTGAGCGTATTAATACGGGTACGCCTGCCTCCTAGACGTCCCCGTGCTTCATAGACCGCAATAATATATAACCGCCGCTAATTTTGGGAATCTTATTCCGCAAACGTTGTAGGAATCATCCAACAATCTAAATACTTCGTCTATGTTAAACACTAATAATATTTAGTTATCATCTTTTGCTTATTTATCATATTTTAAATGCTTTATTTATATAAATTTATTGCTTATTTTGGAACTAAGATGAATACTACTTTACAGCTTATTTTATATATTTGAAATGCTTACAGTTTTATAATTTACTGCTTAATTTGCTAACAATTATATTAATATTATTAAGTTTTACTATTATATGCTTATTGTGCATATTCCAATTGCTTTCTTTATCTAAATTTATTGCTTATTTTATACATATTTTAAATGCTTAAATTCTTAAAATTTACTGCTTATTTTGTTAACAACTGTTTTAATATTATTAAGTTTTGCTATTTCATGCTTATTTTGCATATTCCAATTGCTTTATTTATCTAAATTTATTGCTGATTTTATATATTTTAAATGCTTAAATTTTAAAATTTACTGCTTAATTCGTTAGCAATTGTTTTAATATTATTAGATTTTGCTATTTCATGCTTATTTTGCACATTCCAATTGCTTTATTTCTAAATTTATTGCTTAACAGTTGTTTAAATATTTAATTTTTGTACGTTCTTGCTTATTTTTCATATTCTAAATGCTTAATTTATCCAAATTGGTTGCTTATTTAGATTAATGCATTGAGTAATGCAATTCCTTATTGCATATCCTAAATGCTTAAAACTTTTAAAGTTATTGCTTAATACGGTTATTAACAATTGTTCAAATATTTTTGTTTATATAATTATGCTAAAGTTTATATAATTATGCTAAAGTTGTTTATATAATTATGCTTAAGTTGTTGGATATGCACCGATAGATGTTGGAACTTGGAAGACGTGAATTTTATAAGAAAATAAACCAAAGTGTGTTATTGCTATTACAATTCTAAAATAACTAAAAAATCTTGAAAACTTGAATAAATAAAATAATATTGATAACAGATTTCGATGTTGAATACTGTTTTGGTAAATTTTTTACAAATTTGCAATTTGTGAAGTGTTGGGAACCCTTTGCAGTTTGGTTTTGATGATGTTTTTCGAAACCACACTTAGTCTTATTTTTTCCTCTCTTACAGTTTAGGTTGATTAGAACGACCTGCCATGTCTTCTACAGGTCAACACTATTATCTGTTTGTAACAGGTTGATCACCTTGTAAAGGTAAGATCGTGTTTAACGATCTGTCCCATAGAGATCAACCTAACATGTTGTTCTTAAGTCAATCTGTCTTAGAAGTCCAACTGCTCTACCTTGAAGACTTCAAGATCGCTGGAGTTCTACAGTTCGAAGGTCAAGCAGATTCACCTACATGAATCCGGACGACCTGTTCTCTGGTACCTGTTGCCAGCTAGGAAGAAAACTCCCAACGGCTAGAAGTGAGTCGGCAGTACGGCCTCTCTGCCATCACTGACTTTTCCAATGGCTAGAATTCAAATTTGAAGCATATAAATACTTCAAGCCCCATTCCAAAACCTCACGGGAAATTCATTATCAAAGCCAAAACTTTGCAGAAATCTCTATCGATCAAAGCTCAACTTAGCACTCGAAACAAGACGATTTCCCAAGTGTTAAGTTCTCAAGATTTCTGATTCTGGAATCCTCTGTTCTTAAGTATTCATTGCTGCTTAAGAACATCTTTATTTCTTCACTTAAAAGTCTATAAAGTCTGAAAGTGTTAGAAACATTGTTAGATCTCTCAGTTGTTAGGTTTGGATTAATTTAGTAGTTTAGAGGTCTGGTTTGTTAAAGGTTTGTAATCTCTGAATTAAGAGAAGTTTGTAAGGGTCACGACCCAAAACTCGTGTTTAGTTTTCGTCAAGATTAGACGGAGACTGAAACTGATTCTCAGTCAGTATAAAGAAGAAAAAAAAGTAAGGAATTTCAGCTACGACGGTAGCTGACGTGGACGTAGGGAAGTTTACCCGAACCACGCTAAAATCGACTATCTCTCTCTCTCTACTCTACTTAGAGTTGATCTTACTTCATTATCTAACCTGCATTCAACTACACACGATCTCCTTATTCAATCCGTTGAACTTTGGTTAAAAAAAAGATTTTCAAAGAGTAGCCAAACTCACTCACCAACTTCCGCACCACACATACGATCTGTAAGCTCAACAGTGAACCTGTCTTTGCTTAACAGATCGTCTTCATTTGATTCACGTTGACCTGACAAGTCAATATGATCGTAGATTTGTTTTGAAAGTCAAAACTATTGGCAATTGGTGTATTCCCCTCTATACACCAAATTACTCTTTCTGGGACCAACAAGTGGTATCAGAGTGGTGGTTCTTTTGACCATCGCCTCTGTATACTAAAAGTTTTTCTAAAGCTTTTGGTCAAATTGGACTAGATCCAAGAAAATCTTTTCATTCATTTTTTTTCCCTTTCATCATGATCTCATCGTCTTTTCTCGAATATAAAAACTTAATTGCAAATGCTACTTCGGAAGTGAATGAAGTCAGCTTCAGTGAGCAAGCACTTTTTGCTGATGAAGTTGATGAAAATGATGATCTAGAAGAGTGCTATCTGGATACTGCACCAAGGCCTGAAAATGCACAGGTAATCTCTGACCTCGATTCTGTATCTCCACTTGGCAATGAAATTGCAGGCGAAGATTCGCTCGAGATGATATCTTGGGAAGAATTCAATCAGCAGATGAGTGATCACAAAAAGCTCTTGACCATATTCAAAGAGCTGGTCATTGTCGGAAAAAAAATTAGAAGATGAGGTTGCAAAATCAGCCTTAAGAGAAAAGCACTGGAAACACTTGATGGAGGAAAGAGATAGAGAAATTCATTCGCTTTCTGCTAAACTGACCGATCTTGGAACCCGACACGAAACTTTAATCGAGAAGAATTCCATACTACAGCAGAAAGTTGACAGAATAAATCGGGAAAGAGAAAAGCTGGATGAGATCCAGACAGTTCAAAGAAACCCCACTATCAAAACTGGATTAAGGTTTACAGGTCAACAGAAGGATCAGAGACGACCTGGTTGTGATAAAATACAGTTTGTCTAATCCAAGGACAAATAGGTTGTGAATACTACTCAACAAACCCTACCAGACAAAATAAACTTATGAAACGAAGACGAAAGAAAGAATGAAGAGCTTGAATTAAAACTTGAACTAAAACTTAAATCCAAAAACTCCAATCTTCAAAGCAAATAACTAAGCCAATTCTAGAGTTCTAAGGTTGAAAATAGAGAGAATTAAAGTGTATTTTCATTCCCCAATGATTACATATTTATAGGACCTCAAAAACCTAATTAAACAAGGAAATAAATCACTAAAAATCGGCCTGGGCACGTGTTGGAATTGCTGCTTGAAAGCATTCCTTTTTCCCACAGGATCTTCGAATTGGATGTGATAATTTAAATGCAACTAAATCATATAATCGAGTTTAGAATGTTATACCTCAGATCTGTGCCGACGGAGTAATCTACAGGTCTAGATTACTGAGGTGTGATCCCTTTCCTCGAAGTTCTTCGACTGTGTGGGCGTCTAGGAACTTTGGAACCAGGAACTCTCCCTCTGATGCAGTAGGCGCCGATTCTCACTGCTTCAACACTTAGGTTTTGAGAATCTCCTCCTCCTTATTTATAAGAGGAGGAGGCGCCACTTTCCTTGTCCACTAAGTCACGGGCTTTAATTAATTAAAGCCCGGTTAGTTAATAACACTGGAACAAATTCTAATTAAATATAATTAGAATTAATCCTAATTATTATAAGGAAAATATATATATAATTATTAAATTAATTATCTAATTCCTTAATTAAGAATAAATCTTAATTAATTAGATATTAATTTATTCCATAATTATATAATTGACCAGAGTACAATTATTGTGATCAGATAGACACCAGAAGAGGAAACTGGCGTCTCCTACACTACAGTAGGCGCCACATTACTGAGCACGAGCCCATAATGCCTCTTTTCAGTCCAAAACTGATATCCCTCAATAATACCTTGAATTCCTTTCCTGAAGAGCTCTTGGGTCACCCCAGGGATCTATGTACCAGACAGAGTTTAGCCTTACCTAATGAAATAACCATGATCAACCCAGAACATTTATTTCATTAGAGTTGTGATGCATTCCACTAAAGAATCACAACTGAATCACCGCTCTGTCCCAATTTGTAGATTGTGGCTGATACTTTATTTAGAGCTATCCCCGTGTTTAATGACTCCGATATCCATTAATTAATTAGAGCTCCTCTGACTGCTCATAATTAATTAACATCTTATTCTCCTCAAGTAGTACCCGTTCACCCCTTATTATTATACCTGAACTTAATCAACATGCATGACTTGGTATAATAAACCTTGTGAACTCCCTGAGGGGATATCTCTCAACCTAATACGGACACGGTGTCTCGATATAACTAATTAGACATACTATGTGCCCTCATGTTACCCAAGATGCAAGTCATCAGGGATGCTGCGATAGACCCTTAGCTATACAAGTCAAAGTAACAGTGAACAACACATATATCTCTAATAGCATATCGAGATTAAGATCATATCTCTAAATCCCGAGATCTCTAGTTCTTCACCTATTGCTAGGGTCAGTATCAGAAGAACCTTATCTCACTCGATCCTGTCAATACGTTCCACCGTACCAACATAACTAGTGACTGAGACCCGCCACTACCGTTATGTTGCAGTCTAAACCGATAGTTTTCCCAAGCTATCTCGACTGTGACACTGTTTATATCTCATAATTATTGTCGAACGCTGCGTGATCTCCCTGACACCCGAGCCGTCCACGTGTTCTAAAACATGAGATATAGGGCTTATTCTTATTAATATATTTATTCAGATAGGTGATTGTTACCAGTGGAATACATGTCGTATATACTAAAACACGTTTTTGCTTTAGCTATACACAACAACCCCAACAGCACGCGCCCGCGTGGACCCTCGCGGCCACGAGGGGTACAGTGCTGAAAACTGCGCATGACTTTTTTATTTCAGCTGTATCTCTCTCGTCCGAACTCGAAATTGACCCCCATTACGAACTCCTATCGAACTCTTCTTCAATATTATGCTTTTGTTTTATCCCAACTTGATCTCCACTTTTTGCTCATATCTTCATTCTTTTGCTCATTTTTTCACCTTTCACCTAAAAATCCAAACAACCTAACTTCGACGAAACACGTAAAAGGAACACATGAAAACTTAACAAAACACGACAAAATAAACTATAAAAACCACACAAACATGCACTAAACAGTATGGAGATTCTTGGAGAAAAGGAATGACTTTGGTCGAGAGTTGTGCGGTCTAAGCACAGCACTGTAAGGGAGAGAATAGTAGCTATTGGAGGAGATCGAGGGTCAGGTTGGTGGAAGAGGATATTGGCAGGGGTAGATGGAAGCTAGGGATGGGAAGTGGTTCTTGGAAGTAATTTGCAGCGGATATTAGGCGATGCGAGAGGGGTCAGTTTCTGGACCGATTTTTTAGGGCCGGTGATAAGCTGTTGAAAGATCTCTTTCCACGGCTCTTTCACTTGAGTGCAAAGAGAGTCGGGTTGCTAAGTGAGATCAGAAGGTGGGTTGAGGGGCGGTGGTGTTGGGGGCTAGGCTGGACATGAGAGCTCCTAGAAAGGGAGCACACGTGGGAGGTGGACTTGCTCTAAATTTTATAGAATTTCCAGCTGACGGTGGAGCACACCAACGGGCAAGCCGACGGTGAAGGTTATTTATGCAGAGCTCTCAAAGCTCAGCAGCAGACAGGGTCAAGGCGCTCGTACTAATGGAGGATTCGAAAGATTTGGAAAACCTTTGCAACATACAAAGCGCAAACGATGGCTTCGAGACTTCTATGGAACCGGCTCCCCACAAGAGACAATCTAAGGAGAAGACTTGGGTAGAACGTGAGTGATGGCAGCTGCTACTGCTGCATTCAAGCTCCGGAATCAGCGAGTCACCTCTTCCTTGAGTGTTTGGAAATTAGCATGCTTTGGAATAAGATGGCAGAATGGATTGGTTTTGGGTGCAACCAGGTTCGATCATCAATCATTTTCTAAGTTTCTCCGGTCTTTTAGGAAATGCTAAATCTTTGAAACGTTTAGGTGGACTATGGATATGTGTTGTCTGGGTAATTTGGAGATGGCGGAATTTGGTTATTTTTAACCAGGAAAATTGAAACTTTAGGAAAATCGAAGAGGAGATTAAGTGTCAGTTCTGGAATTGTACGCGATACGAGGAAAAGCAAAATCTGAGATGCATTATGACGTATGGGCAAAGAACTAGCTTGTTAGAACTTGGAGAGAGCTATAAATTGTTTTTATTAGTTCCTCCGATATTGTAGCTTTCTACTTGGTCACATAATTAGTTACAAAATGTGTGGAGTACTGGAGTGAAATGTGGTTCTGTAACGATTGCAGGCACCTCTGGTGCCTTTCCTTTGCTTTATCAATGAAAGGTTTTCTTCTTTGATCAAATAATACATACTAACTTCATCCCACTATATTAGTCCCATATGGATTTGGCACATGAACCAATGAATGAGAGGATATGTGGCTATAATCAATTCTAAGTAGAGAGGGATAATTGTAGCCAATTATTTTTTGCCATATAAGAAAATGAGACTAGTATGTGTGACGGATGAAAATGACAAATGTGACTAATATAGTGGGATGAAGGTAGTATATACATATACATAAACATATATGGTTTCATTACATATTAATTATAAAGTTTGTAGATATAAATGTATATAATTAATAAAGTGAATTTGCTATAAATAGTTACCCGTAACTAATATTATATACTCCTTCCGTTTTTAAGTGTCATATTTACTATTTTGTTGCTTGTTTTTAAGTGTTTCATTTCAGAATTTGATGACATAATAGCTACATTTTTCCAATTATACCCCTATAATTAATGTTATATACAGTGCTAAAAAAAAGAGAATAATAAATGAAGTTAAAATGTAAATTTACACATTTTCTTAGTATGTGCAATTTAGCGGCTGAAATACTTAAAAAGAAATCGGAAGGAGTAGTATATAGATGTTAATTTAAATTTGAGATACTACATACGTGGTAAATTATAATTCGTCAATTGTTTGACATCTCATACGAGATTTTCCCACTTCTTCTGCTTTGCCCTTAGTAGCTAGATATAATGATTAGTGGATGGAAACTAAAATACAATTAAGTTATTATATATATAAGAGAAAATGGGAGTTCCATTAAGCCAAGAATAATTCTGTTTTACTTATTAATTATATGGTATATGAGAAACTTAGTCATGATTATAATTGACTTTATATTAGATCTAAATATTAAATTGAGAGAATAAGATGAAGATACCTTTGCAACTGACAACTGGGATGCGGCCTAACGCAACCTCACTCACACTCATATCACACTTCAATTAAATGATTCCCACTATTTGGATTATATTTTGATAAAAAAAAGTTAATTTAGCCAATCGTAATTAAGATAAGAGAATTGACCTTAGATTTTCACGTGTTATTATTATTCTATTTTTAATTTATTCCCACAAAAGCATTTTCAAGATTTGTTTATTCAATCAGTATAATTTTTTCAAGCGAGTATTTATACAAATTACTTAAAATTAACATTTAGTCATTATCCATTTTTTCCCTACTCTAAAATGATGAAAATTAAGTCGTTAATTTTCAATAAGTTACTATCTCCTATTAGAAGCCTCCTATATATTTTCTATTCAAGCTTATACTATATGTTAAGCATACATTTTAAATCGTGGGAAAAACAATCGCCCCTTAAATTAAGTCTTTGCAGGGAATGATTTAGATTGCTATTAGAATTGGACCAATTTATATGCAGAGTTCAAGAAGTTTTTCAAGTCGTTGGGGGGCTAGTTTTGAAAATAGGCATGATCGATATGTAGAGTTCAATATTTTTTTCAAGTCGTTGTGGGGCTAGTCTTGAAAGTAGGCATGATCGTCCAATCTATATGTAGAGTCCAATTTTTTTCCAAATTGATATGGGACTAACGAGGGGCTCTAACAAGCCCGAACACAATCATCATTCTTGGACTGACTTTGATACGATATTAGAATTGAGTCAATCACCTTTCAAAAGGCCTTGTAAAGGAAAAAGATCATCCAATTTTTATGTAGATTCCAAGACTTTTTTAAGTTCGATGCGGGACTAACGAACGACTCTAACAATGGCAAAGGAGACTTGCTACAATATCAAATTATTTAAGTCAAGCGTGTGATAAAATGTTGATAAGAATTAGTATATTATAAAGTTTCTTTGAGTTGCTACTTAATTAGATCAACATCTCAAATAAATTTGCTTTAAGAGAGTGGGCATCTTTGCTTTGCACTACCCTTGCATGGACCCCAATCCATTACCAATTCTAATAAATATTTGAAATAAATTTACACGCTTTTGAAGAAGAACAAAAATAATGCTTCAAATTCATAAATTCTTATACCTATATCTATATAAATATTAAGTGCTTTATTTTACGAAATTTGTGTTGCCCTTGATCAATTGGCTCCTTCACTTATTATTTTGTTTTACCAACTAACTAAGCATTTCTATGCATGCTAGTTAATTAGTTGGTGAAAATTGGATTTAAACTGGAAATTAAATTCGCTATGGTGTTCACTTCTATTAACAGATAGTATATCGATAGATTAAAAAAAAACCCAATCAGTATAAGTTAATCCAATGAACTGATTAATTTTGAACTTGTTTGATTATGAATCGTTCGAATATTCAATTTATATATATATATATATATATGTGTGTGTGTGTGTGTGTGTGTTTGATTTCTTAACTAAATCAATTACATGCAAATATACAATATATAGATGACATTATCAACCCTATAATTATAACTCTTCATCAAAAGATTGTTTTAAATTAAAGGCTTTGGACATATATCCTGAGCTTATCTAAACTTTTCTGTAAATCCCTTTCCTGCCATTATCAGGGACACGTGATCATTGATATATACTTTTCAAAATTAGATAAACTTTAAAGACAATTGTTTACAAGCCTCGCAATTACCTTACCTTTTAGCATTATCATCAATTGATTTTCATTTTATAATTTTGTAGTATCAATTTGTTGACGGAAATGGACAGTTTTGTCGAGCAATTTCTTACCACAAATTAGCTCTCTAAAGGATTATAAATAAAGTAAATATGTCAAAGAATTTAGATAGGGTACATGGAATGTGACGGCGATTCAGATCATTTATTGCATTAGTAACATTTTCAAAATCAGTATGTTTGGTTATAAATTTCTTTAATTATGGTTGATTTTTAAAATGTTTTTAACATATACAACTAGATTTGAATGAAAGCGAAAAAGGGAACTAATAAAATCAATAAATAATGGTACCTAAGATGAAGCGTAATATATCTCTCAAATATCAAACAAGTAAGTACCTAATGGCTAATGGTATAAGAAGAAAAATAAGCAAGTACCTATTTGGCACAATTATTCAAATAATACAAAATTTCCTTAAGAAAATATAAATAAAAAAGTACCTATTTGATTATATATATATATATATATATATACAAGGCTTTTAATCTCACGTTGATCATATAGTTATTCTGAGAGAGAATTAGTGGAGGGGTATAAACATAAAGCTTCTTTTTGCAAAGATATGAACCTATGTGTCTCATTACTCACAATTTTATTGCATAATTGGAACATAATATTAATCTCTCTCTTATCTCTCTCTCACATATGTAAGTATATAATTGTCCTTCTCCCTCTCCACCTCTCCACCACCTTTGTATCAATGTGGACAACCATTTTCCCTCTCCTCAAAAATTTCTACTTCTCACCAAACACCAAAAACCACACTCCCACTCTCTAGTCAATGGCTCCCAACACTCTCCATAACTATATACTACTACTTCTAGCTGCTTGTACTTGCTGCTATGCTGATGGTACCTCTCAGGCGGCCCAATTCTTCTCCCTCATCATGCCCAACTGGGATTCCGGCTACGGACAGGCCTACTGCAACTTCACCGGAGTTTCGTGCGACGATCGTCACGACGTGGTGAAGCTCGATCTCTCCGGCCGGTATCTCGCCGGAAAGTTCCCCGGAGATATCTGTTCGTACCTTCCTCGGCTCCGAGTCCTCCGTATCGGGTCCAACGCCTTCGATGGCGCGTTTCCCGCCGGAATCACCAACTGCTCATTGCTCGAAGAGCTCAACATGAGCTCCATGCATCTCGCCGGAGATCTGCCGGACTTCTCTCCGATGAAGATGCTGAGGGTTCTAGACCTCTCCAACAACAAATTCTCCGGCGACTTCCCGATGTCGATCACCAATCTCACGAACCTCGAGGTTCTGAACTTCAACATGAATCCGAATTTCAACATGTGGAGGTTAACGGAGGAGATGATGAAGCTGACGAAGCTCGAGACGTTGATTCTATCGACTTGCAAGCTGTACGGCACCCTTCCGCCATGGCTGGGGAACATGACCTCCCTCGTCGACCTCGAGCTCACGGGAAACTACTACACCGGCAGGATTCCGGCGGAAATCGGCCGCCTCGGCAACCTGCAGCAGCTCGAGCTCTACTACAACCAGCTGGAAGGAGAGATCCCGACGGAGATCGGAAACCTAACGGAGTTAAGGGACCTCGACATGTCCGTCAACAAGTTCTCCGGCGGGATACCGGAATCCATCTGCCGCCTCCCGAAGCTCGAGTTCTTCCAGCTCTACAACAGCTGCCTCACCGGCGCCATCCCCGCCGCCATCGCCAACTCCACCACCTTGAAGATGCTCTCCCTCTACGGCAACTTCCTCACCGGCGAAATCCCGGCGGATCTCGGGAAATCGTCGCCGATCGTCGCGATCGAGCTGTCGGAGAACAACCTGACGGGCCCGCTCCCCGACGGAATCTGCAGCGGCGGAGAGCTGAACTATCTCCTCCTCCTCAAGAACATGCTCTCTGGAGTTGTACCCTCCAGCTACTCGGGTTGTACGTCGCTGATCCGATTCCGCGTCAGCAACAACAATTTGGAGGGAAAATTGCCAGAAGGATTACTTTCCCTTCCCCACGTATCGATCATCGACGTTTCCTACAATAATCTCAGCGGTTCCATTAGTGAATCGATTCGATTCGCGAGAAATTTGTCGGAGATTTTCGCGCAGGGAAACAGAATTTCTGGTGCTATACCTTCACAAATCTCTCTCGCCACCAACCTCGTGAAGATTGATCTCAGTTATAACCTTCTCTCCGGTTCGATTCCGCCGGAGATCGGAGAATTGAGGAAGCTGAATGTTCTTCTTCTGCAAGGAAACATGCTCAGCTCATCAATCCCAGAATCTCTGTCGAAGCTGAGTTCTTTGAATCTCGTCGATTTGTCGAATAATCGTCTCTCCGGAGAAATACCGGAGAATCTGTCGAAACTGCTGCCTAACTCGCTCAACTTCTCCAACAACGAGCTCTCTGGCCCCATTCCTCTCCCCTTCATGAATCAAGGTTTGTTGGAGTTTTTCGCGGGAAATCCGGGCCTCTGTCTCCCCGGGAAGCTCGACGTGTCCGGCCCGGATTTCGCCACGTGTCCTCGGTCCGAGGGCCGGAAGGCGAAGATGAACAGCGTGTGGCTGATAATCATGTCCATCGGGATAGTGATCATCGGGATGGTCCTGTACCTCAAGAGGTGGTTCGGCAGGGACAGGGTCGGGACGGAGAACGAGGACGCCCTCTCGGCTTCCTTGTTCTCATACGAGTTCAAGAGCTTCCATCGCATCACGTTCGACCAACGGGAGATCGTCGAGTCCTTGGTCGACAAGAACATCGTCGGGTACGGGGGGTCCGGGACGGTGTACAAGATCGAGCTCAACAACGGGGAGGAGGTTGCCGTGAAGAAGCTCTGGAGCCGGAGGTCTAAGAATTGCGCCGGGTCGGACCAAGAGGTCGTCCTCGATAGGGAGCTCAAGACCGAGGTCGAGACACTTGGGAACATCAGGCACAAGAACATAGTGAAGCTCTATTGTTACTTCTCGAGTCTCGATTCGAGCCTGCTTGTTTACGAGTACATGCCGAACGGGAACCTTTGGGACTCCCTGCATCGGGGGAAAGTTGTGCTGGATTGGCCTATACGTCATCAGATCGCGCTGGGGGTCGCGCAGGGGCTCGCGTACCTCCACCACGACCTGATGCCGCCCATCATTCATAGAGATATCAAGTCAACAAACATACTGTTGGATGTTGACTACCAGCCAAAAGTTGCGGACTTTGGCATTGCCAAAGTCCTTCAGGCCAGGGGATCTAAAGATTCCACCACAACTGTCGTCGCAGGAACTTATGGCTACTTAGCTCCAGGTAATAATAACAATAATAGTAATTGTTATTAAATACATGAATTTTGACCACTGTTCGAACAATTATAACATAATTCACATTTTCGATTAATTTGTGTAAGACACGCTTAATTAATTCCCTCTTAACACTATTGTTCATTTTGAGACAGAATATGCGTTTTCGTCGAAAGCAACAACGAGATGCGACGTGTACAGCTTCGGAGTGGTACTGATGGAGCTGATAACGGGGAAGAAGCCCGTGGAGCCGGAGTTCGGGGAGAGCAAGAACATCATACATTGGGTGTCCACCAAAGTGGAGACTAAGGAAGGAGCAATGGAGGTTTTAGACAAAAGAATCTCAGATTCCTACAAAGATGAGATGATCAAAGTCCTTCGAATCGCCATCCGTTGCACGTGCGGAAGCGCGGCCCTTCGCCCCGCCATGAACGAGGTGGTGCAGCTGCTCATGGAGGCGGATCCTTGCAGATTTCAGTGCTGCACCATTTCAAGTAGGGTGGCTAAAGAGACGGTACTAACTATCAAAGACACTAAAGAAGAGTTCGATTAATATTTAATCATGATTATCATATAGAGATTAGTAACTAACTACTCCAAGACTAGAGATTTTGCACTTTTATTTGTTTTTTTAAGTTTTGTCTTGAGAAATGTGGGAGTTCTAGATAGAATCTCTCACTTTTCTTGATTTTCTGCACCTTTTCTTTGTCTTGGCCTATTGTAAATATTTGAGCATTATAAATATGTGTAAATTAAAATGCTTTATGGCAACGCTTAGCATCTATGGATTGACCCCAAACAAGAATTAGTTATCTATTGCATTATATATATTTTTTATACTTATGCATACATATAAAAATAATTGATTCATATCTAATGAAAAGATGATGATGCTAATTCGAAGAAGGGAGTGTTTTGATTGCATGAAAGTGGGGTTTCTGATTCTGCAATCAAACAAAAAATATGATTCAGACTAATATTCCATGCAAAGAAAATTTTATATATATATATGTATATATGTGTGTGTGTGTGTATTTTTGGGTAAAGCAAAATGGAGACAGCTTATTCGTCGAAGCATCTTTAATTAATGCTTTTATAGTTGATGTACAAGCTAGAGCATATTAGCCATTTCTTTTTCTCTTTTCTTCTTTTCTTTAATTCTATATCTTTTTTTTTTTCTTTTTTCTTTTTTCTTCTTTCTTCTTTCTTTTTTTTCCCTTTGTATGATTTGTTCTTTTCCGAGATGGATTGATGATAATGTATGTCGATTCAGAAAGTGAACAGAAGTAATTTATATATAAAGAAAGAAGAAAGAACAGAACGGAAGTATATTTAAATAATATTATTGGATGCGTACGTCTATGTGGGTACTTAATTAAATGAATTGTAAGATAAATTTGATATTTCAGAAACATAATGATTGATAAATATTATAAATACTAGAGAAAATATCAGAATATTTGGAAATATAAAGTGTATATAATAAAAAAGGATAATTATGATTGCATTTAAATTTGGTATTATATACATTGTTTAAAGAAAAAGTAAAATAGGAGGACGTACAAAAACATTATAAACTCATAATTAATCACACGTGTGCAAGATTTTTGTTTCTTTTATTCTTTTTTTGGTCGTTGTTGTAAGTAAATATGAGGTTAATCTGTCTAGTGATGGACAAGGGTCCACTCAAAGAATGAGATTCATTAAGAAAAATATAATTATTTTGGGATGGTGGACAACCCATAAATAAAAAGCAAGAACCCCATTCATCAATAATTCAATGGAATTGTTCTGCAGCAAGAATTGACATAATAGTTAGTAAGTATGTAAAATTCAATTAATAGACAATAAAATTTTAATTCCAAGAAACAAATGTCCTTGTTCAAGTGTACCATGACCAAGAAAGGTGAACCCTTCCATGATTGTTTTTCTTCTTTAAACCAACACTAAATATTTTGTAATGGAAAGAAAAGTGAGTAATAATAACTCCACTAGCTTACAAAGTTGTAGGTTTATCCACCATTTCTTAGTCATGAATCCACCTAATTGTAAAATTCTTGATGCCATTTCACCACTTGGAAAGATAATTTTGAATTATACAGTATTTTTTTTGAATGATATAATATATGCTATGTTGGAAGAAGTATCAATATTAATTTGCATGCATAAATTATACCTTGCACAAATCATAGTAATGGCTAATTTCTTGTTAACTTGGTCAAAGAAATTTGATGGTATTGTCTCTGGATTAATAGTAAAACCATTTTAGTATCAATTCCAGAATTTCTTCCTTTTTTTTTTTTTTTTTTTTCACTTTAATTTCTTTAGTGTTTAGTAAACTTGCTAAAATGGAACAAACATGCTTCTAATATCATTAGTTCATTGCTTGTTAATCTTGGAAGCCAGCAAAAGAAAGAAACCTTTTGTTTTCTTTTTAAAATTTTGGAAATGACTCCAATAATTTTCTTTTTCCCCTTTCCAAATCATTTTCATTCCAAGAACTTAGGACTCGCTACATCATTACCTATCTAACAAAATTAGAAGTTGCTAAAACAACAGAAACTCAACCAAAGAAAGAGACGTTGTTGTACACTTTGATGAAGAGCATTATACAACACACACTCTCTCTCTCTCTCTCTCTCAAAGTAAGAAGGTTCAATCAGCAGGAGTAGTTCCAAAGCAGGTTCAGCTCCCCCCTCTTCAGCCCCAATACCAAACAAGTTCCTGAAGTTGATGCAGTTATAACTAATAAAATTACTCACTTATGATCTCTTGTTCTCAGAAATTAAAGAAAGAAAGAAAGAAAGAAAGAACAAATACATGATGTTCTTGAAACATATGAACTTACCCAAAGTAGACGGGACGAGGTAGAGGAGAGCCGGCTGGCCATGGCTAGACATAAGATACAAGGCTAAGTAAGTAAAATATAGGCCTGCATTGCATGCAATGATCTCCATTTTCACAAATCACAATCCAACCTATATCTGATTTTGCTAATGATGAGTATAACTATATTTATGAATAAAATAAACTCACCACATCCATAGCCAATCATCAACCAAAGGAAATATCCATTTGCTCCTTTCTTTCCATGGCTTCTGTCAAATCTGATAACAAAAGATATCAAATCTTTGCATAACTTAACTCAAAACCTTGCATTAGTGCTTTAGACGTACCTCCGTGAGGAGGATACTAACAAACCGGGGAATAGAATGTCCCCGAAGCCTATCATGCTATAACCATTATAAGGATCAGCAAGTTTAGGAACTCTCAAAAGCATGGGGATTGATTCTCCACCGCTGTTATTGCCTCGAGCTACCTAAACAAACAGAGAAAACACAGTTTCACAAACTACTTATACGTGAACAAGTATTAGCATAGCCGAATAATATTAGCACCTACCGCGATCATAACACTGTCATGGAATATCAGTGGAGATAGGAAAACCCAAAATATGTCATATATGAATGCACAAGAAAGAAGCACCGTGGCAACCTAGATGAAAAAATAGAACTGAGCATCAAACGAGGATACGAAATGTATTCTCTTTGACTGCTCAAACATGGCTGATAGATACCTTTATGTTTGGCAATTGAGCCATTTGCAAGATGCTGATCATCATGCATATGCCCTGATATCAAGAAAATTGTTAAGAAATCAAAATTCCCATCTTGTCTCTGTACCTTAACAATGGTGTTGTTGGTTTTGTAACCTGAAAGTGCATGAATATCTTACAATGGTGATACATAGCTTACAAGAATATCTTGGCCAATCCAAGAGAACGAAGCCCTTCGAGTTGAAGCCCAGACTATCGTGAATATTAAGCAGATTATCAAGACGAATAGGGAGAGAATGGTGATCTTCCCCAACATTGGCAGTTTCAATGTCTTCTGCCCAAAATCTTTGTATTTACTGTTTAAAACAAGACAGAATTAAAGCAGGATATGCTACGGTGCCCCGAGTAGAGAGCCAATGCATGAAAACCACAACTTTAACGTACCTCAATACCAATGATACTATACAGCTATGCATTCCCTGATAACCAAAAGATCATATTATTGTAAATTCGGTTCTCACAAATGATACCTTGCAATCACATTGGTAGAGAAATCTAATATGTTTGAAGTTCACTAATTTAGTACTACCATTCAAGAGTAAGATTCTTGCATGTACAGAGACTGTCATCATCTTAAAGCCTATTGCTAAAAGTGGAAGTAGTGATTGTAATGAATACTCACCTCAATACCTCCGAGGCAGAAAAGTACGATCAACACCCAAACAAAGGCTGCGGACATGAAAAAGTAAAGTAGTAGCAGGAAAGAAGATGCTGATATAACAAACACTATTGCACTTATTGTGGTAATATGGAGAATTGCATCATCCTTTTCTGCACCAGCATCAGATTCCTAATATAATTTGAGGAAACATTTAACTTAGTTATATAAAAGTAGATGGCATATGATAATTTGAAAGAATACTTAATGCAAAAGGCTTAACATTTATTGCATAAAACCTTTGGAGATTGTTCAATACTGGAATCATCATGTATTTTCTCTGATTCAACTATTTTTGTCCATAGTGCAGCAGAAAGTACTGTTCCAACAGCCATCATCCACAAGAATACCACCGAGAAGTTTACAACCGGGCGATTTGGAGAATACATCAAAAGTTCCACTAAATCGAAAAAAAAACAAAAACAAAGAGAGAAGTTAGCATCTACCTTCATCAACAGAAAGTATTGAAGAACATGTATACACATCATAAGAAGTGTCTGACCTCTCATTCCATTAGTTATGGATTTCTCTATTTCTTTTCCTCCTGTCTTTGAAATTGTAATAACAGGAATTTTGATGTTCAACTTAGTATTATTAGCACAACTCATCTCCGGCAGGCCTATAAAATTTCGAGAATCAAATCGAAGAAGAGGATGAAAAACTAGAATATTCAAGAAAATGTATATGTGAGTAATGAAGCTACTATGTACCATCATAAGTATTTATCATCACTAGTGCTGCCGATCCTCCCTCTTGAGCAACTTCGGCCTTAGTCGTATAGTCGCAATCACCACGCACCACCAAAGCAATGGAACCTGCCAACTACAAGATAATATATAGCCAATACTCTTCTTGCATAAAAAAGAAATGAAATGATGTAACCTCGTAATTTGTAGTTAATGTCTTTATGTTTACTTCATTTGAAAACATTTCACTAGGAATTTTGCAAACAATTCAACTAAGCACCAAAAAATTTCAGATTAAGAGAGGATGCATAGATAGTACCTTGGAGGAGGAGGGTGAACAGGCAGTGGGAGGTTGTAGAAAGTTGGCTGGCAGTCTTTGAGCTTGTTTGAGTTCCTCAGGCAAGACGGGGCTGAAAGCCGCATTCAACCCAAAGAGTGGCTCCTTTTCATCACCATTTACCCATTTCTTTATCTTAACCTGGATATTCCAAAATCAGTATTACCCTTTTGCTTATTTAGATAGTAAAAATGAGTAGATTTTGTTTGAAATTTTAAAGTATTAAGCCATATACTTTGTGTTGAAACACATCAAATGTGGAACTAACATTTTCATGGCAGAAACTCATAAAATGCAGCTGCAGAATTCCTTTCCAAAAACGAAAGGATTAACAGTATAGAAACCAGCATATATTATTAGACCAATTATAACAATATTATTGGTTATAGGTAAAATCTCATACAGTCATACCATGGGGAAATCATTTCTGCAGGTGGCCGAAGCATCGTCGGCGGCGGCGAACGGTGGCAGCAACAGCAAGAAAAACCCCAAAGCCAGTAATTGGTACATCATCACCGACAAATTCTTGTTTCTCCCGGTTGTTTCTTTGCAGCACAAGGAAATGAAATGATTAATTGCGTAAACGAATCGTACCAAGATTAAAGAATACAATAGAGATAGGTGATTATCGCATGCATGAAACATGCAGCGACACCTACGTAAAATTTAGAAAGTGGAACCAAATTCTGAAGCTTAGCTACGTGCAATCAATTTAGAGGGTAGGTATTGAACAACTTAATGAATTAATAAAATTTCTTAATAAATATATTTATTGTAACTCATTTCGATTTCAAATAGCTGGAATAGCTCAGTTGGTTAGAGCGTGTGGCTGTTAACCACAAGGTCGGAGGTTCGACCCCTCCTTCTAGCGCAATTTTAATTTTCTACATATTTTTGAGTTTTTATTTTGTTTTTTTGAGTTATATTCAACATACTAATGACAAAGAAATTTCCTTATTTTTGAAATATTATATTTTCTTTTATTCTACTACCATTGAATGTTGAAAAATATTACTAATTAAAATAAATAAGCATTGCAATTTTTATTTTTATTTTTTTGAACGGAAGCTAATACAATTTAATCTAATTTTTTTTATATATACTTCCATGACAGTGGCGGAGCCAGAGGGGATCATGGGGGTGCAGCTGAACCCCCCAAAAAAATAAAAATAAAAATTAATAGTACTATTATCTATGCTGTCGCCCTAAAAATATTATGTATGTCTTGGCATAGTTGGCATTAGAGCCCATTTTTTTTATTTTTTACTTTACAAATAGAAACAATGGTTCTATCTTTTATTTAGTTTGTTTTTTTTTTCAATTATTTTCTCTAACAAATTAGAGTATTTTTTTATTATTATTTTGCAAATAGAAACAATGGTTCTATCTTTTATTTAGTTTGTTTTGTTTTTTTAATTATTTTCTCTAACAAATTAGAATGCATATTGCAAATAGAAACAATGGTTCTATTATTTATTTAGCTTATTTTGTTTTTTAATTATTTTCTCAAACAAATTAGAGTACGAATTCAACTTTTAATTTACTTTTTTTAATTGTGCTACTGTTGGATAACAGAGAACATAAAATAAAGAACACATTCAAGCTCGGCTCGCCACTGCCCACCGCTACTGCCCCTGCCTGCCGGACCACCGCCAAACCGCCGCTGAACAACACCATCGACAAGTGTAACAAGTGTAATTTTTCGCACCCCCAAATTTAAAATCCTAGCTCCGCCACTGCTTCCATCTATTTAGAGGTTCTCTTTTTACGCTATTAAATATATTTCCTAAATTTTATTTAAATTCTTAATTATTTACTTGTGTATGTAAATGATAGATTGCAGTTCATGATTTTCGTTGTGTAATGAACTTTTTTTTATTGTCAATTTTGATTTCATAAAACAATATATTTTATTTTGCAATTTGAAATTTAAGTACAAACATGTTTTAAATAAAAAAGAAGCAAATGAAAAATATTTGAAAACCGCAAACCGAACCGTACAAAACCGCATTAATATGATTTGGTTTGGGTTGGTTTTAGTGTTAGTATGGTTCGGTTTTGTTTCAAAAAATTACCAAACAGTATTTCACGGTTTGGTTTAGACATCAATCCGGACTGTGTACACCAAACCGGACCGTGTACACCCCCACTTAATTCTTATGCAAAATAATAAGAATTATTTTCTACATATATTTGAGTTATATTCAACATATTAATGAAAGAAAGAAAAGTGGAAACAAAAAAAAAAAGAATATAGGAAAATGGGGTGAGAGAGGCTATGAGACCTACGCGCTAGCCAACTGCGCCACCACCCCTATCTAGGGTTGTAAACAAATCAAATAATTTTGATTCGATTCGGTATTCGTATTCGATTAGCTCTATTCGTATTCGACTTTTTACGATTCGAATTCGAAAGCAAATATTTTTTATGATTCGATTATTATTCAAATACAAATACAAATTTATGATATTCGATTCGGTATTCGTAAATATTCGATAAAATATAAATATAAATATAAATATAAATATAAATATAAATATATATTACATGTAATATAATTATATATATAAGATATTAATTCTTAAGCCCAATTAATTTTTTTTTTCTTAAATATTGAATTCGAATCGAATATCCGAATCGAATACCGAATACGAATTATTTTCTCGAAAATATCATTTGGAATATCATTAGAAAAAAAAAGAAACGAATATTCGAATCGAATCGAATACTTTCGAATATACTTTCGAATCGAATACGAATCAAATCTAGTATTCGAAAAAATTTCGAATTCGAATTCGAATATTCGAATACCTTAACGAATTCGAATCGAATAGAGTGTTATTCGCTTCGATTCGATTCGTTTACATCCCTACCCCTATCTATACTAAACCAAACTGTTACAATTTAGATTTATTATCTCAATTGTATGGTAAATTGCATATTTTGAGCTGTTGCATCTAAAAAAATAATTCAAGTGAATTATTACATTTCTATTCAAATAATAGGTTCATCCACCTTCATTTATATAGCATCAAATTTTAGTCATATATTGTAATCTTATTTGCGGATATTGACCGGATTTTTGCAAATTTATTCATTCGGTACTAATAGTGCAGTACTCAAGCAGTTGAGCTTCACATGCCACTAGCTATATTAATTTCTTTTTACACTTTTTTTTTAAATTTTAATTTTATTTTATGCTTGGAACTAACAGCTTAATTAAAATTTCCCTATTAGCTAATGAACGCTGATAAACAGTATTTTTTTGACGAATATTGTTGACGATGAAAATATCCTACTAGCAAGAATTGCACGAATATTGAATGTAAGATTCAGATATATATAAAATATGATTCTTCAGTACAATACTTTGAAACATAACATAATGAGAAGAAATAACAAGGAAAGAAAAACAGAAGAATTATGATTGATTGATAACCGAGTTCTAGAGAGCAAACGCCTTGCGAAGAAAGAGATGAGGCGTTGGGCAAAATTCGTTACGGTACTCATCATTGATGAGGAACATCGAAGACTTAATCCTCTTGGCCCACTCCTGCTCCTGCTCCTGCTCTTGTGATTTGGGAAATTTGGAGAAATCAAATTCGAAAAGATCAACGAGCAAGTAGGAATCATCACTATCATCCAAACCAACTTGTACCCGAAAAGCAGCAGCACCACCACCACCACCGGCAAGTGGAAGAGGAAGAGGAATCAGCTCATGCGCATTGAAATTCCAAATTGAAAGCGCCGCCTCAGACTTATGATATGACGATGAAATGCTTATTTAATTATTTTTTTTTGGATTGCTTAATTACACATTTTTTTAATTAATTATTTATGGTAACAATTGCGTACTTATAGTTTTCGAATTGCTTATTTACTTTATTTATTTAAATACCATCATAACACTTTTTGAACCCCCTCATTTCGTAGATCCTAAATACTTAGGTTTCTTAAACTTATTGCTTATCATATGAGGATGAAATGCTTAATTATATTAAATGTTTATTTACTTATTATGAATTACTTAGTATGAAACACTAAACATTCCCGTCTTAAGTTCCGTGTCGAAAAGAAAAGTGTCGGAATACTTGAGACGGAGGGAGTATCATTTATAGAGCTTGTTCACGAGTTTTTCAAGCCGAATATCGTGTTGCTCAAGCTCAGCTTGTTTTAACTAATGATCTTCATTAAATTAGTTCAAACAAGTTTTTATGAGTCGAGCTTTGAATAGCTCATAAGTAGCTCCGTTCGTGTACACCCGGTGTCCTCCACTTTTTACCAAGCTTTTGAAGATACTTAAATTTTTCTAATTAATAATAAGTACTCCCTCCGTTCCATTCTACTTGAGCACTTTTCTTGAATACTACCTCCATCTCATTTAAGTAGTCTCATTTGTCATTTCGGTCCGTCCTATTTATTAGTTCCGTTTCTTAAAATGACAAAGAATACTTAGCTACAATTAACTCTCTTTCCTCAGAGTTAATTATAGTCACATATTTTCTTCTTTCTTGATTCCTGTGCCAATTCAATTTGAGATTACTTAAATGAGTTGGAGGTAATATATGTTAGTGCAAATTAATAAAAAGTGTTCAAGTGAAATGAGACGGAAGAAATACTATTTGTTGCTAATATTAATACTAATATGTTAACCGGCATATCTATACCCTATTATAAAAATATTTTATTTTACAAAATTTAGTTTGCCTATTATACCCTCATTATATTAATCTTATATTATGTCAATAATATAATACAATAATATATCATTGTTACTATTATTATAATTGTATCAGTAATATCCAACAATAATAATTCAAACATGACTGTACTGATATACATTCTTGTGCAACCAACTTTTGTTAAATATATAAATTGAATCCACAATATTTATAAATTCAAATAATGACACTTTTATTCATATAGATTGACACTTTTCTGTATAAAGATTGACACTTTTAAAAATTGTCATTTTATTCGTAAAATAATTATGTTAAAGATTGACACTTTTATTCATATAGATTGACACTTTTCTGTATATAGATTGACACTTTGGGCCCGGCCGCACGGTGCCTCCGGCTAACACAAATTTTTGTCATTAATAAATCTGATACTGCAGTAGTAGTATTAGATTATCTTTTCTGTTTTTTTTTTTTTGGGGTAATACTATCACATTTACGGGTGGAAAGAATTATATATTGCCCCCTTTCTTTAATTGTTAAAAAAGCTTCGAATAATATTAAGGATTCGAAACACCTTATTCATTTATTAGTACTAAATAAAATTAGTTGCACCTTTTTTGTAAGTGTTTTATTTTAAAATTTGATGATAAAATAGTTAATATTCTTATTTTACCCCTATAATTGATAATGTATATAAATTGGTTTTCAGAAAAAAAGAATTATAAATGAAGTTAAAATGTAAATTTACATATTTTATTAGTAGAGAAATGATATTATACACCCCTATTCGTGGACACCTTTCTCGTTTTTCTACTTTGGCATACTTTTTACGTTTATTTTTGTTGTTTTATATTTTAGTATTTTAGAAATTACTATAAAAATCATTAAATCTACTAATAAAAATCGAAACTCGATTTGTCTTATTATTGATTTTGTGGATTTAATGATTTTTATTAGTAATTTCTAATGTACTAAAATGTTAAACAACAAAAAAAAAATGAAAAAAGTAATGCCAATATAAAAAAATAAGAAACGTGCTCACGAATAGGGCGTAACATATCATTTATTTTCCTTAGTATGCGTAATTTGATGATGGGATAGGGGACACTTATAAAAAAACAGAGGATGCATTTTCGAAGGAATGCTCCTCCACCTACCGTAGAGATACTTCATGAGTCCACCAGTAGCATAGCTAGGGGTGTGTCGGTACGGTATACTTTAAGTTTTTCGTCATATCTTATGTCTTACCTTAAATTACAGTATACTAAATTTCATACATTTACCTTACCGTACTTTTCGGTATACCTACCTTAATTTTGATATGGAGTAAACCCATATCCTTATTACCATATTTTATTTTCAGTATACCTTACCGCAAATTCAGTATTTTCGGTATACCTTCACCATACGCTATTTTTGGTATATCAACATATATTTTGATACATGTGTTAGATAAACTTTTATCAAAAATTTATTATTGAAAAGTATATAGTCTACACTGTTTGTAATATCGAAATATTATAATATAATCTCAATAATTATCCAAGATTCACATATTATCAGTCAAACACATACCCATATAAAATGACTCGAAGTTTAGATAATATAGCATCACGTAATCTATTACTTAATTTACATAAAATCTTATTTAGGTTTTAGTTATAATTAGATTATAGTCACATATATATATATATATAAATAAGTGATAAAGAAATAAAAATGTATGAACAATGTTGGTATCTTCAATTATTTAACTATATTATATTATTTCAACAAATATAGATTAACATTGCAACATGAGATAAAGTATATACCACAATTTCAGCATATGTCAATATTGCAGTATATACTAAACTTTCGGTATATGGTATGAGACGGTATACCTCGGTATCTGAAAGTTGATACCTATGAAGCACGGGGACGTCCAGGAGGGTGGCGTTCCCGTATTAATACGCACGTAATATGAAATACGGCAAAATACGCCAAGAATACGTATTAAAAATGTATTTTTAATTGTTTTTTATTTATTTATTTTTTAATTAAATAATACGTATTTAATACGTTTAAGATACGCGTTTCTAGCGTTTTATTTTGCCTCCACCATTATTCGCGACACATACCTACCTGAAAAAATACCCATTGCTTCTGCCGCCGTAAAATATGGCTACACTGCTACTTCCGATTGATTTCGCGACTTGCTGCTCCAATTTAGCCCTCGCCATTAGTTTTAGGGACACACTTGGGTCAGCCGGAGGCACCGTGCGGCCGGGCTAAAACAATGACACTTTTATTCATATTGATTGACACTTTTCTGTATAAAGATTGACACTTTTAAAAATTGTCATTTTATTCGTAAAATAATTATGTTAAAGATTGACACTTTTATTCATATAAATTGACACTTTTCTGTATAAATAATGACACTTTGGGTCCGGCCGCACGGTGTCTCCGGCTGACACAAGTTTTTGTCTTAGTTTTATTCAAAATGTAGGGTTTGGGAATTGGGCCATTTATGGAAAATGTTGGGCATTTAATGTTGGGCTTGGGCTTTTTGAAACATATATTTCTATTAATGATATCCACATTATTATTATTATTATTATTAAAAAATATAAATATTATTAAAAAGTATAAACGTATTTTTGATGTATTCGTATTTACATTTTTAGAAAATTAACGTATTTTCGTATCGTATCGTATTCGTATTTCATTCCCGTCCCCATTCCCGTGCTTCTTAGGTTGATACCTTTACATTACCGTAGTTTTACGGTACGTTATGATATCTTACTAAAAATTTTGGTATACCTTAATTACGGTATTTTTGATATATTTTCGATACGTTATGTATGGTATACTGAATTTTCGGTATATTTTCACACCCCTAAGCATATAGCTATAAAAATTCAATGTCTTGAACTGAATTTCTTTAAATTTCAAATTTGATATTCTGAAATATATTTTTCTTACTGATTTTGAGATGTGAGCTTTTCTACTACAATTTATATTAAATATAGTTTTTTAAGGGGAACAAAATGCTACGGGATGAGCTTAAGCCAACCCTTGGCTTTACTTGGCTCCACACCTAATGCCCAAGGTCAATATGACGATGATATATTTAAGAAAAATATTATAAATATATATTCTAAAAATATATTTTAATTATAAAAAAAATTAAATCTTAAATGGAAAATTATTAATGCCGCATTATTACATCAGCCGTGAGTATATCAAGCATGTCCACGTTAAGTAACGAAGCGTTTCCTAATTAATTATTTCTCATGAATTCATTTTTTTTCTTTGTATAGAGGTATACATGTTATTCTTTAATAACTACAAACTGGTGGCTGTAATAATGGGCAATTTAGTAAAGAAATCATCAGCTTAATTGTTTACAAGGATTTGGCGAGAGTGTGTGTTCATATCATGTGAAAACGCTCAATGAGCAGGTATGCTTTCTTTTTCCAATCAATTGCCATATTTTTTTTTAGGGTAATTCTTTCAATTTTTCATCAATGATCGTTGTTACCTTCAGTGCTAATTTCATTTCATTCACACCTCAAAAATAGGTCGAATTTTCATAATAGGGTCGATAGCTCTTCTACCTAATTACTGATATTTAGCATCAAACAAAGCAAATTAAAGCTTTTAGCTAAACATTCTTAAAGTACGGAAAACTGATCCTTAGCATAGAGAGCTTTACTAATTAATTTAGCCTGGTGGAGTAACTTATATGCATGAATGATACATATATAGGGATATAGCTTAGATAGGTATATATAACTCTCTCGCTAGACACTAGCTATATATAGTAGTATATATATAGTAGTATATATATATACTACTATATATTGCTCATGTAGGTCCCGGAAAGAGTATAATTGATGTATGAGGGGGGAGAACATACCAATCTCCAATAATTTTTGTAAATATAGCTTTGAATAAATAGCAGGCTCACAGAAAAGGGTCGAGCTCAGAGTTTCAGATCGATCTCCTTCAATTTCAGCAGACCAGCTGCTGATGAGGAAGGGGAGCGAGCTGGATGCGGAAGTTGGTGGTTTTGTTGAAGTACTCTTTTAAATAAAAATCATTTTTATGAAAACAGTAGGATGAATGAATGATGCAAGATGGTTAGTAGCAGTAAGATTAAATCAACTCGAAAGATAAAGAGAGAGAGAGAGAGCGAGACAGTCGATTTTATCGTGGTTCGGAGAAACCCTCCTACGTCCAAGTTCCGTCGAACTTGAGAATTCCTTTAACCTTTGGATCCTACTCCTCTCTTATTTTTACTGGCTGAGGACCAGTTCTAGAGCTCGACTCACTTGTCGAGATCTAAGCACGATTCCTGGGTGGTCGTGATCCTTACAACTTATAACAGCTAGACTAAAAACTATTAGACCGGCGAGCTTCCTGATTTCCAGAGCTTGATTTTCCTTGAAAATGATGAAGCAACAGAGTTACTTCCTTCTTTACGAATCAGCTTCTTGACTTGAAGGAATAGCTTCTGTCGAGCTCTTGAGCAGCAGTTAATACTCTAGAACTCAGTTTAGTAACAACGGTGAAATCTCACAAGGTCTCAACACTTGGGAATTCTCTAGGTATTTCGAGAGTTGAGTTTGCTTGAATGCTTAAGATTTCTACAGAGTTTTGGCTTGTTGATTGAAATTCCCGTGCTTAACACCTTTGAAGATGAAGATATATATAGGCATAGAATTTGAATTCTAGCCGTTGGAACTCTGACCAGTGGCAGTGAGCTATTGGTGCTGAGTCATCTTCATGCATTGGAATTGGTCTAGGTTGGCAACCGATGTGGCACCAGTGGACTGAGAGACCAGCTAGTCAAAAAGAGACCAGTTGATTCTTGAGGCAGGCAGCAACCAGCTGATAAAACTCCAGTAGGTCAGCTGGCCTTCTGCAGCTGGTGAGGCAGGAGTTGGATGCTAGATCGATCCCTATAGAAGAGCTCGATAAAAACGATCTCCTTCTTTACAAGCTAGATCGATCAACTTATTTTAGACTACATCTGTCTACAGATGGCTTCTATCACCTATACTTTAATAAAGAGTAAGCTTAGATCTAAGTGTGGTTTCAAGAAACATCATCAAAACAACTGCAGTGAATTCCCAACAACCCTTTTTTCTTAATAAAAAGGAAAAAATAATGGCTAATTCTCGATTCATACAATCTTATTACTAATTTACTATTCTATCGATGTGTAACATCACATTTGTTGCAAAAACTTAAAATTTCAATGAAGATGCATCATTAGCAATCAAGGAGTATTTCACAAGAATGTGATATACTCAGGTCACCAAATTCATTTACTTGGATGTTCAAAACTAGTAGAATGGTCTTATAAATGTCACTAATCTTATTGATTTATTTTTATTTTTATAATTATAGCCACATGAACAAAATGAGTAAATTGATGCACAATAAAAGAAGGTTAATTCTTGTTTCATTTATTTGTACTAACAGTGAAAACGTGCGTTACACGTATAACCTCTCGTTTATTATATATAGTTTTAATAGTATATCTTAAAGGCTGGGAAATTTATAGAAGCATAATATTATTCATCGTTCATGTCAATAAAAGGTTTGCATGTATAGATGTAAAAAAAATTTATATAATTATTATATAAGTCGGAAGTTCAATGTTTTGGGACGTAATATAAAATATATCCTTATAAGGTAAATTTCTACAGTTTAATATTAAACCTAGTAAAAGGATTCTTCTTGCGTGAATAGAGTATAAAAGTTTGTCATTATTTTTAATAAAGATTATACATACATAAGTTTTTACATTAAACAAAGTTGTTAATACAAGGACGAGAATATAGTCAATATTTTGATATAGTGGGGAAATGATGTTAAGATTGATTTTTTAAAAAAAAAATCGAATAATTAATTATTTTATTTAAATAAAATAATCAATTAATTTATTATGATTATTATTATTTTTATTATTATTATTATTTTTTTTTTTATCAAAACATCGAATGTGTCTAATAATTAAAAATATCATGGGTATCGATACGTACTAAGAGCATTTGAAAAACTTTATGGCCAGCGGGCCACCTCAAAATCGAAATAGTGTTAGGGCAAAAAAAATTCAAAAACTTATTATGCAACGGGCCACCTCAAAATGGAATAGTCAGAGCTAAAAAATTCAAAAACTTTTTGGTCAACGGGCCACCTCAATACCAAAATATTATTAGGGCCAAAGTATTTTTTTACTAAAAAGCTGGATTACCAAATCAACCCCAACTGAAAAATAGCCTCAACCCGATAAGGATGGCCTGAAATCGTTGAAACAATTCTGATTTTGTGTCTAATATATTTAGGGATGTCAATTGGGCCAACTGGCTAAGTTTCGGGCCAGTCCTATCAGGTTTCGGTTATGCAGTTTGGGTCGAATCGAGCTGTATTTTTTTTCGAGCTAGAAATTTTCAACCCTAACCCTAAATCTTCGGGGCTCGGGCTAGCCCGTCGGATCAAAAAATTGACGAAAATAGAAAAAGTGTATATATATTTTTTTTAAATGGTAATTTTGTAAGAAATAAAATAAGTCATGTTATATCATCCAAGGAACTTTGCCTTATATTATTTGACTCCAACTTACATAATATGTAATAAGTAACTATTTGAGATGTGAAAATGTGAAGAAAAAAAAAATCATTTCATGAGCGTAATAATTGTAATTTTTAATATGTGTATAAGTTAGCATATAAAATTATATGATAAGTACAACTTAGCATATAAAATTATACTACCCTCCGTCCCGCCGAAATGGCCTGATTTCTTTTCGGCACGGGATTTAAGGAGAAAGTGTTTAATTCGTAAATTGTGTTTGATAATTAAATTTTTGAATTTTTTATAAATATATTTAATATTAAATAAGTATTTCAAGGTAAACAAAGTCATTAAATAATTTTTTTATGCATTAATTAATTATTTTAATTCACTAATTATTTCCTTTTTAGGAAACAAGGCCATTTCGGTGGGACGGCCCAAAAAGGAAAACAAGGCCATTTCGACGGGACGGAAGGAGTAATATTTATATAAACTTCAATATTTGAAGCAAAGTAATGAACTTCAATCACTAAGTAATACGAGTAAAAAAATTTAGGGTTATTGTCACAACCGCCCTTAGCTAATCAATAGCTAAGCTGGTAAATTCGTGATTATAAAATATAAATATGAAATAATGAATAAATGAATAACATATCTTGAATCGACTCTCAGGGCAATCTCGTTACTAAATAAAAGGATACTTATAGCTGATAAAGTAGGACAATACTTGTCATGGTTCTGACTCAGAATACATTCAAACCGAAAGGAATTAGGAATTATACGAGTGTACGCAGCGGAATATGGCTATAAATACATGTATGAAGACATGTATTACCAAGAGTTATCGACAACTAGATCTTTACTAAATTGACAAAAGCTTCGCCGGTCACTCCGCTTCAACTTTCTCAACCTGCACATTAAAAACAATGCACAGGGCTAAGTACAAATTGTACTCAGTGAACACTTGCCCAAAACTGATTTTCATTGTCATCCATATATTGAGTGAAACATAGGGTTTTGCTTAAATAGTCTGTGTTCACTAAAATCTCTTAGTTCTCAAAAGTGACTGCAGTCAAATTTCTGTTGTAATCTACCATATCTGATTTGTGGTGCCCGAGGAGGTGGCCACCTCACTCGTCACTTGATCGATTGTCACAGTAGAAAATCCGACCACGGTGTACACTAATCCAAATATAGCAGCTGGCCATACAAGGACCCGAATTCGATTAAATAATATTGGCGTAGCCAATAACATATAGGCATCATACAAAAACAAAATATTTTATGGCATGACAATACTTTAAAAGAGCTATATCAACTAATAAAACACACTTTGTTTTAAAAGAAAGCCCACCTCTTTCACTTGCTTAAGTGATATAATATGCTAGCTTCGCCTCGACGACTATTCCCTCTCTGCTCGACCTTGATAAAAGAATACCGTAAGATTCTCAATTCGAACGATAAAAGCTTATCGAATAATCCCAGCTCTATAGCTTCTCGTAGATTATTCTAAATTTCTTTTAGGTGACATCGTCACTATTTTCTAAGCTCGATTTATTAATCCCGTTAATGAACGGGCTATATGAAAAATTTATTAATAAATCACGACTTGATTTATTCTTAGCTAGGAATTAATTTAATTGTATAATTGATTAGCTTAAACCAATAAATTTTGATTACTAAATTCTTGGTTAAGTAACTTATTTCTATAAGTTAATTTTTCGTAAATAATTCGGTCTAGAATTATTATTAATCTCCAAATTATTATTCGAGAGTGTAATATAACTTAATATGTGGTTCATGAACCATATAACTAATTAGTGTTGAGAAATTAATTAAATCAACTAAATTCTGGTCCATGAAGAAACAATCCGGCCCACTGTTTTGATTAAATCGGCCCAACTAAAATAATAAGGATCGGCCCACTGATCTAGTGCATGGCCCATCTACCTGGCCCGAGGCCCATCTCTGGCCCGACCAGGATCTGAAACCCGGCCCGACTTGACAAAAACACTCACCCCCTCTTTCTTCTTCGTATTAGACAGACGCACACACAGCCTTCCCCCTTCTCTCTCCCTCTTCTTCTCCTCTCGCCAATCCGTGCCGTCCTTCCCCTCCGTCACGCCAGCGCCCGGCGCCGCTACTTACCGTCTCCGCTCGTCGTCGGGTTGCTGCCCTCTTCCAAAATTGGGGCTTGGAAGAAAAAGCCCCAATTCGAAAATTTGGGGCAAAGCTCGCCCCTTCGATTTTCTAGCGATTCACGCCGCCCCGCAGATTCTGGTTGGAGCTCCGTCGACGTCATCATCTCCAGCACAACCATAGCTCCACGTCGCCATTATGGGTAATAGACAGCGGAAGCAACCACGGCCGAGGCCATCTCTTCATCTTCTCTTCGTCGCCCGCCGAGCTCGCCACCATCTCCGCGCCGCGTTTAGAGCCGAGCCGAGATCTGTTCATTCCAGCAGCATCGAGGGCGAGTCCGCCAGTGATGGCCGTCTCTCTATTCTCTCCCTCACCGGCGACGAAACTGGCTACTGCAGAACCGATTCTTTCTTTGCCATCGTTTGATAACTTATTTAATTAATAAACTGCTGATTTTATTTCTTCTTGTGTTGTAGGGCTCGAGTGCTGTGATGGATGGAGACGTCACCGTTGCTCGCTATTGCTTCCTCCTCCGTCCAGCCCCTCTGCCGTTGAGGCTTCGGCCTCGACGAGGTTCGAATTCTCGCCTTCTCGCCATCTTTATTGTTTCGAGCTTTTAATGTTAATGGTATCGCTAAGCATTTATGCTGTTTAGGTTGGATAAACTAAGATTAAGGTTTATGGGTTGTGGAATTTGGATTATGTGTGTGTACTTGTATGTATGTATGTATCCTTGCTTCTGAGAATATGAATGTGTGATTATCTAGTTCATGCTCAAAAGTTCCATTACTAGAAGGAAACAGTAGCATGCTTGGTTATGAAAACAGTGATGGTTTCTAGTTCCAAGTCTTAACTTCCAGAAATCACATGCTTGCTTCCATGTGTTATGGTTTCTGGAATAAGAGGATGTTTAGTGTTCATGTTTTGGGAGTTGTCTGCTCATGCTTGTAGTTTAAAACTTGAATAAGAAAAACAGCATGCTTCTTGTAGTTTAAAACTTGAATGGTTTGGTTTTTGGTGTTGTTACCTTAATGAAAAGGGAGTTAGTGGTCGGTAGCTTTGAGGGAAGAGGTGGCCTATTTCCTTCTTCTGCTGCAGCTTCTTTCCTACACTTTCACTCTCTTGTTTACTTCCAATTCCCTTTTTCTGTTTCAGAATTTTAGTGAAGTGTAAAGGAAGTGGCTGTTGGAGGATGTATGTATGCTTGAGGTAGGTTTTTGTCTTTGCACAATAACTCTCAAGACTCTCTTTTCATTAAAGGTTAATCCCACTTGCCCTTTTTCAGGTTTTTGGGGTTAAAGGTGCAGCTAGGCTTGTAGCTGTTCTGCTGCAGGGATGAGATTTTGGTGTAGGGGAAGAAGATTGTGTTCCCCTTTGTGAACTAAGAATTAGAACATGTTTAATAGCCTACAATTGTTGACTAGAAGAAAGATGGTGTAATTTTAAATTCTTGAATTTTTGGTTATTAGATTTGAAGGTGTTGTTCGATTTTGGCTGCATCAGTATTTTTAATTATTGAAATTAATAAGGAATTTAACTGCTATTGGAGTTGTATAAATTTGTTCACTCTACAATTTTCTTTCATTTACTTGGGCTTGCCCAATATCTTGAATGAAATTCATTATACATAAGTGAAATTCAATCACTAAGAGTAAATAATTTCTTCTAATTGCTTCTAAAGTGAATAGGAAAATATGGGGTGTTACAGTTATCGAGTCAACCTGTCAACTTGCCGTGCCAGCCCTATCGAGTTGTTGGGCTATTTGGTTTGGCTCGTTCGGGTTGAAAAAAATATATTCGACTCTAACCCGTGGAAATATTGGTAGGGTCAAAATATATTAATCTAAAAACAGTTTAGCCCGATCAGTATGAACTGAAAATAGCCTAAGCCCGATACGGGTGGCCTGAAAATCGTTAAATCCATGAAAAAATCCATAATGGAGATTTCCTTTAATAGTTTGATTTCTTTTATTAATACGTATAAATAGAGTACAACTACTCGATAATGGAATACACCGCATTAAACTATTTTTCTAATAAAATTTAAGGCGACTTTGTAACATATATTCTCTAACAAATTATCATAATATTATTTTTCAGTTCGGGTTGATCAGACTAAACTGATTTTTTAGTAAAATTATTTTTGCCCTAACACTAATTCGATATTGAGGTGGCTCGTTGGCCAAGAAGTTTTTGAATTTTTTTTTGCTCCGATACTATTTCGATTTTGAGGTGGTCCGTTGGCCAAAAAGGTTTTAAAATGCTCTTATGTATTGCAACATTGAGCCCAAACTGAGATGAGGCGCTTACAGGTCAAGGATATGCCGTCCGCACTAGCCGCTGCTAAGGAGTTGGTGGACTTGAGGCAGGTGGCTCTTCCGAGCCCGAACATGGGGATGCAGGACATGCTAAGGACAAGGGGAAATGTTAGAATAAGAAGGCTTTTAACGACCCAGTGCTGGTGGTTCGGCAAGTCACGCTTTGCGGGAGGGGACAAGCTTCGCGGGTGCTTCATATGTGATGGAGATCACCAAATACGGGACTGTCCGAAGAGGAAGGCAAACGTGGGGAGAAGTTGAATGGTTGTGGTCGCTGAATCCGTAGAGAAGGCTAATTTGATGTCGACCATATGTGTTTACCATTTATTAATTTGGATAGTAATGCTCACTCCTTACATTTAACAATTTTTCAGGTGATTAAGCTCGGAAGTGTGCCCGGGTTCAAATGATGTGTCTTAATATACTGGAAGCATGTTTTTGCATCTTTTATAAAGTACTTTGTATAATTAGAAACTCTGACTTTTAGTGTAAATATGTTTATATATAAAATAATATAAATCATAAATTTTAGTACCATGATTTGAATCTAGAAGTCTTTTTCAGATCCCAAGTCTCATTTTCTGCGAATACTCTTCTAAATTTTCTATTTATAAGGTTTATTTTCTATTTTAGTTTCAAAAAGAAGTACTCATTTTTTCGCATTAATTTTTTTTAATGAAATTTTACATAATTATATTATTATTAGATTAAGATATTACAAATATCACAGAAAAAAAATTCTTCCAATTTTTCACCAAGCAAGCTCGCCTTAATATATACTACTCCTATATATCTACGGTTCCAGATTGAGCAGACACTATTATACTATTACTACTATAACGGTCAAGAAAATTCGTTTCTTAAATATATGTGAAGTATAAAATAATGAAAAACGTGAAATTCGCTGAGACAGAGGGAACATTATATATATATATATATATATAATGATTAGATAAAAAAGATTACCCAAAAATGAGTATGACATTGTTGGGAACCCCACTTGGTTTGTGAGTTTTGATGATGTTTATCGAAACTACACTTAGATTGTTTTCTCTTGTCTATAGTTAGGTTGCTAGATCAAACTGCCATGTACAGCTCAGTTTGATAATCTGATTAGGCAGATCTTAGTCAACCAAATTGAAGGAGTCATCATTTGCCTTGAAGAGTTCAAGACTCGCAGTTTAAAGGAAGTTCGCTGAAGACTCCAGATCGAAGAGGAAGTATCAACCTGTCTTCATAGGTTGATCTGATCAGTTTACTAAGATCTCTGTTAGTAAACTGAACTGCCTCAACGGGAAGAAGCTGCAGAGTTAGAGTACCATTCTGACACAACCAACGGCTCTATTTCAAATGAAGCATATATATACCTTCTTCCATTCCAGAATCAAGTATGGAAAACTAAAAGCTTTCAAGCCAAGTCGTTGAAGAAATCTCTCATGCTCAAATCATTCAACACTCGAAATTAGACGAGTTTCCCAAGTGTTGATAACGAGATTTCTCATTCTGGAATCTGAGTACTAGATGTTTACTGCTATCTAGTTTACTCACTCAAACTCTCTCTACATATTCTGTTTAGATGTATTTTTAGTAGATAGAAGAGTTGTAACTTCCACCATTGTTAAGCACAGTCAAGCTCTGCAATAAGGAAGTATTTAGCAGTTAAGTTTTCACTTCATTGTAAGTTATAAAGAAAGGTTGTAAGGGTCACGACCCATAACTCGTGCTTGATTTTCATCGAGGAATTGATGAAGATTAAGGCTGGCTCTCAACCAGTATAAAGAAGAGAGAAGGAAATCCAAAGTAAGGGATTTAAGATCGCAAGATCTGACGTGGATGTAGGAGGGTTATCTCCGAACCACGATAAACTCTCATGTCTCGATCTCTCTCTCTCTCTTTATTCTCTCTTTACAGCTTATTTGCTCTCATAAACTGTTATACTAACAAGCATATCAATCTGCATATCCATTACAACCTGTTAGTTTAGACAAGAATTTTCTCAAGAGTTTTCCAACACTAGCCACCAACTTTCGTACTCCAGTTCAGTTTAACAAACTCAGTTGTTCACAGTTTGAATTGGATAAACTGAACTCTCACTCTGATCAAACCACCTGACTTAGTTCACCTTAGTCAGCTCTTGTTTGCCAGATTGCACAAATCGCAAAACTGTTGGAAATTGGTGTATTCTCCCCCCACCAATGAACTCTTTCTGGGACCAACAATATGCATTGCATCATGAGTGATCATACTTTTAATATATCCAAATGCAAAATAGAATAAGTCCAAAAAAAATGAACTAAAAATATAAGACTCACAATTACAGTATGATAGATCTGCTGGAACTACTGCTTGAAAGCATTCCTTTTTCCCACAGGATCTTCGAATTGGATGTGATAATTTAAATGCAACTAAATCATATAATCGAGTTTAGAATGTTATACCTCAGATCTGTGCCGACGGAGTAATCTACAGGTCTAGATTACTGAGGTGTGATCCCTTTCCTCGAAGTTCTTCGACTGTGTGGGCGTCTAGGAACTTTGGAACCAGGAACTCTCCCTCTGCTAGTGTGGGCGCCGATTACACTCTCAAAAACTTGGGTTTTGAGAATCTCCTCCTCCTTATTTATAAGAGGAGGAGGCGCCACTTTCCTTGTCCACTAAGTCACGGGCTTTAATTAATTAAAGCCCGGTTTAGTAATAATTACTGGAACAAATTCTAATTAAATATAATTAGAATTAATCCTAATTATTATAAGGAAAATGATATATATAATTATTAAATTAATTATCTAATTCCTTAATTAAGAATAAATCTTAATTAATTAGATATTAATTTATTCCATAATTATATAATTAATCAGAGTGCCATTATTGAGATCGGATGGACACTAAAAGAGAAAACTGGCGTCCCTTACACTACAGTAGGCGCCACATTAATGAGCTCAAGCCCATAATGCCTCTTTTCAGTCCAAAACTAATATCCCTCAATAATACCTTGAATTCTTTTCCTGAAGAGCTCTTGGGCCACCCCAGGGATCTATGTACCAGACAGAGTTTAGCCTTACCTAATGAAATAACCATGATCAACCCAGAACATTTATTTCATTAGAGCTGTGATGCATTCCACTAAAGAATCACAACTGAATCACCGCTCTGTCCCAATTTGTAGATTGGGGCTGATACTTTATTTAGAGCTATCCCCGTGTTTAATGACTCCGATATCCATTAATTAATTAGAGCTCCTCTGACTGCTCATAATAAATTTTAACATCTTATTCTCTTCAAGTAGTACCCGTTCACCCCTTATTATCATACCTGAACTTAATCAGCATGCATGACTTGGTATAATAAACCTTGTGAACTCCCTGGGGGGATATCTCTCAACCTAATACGGACACGGTGTCTCGATATAACTAATTAGACATACTATGTGCCCTCATGTTACCCAAGATGCAAGTCATCAGGGATGCTGCGATAGACCCTTATCTATACAAGTCAAAGTAACAGTGATCAACACATATATCTCTAATAGCATATCGAGATTAAGATCATATCTCTAAATCCCGAGATCTCTAGTTCTTCACCTATTGCTAGGGTCAGTATCAGAAGAACCTTATCTCACTCGATCCTGTCAATACATTCCACCGTACCAACATAACTAGCGACTGAGACCCGCCACTACCGTTATGTTGCAGTCTAAACCGATAGTTTTCCCAAGCTATCTCGACTGTGACACTGTTTATATCTCATAATTATTGTCGAACGCTGCGTGATCTCCCTGACACCCGAGCCGTCCACGTGTTCTAAAACATGAGATATAGGGCTTATTCTTATTGATATATTTATTCAGATAGGTGATTGTTACCAGTGGAATACATGTCATATATACTAAAACACGTTTTTGCTTTAGCTATATACAACAACCCCAACAAGATCCGGGTCAGAGATCCATCAACGAGAACAGAGAAATTAGCCCAATCACAGAGAGAATTAAATCCTCAAGAATATGGGTAGAAGATAAACGGAGTAAGGATTCCTAGCTTCACCTCGCCGGAGAATCCAAGAATCCTGCAAAACAACGCCGGAGGAGTGGGGGGGGGGGGAGGGTCCTCCGGAAAGAACCTCCGATGCTCAAGTCAGTATCTCGTACCGAAAGTCTGCGAGATTTCTCGGAGAAGAAACCTCTAAGTGCAGTGTGTGTTTGCTTGAGCAAGGCTAGTAGCAAAAGTGGAGAAAGTGAGTGTTTGAGTATGTAGGTGCGTACCTTTGAGGTGAAGGGCTCACCTATTTATGGTGGAATTCGGTGGTTGAATAAAAGGGTAATTTCCTTGTCTTGGATGAGGGTATTCTGGTCTTTTTAGAGGGGACAAATCAGTTAAAATACGTCCGCTATCTTGATGCATCATTGCGAATAGGGTGGTCCCTACCATGGGACCCAGGGTCACGCATTCCGCATGTCTTAGGGTTTTGTCAAAGAAGAGGGATCTGCAACGCTTATTGCAGATCCTTATTTTTTGGTTCTGTGCCTTGAACAGATCTTTCAAAGGGATCTGCTCATATGGTAGGTGCCTCACTTAGCACTTTGCATCCTTTATGACACCTGGCGGTCAGCGTGTGTTTACTCCCTATCAGTTAGTCCCCCCCCCAGGTCCCAGAAGGGATTCCCAAGAGCTTCTGTAAAAATAGAATGGCCTCGGTAATATCAACCATCACCCCGTCATTTTTAACATGTAATGACACTTGTACCCTTAATGAAATTATATTAGAAAAATAAAAAAACTTGAGTCCTTCCCCGATTAATCTTGCTGTTCTTGCTCTCCATCTCTCATCCATCTATTCTGCAAATTTCACCAACAGCAAATGCGCACCACCGCCCTCTGCCTTTTTCCTCATTCTCGCCCCATCCTTCCGTGCTGGTGCCGCCATAGCATCTCACCCCTCGGTGCTGCTACACCACCTCTCCATCTCTTCTCTCTCTATCTCTATATCCATCTCTTCAACTTTTGAAATTCGTTGCCTTCATTTTCTTCAAGACGCACTTTTGAAGCTTTGGCCAGATCGCAGCGCCGCTGCTCGTTGGTGCCACCATAGTCGTGTGCATGATCATGATTATTTCGTACGTATTCGTGATTGTGTACACAAACACGAACAAAAACGATTGTGAAGTTTGATCGTGCTTACGAATACGAAGAAAACAAGTGTGTTCATGCACACGAACACAAATAAAACAAGTGTGCCATGCACACGGGGTGAAATTGGGGTGTGAATAATACTGATAAGCAGCGGCGGCGACGGACTACAATGGCAATTGCAGTGGCACCGGAGGTCGCAGCGATAGAAGAGATGAGACAAAGGGGGAGAGAGAGAGAGAGAGAATAGATGAGAAACGATGAGTGTAGTAGCACACAGAGAGAGAGGGGAAACATACATGTGCGGTTGTGCCAAATCTAATAGCTAGCTTCGAGTGCTCTCGCAGGACATCATACAACAACCGCCGTCACACTTCTCGCCGGACGTATTCCGGCGGCTTCTACCGGCACTCGTGGAGAGGGTGAAGAGGGTGCGTGCAGAGTTTTTCAATTTGGGGTTTTTCCCCCCCTTTTCTTTTTTTTTTTTTTTTTTTCCCTGCACCTTGCGTTTTTTCTTCTTCTTTTTTACATTTTTCCATTTTTTATTTCTTTTTTTAAGGAAGTAAGGGTATAATTGGTACATTAGGTATGAAATTGCTAAAATTAGACTATTGTTTTATGGTTGGCTAAAATTAACTTTTGCTTTATCATTTTGGCTATTTTAGGGTTTGCCTCTAAATATTATTGTCTATACTAATTATAATATCAAGGGCAAAATAGGCATAACAAATTTTGTAAACAATGCACTTTTTATAATAAGTATAGATTTGTAGAGAAAATAGACAAATCGAGCTTTGATTTTTTATATTATTTATAAAATTAATAACGTGAATAATAATATTTAAGATATTAGAATCAAATCAAATAGATAAAATAAAAAACTAATACTAACGTGGACTAAATGAGAACGATGCTTAACATAAGATATGTAGCATCATCTCCTCTCGTAAATACAACTATATATGGAGTATTTTAAATTTTCTTACCCTTTCAAATAAATAATTAGATACAGTATAAATTAAATAACCAGCCAATTAACTTCCGATCAAGATATTACTGATAATAATCATTGGCTAAATTTCTTTCTTTTTTTTTCTTTTTATTTATTTATTTATTTATGTATCAATCCATGAGAGAAAATAAATAAATTCGAATTTCACCCAAAAAGAAAAATTAGACAGGTATTGAATTCTCTTCACGGAAAAAAAAATCAAGAACAAATTCGAAGTAATTGAATGAGAACAATTAAATCAACATAGAACCCTAAAAAGGAAAAACGCATAGGGCATCCAAACTTAAAATACACAAATTAACATACCTCAAGATCCGCTTCAGTAGGTTAGAGCGTGTTGATAACGTGTTGTAAAGTAAATATTGTAGAGCGAATAAAGAAGAAGAAAGGGAGAAGAGAGGGACGCAGAAGAAGAGAAGAGAGAAGGAGACGGCGATTTCTCATTATTCTCAAAATGTGTGTATCTCCCAATAGGGTTTACAAGAGATATATATACAATAGAGAGAAACCCTAATGAATAAGTAATGTCCATATATAAAATATATTTACAACACTCCCCCTTGGACATTACGACGTGATGTTCGTGCCTCGTTAAAAACCTCTCCATAAAAACCCTATGGGAAAAATTCGGCAGAGGAAAAGAGTACATAACATACACTTATTCATGTGTTGCATTAGTTGCCTCATTAAAAACCTTAACTAAGAAAACCCATTGGGAAAAAACTTAGCAAGGGAAAAAGAGTACAACTATTTGGCCTTCAGGGCATAATTTTCGGGATTATCTTATTTCGGTCTTTAGGACCTAATTTTCAAAATAATTTAAATATGTCGCTCCCCCTCAAAACAACAATCTTTCAATTCAATATATTTCAATATGTACTCATTCATATATTTCTCATACGTAGACGTGAGGAGGTTTAGTGAATAAATCTGCAGGATTATCACTAATTATACAATAGTTCTTCTAGAACTCATATGTGCAACACAAGATAATAATTATATATCCTCACATAGGATATTGAGGGTTTTTATCAATTTACTAGTCCGAAAAATAAGCATTGTGGAGATCAAAATAATTAATATGCATCCTAATAATCCACCATTATCAATCTCAATATCTTTCATCAAGTTCTAATCAACCTTGAAGATCAACAAACATCATTTTCAACATCATTCAAAAATATTCCCTTCCAGGAGAATCTCAAAATCTTAGACCAAGGTTTCTTACACCTTGAAGATAACAAAGAATATGATTACCATCATATATCTACTTCTAGGAGAAATTTTTCATTTTGCTAGCAATTCAAAATTAAAGGTATCAGGCCTGATAGAGTAGTACTTCGGGTACTCAAAATAATAAACTTCAGGTTCATTATTTCTTTGTTATCTTATTCACTTCAAGTGATGATATGAGATATTAAATGGATGCAATTTATCAAATAAAATAATTTAAAATTTTGATCAATCAAATCGACTGGTATATACTCCTTCAGGGAGATACTCGGATTGTTATAATCTCCTTCAGGGAGATACTTGGACTGTTACAATACTCCTTCAGGGAGATACTCGGACTGCAGGCCGAGACAATACTTTGACTTATTCAAGTCTTTTTCATACTAAAACTCCGTCATAAGCATGAGTTAACTTTCTTAAATTCTTTGTGTGTAACAATTTATATAACATCAACATAATCATAAATATTATAAAAACATTCAAACACATTTTGATACACACACATAAGCATAAATGATTATGCACATATCCTTACTTCAGGAGGATAAACTTATTATATCGTACATGTTGCGATTTCACTTTCCTTCATTTAAGGAATTTCAAGTCCAACAAGGACATATATAGATATCGGTGCCCAATGACTTATATAAAAGAGATCGTTACGATCAACCATATGATATCTATATTTACCAATTACTGCCATAAGTTACATAACGGAACATAATGCATAACAGGAGAATTAATCAATTGAGGGTCTCTGCTAAAAACCCTCGAGCTACTCGCTTTATTTTCAACCACCTCATTAAACTTGATTCCTCTTTAGAAACATTTATTTGTGTCCTACTGGGACAACTTTCTTTAAAGAATAAAATATAGAGGAATAATAGACTTTTTGTCTATTTAGCGAGTGAAGCTCAACCTCAACTTCTTCTCTTTATTTTACCATGTGCTTCCGGCACAATAACACCATATTCATTCTGGATCCAGATTATCATTTTAAACTTATACCGGTAATGGTTGAGGTAAAGAGTGTCGACAATTATAACATTTCTATTAACGTTTCTCCTGAATTGTCTTCATGACAATATATATAATCAATATTAACCAGATTTATCCATCATTTCCCAATAATATATTTAATCCGGTCGTTCCGTAATCCCGGTGTCCCAATGTTATGATTATTTAGTGCACTTACAAATAAATTGGGATTCTCGTCTACAGGACGATCCTCTTCAGGAGGTTCTATACATAGAGTGATATCATTTGGGATTCTCGTCTGCGGGACGGTTCTCTTCAGGAGGTTTACTAGAGTAATATCATTTAATGATTTGATATTACTACCGCGAATTTTATCTTTAGCACCAAAATGGTTTTCACGCTTCAGGCGTTGAGAGCATCAATCAATTTATTTAGTTCATGAAGAACTTCAGTTCAGTATGGTGCATATAAACAAGTATATAAAATCACTCAATTGGCAGTCAATAACTGTTTGAACTTTCAGTTCATTTTGTGTAGTGCGTGAATTAATATTTAATCCAACAAGAATTTTGCGGCATTCTTTCATTCATATCTCCCCCTAATGCCGTGAAATGATTTAGTTGGATTATAAGAATAACGTACCAATTAATCAAATGATCCCCGATATTTTTGGCTCTATCAAATTTTGATTCTAGACGGAGAGTACACGTAATTTTTCTTAGAGCCATATATGTATGTTTTGGTGGTGATAAATAGAATTAGCAGATGGGAAATTATGATTTTTATTATCACGCACTAATTATAAGGGGAATGACCCAAACACTCATGCTTTAATAAATTTGGAATAATTTGGGTATTTTAAAATCATTGCAACATCATATTTGGTTATACTATTTTTACAAAATGGAAGACAGTCAATATGGAATCGAAGAAGCTCTTCTAGAGTTGACAATAAGGATATTGTTAATTGAATTATAAAAATTCTCCCCCTCTTTTTAGCGAGAGTTAAGACATAAAAATCTATATAATATTCTCCAAAATTTTATTTTGATGCTCTAATTATTACGTTTGCTTCAGGCAACAAATAGACATAATTCACAATTTTCGTAGTCATGGGCTATTGGAGAATAATATATTCATGATCTCAATTAGCTTACACTTGTTTCACCACATTAGGATCAACAAAAAATTTCTTAGATCTCCCTCGAGTGTGCTTCTATAAGTAGAAGCTAACATGTGCTTCAGGCATCATTTGATAATTACGAATGACTTCCAATAGAAGTGAAAAATACTTAGGATCGATCCTCACATATAATTTATTTTAGTCATGTACTGCTTTTGGAGTACATAATTTGAAAATATGAGCTTAAATAATTATACTTAAGGGAGAACTATGAGAATTTTGTCATGATCTTTCAAGAATTGCCATAAAGAAAAATTATATATTTTCATGTACTAATTCTGGAGTACAAAAATAGAAGAAGTAATTCAATCATATTATTTTGGGAGAGAAGAGATCGTTGTTATAAAATAATTGTATCTTCATGGAAAATATATCAAAACTTTCACCTTCAGGGCTAAATTGTTTGGATAATCTATATTATTATGATCTTCTTGTCTTGTTTTCATCTCCATGTTGTAGTATATGTTCACACAAAACGATTTCACATGACAAGTACTATCACTACCTCATATTACAAAGAGTTTTAGTGTCATAGAAAATCACATGAGATGAAGTAAGCAGATACCACCAAATTTGCATATAATGTATCAGTATTGCAACTCATGACCACATATCCACTAAGATTGAATTAATAAAATCATTCAACTACAGTCGTCAAAACAATGCTCCATTTTAACATGAAGAATCAGAAAAGAGCACTTTAGCATAAATCTCAAAACATAAATCTTAATTATGCCAACCAGGTAGTCAGATGAATAACAATTAACAAATAAGCAATCAAGATAAATAATTACATGATAATATTTAATTCATAGTAAGCACTTTAGCATTAGAAGAAGAAAAAATATTCTTCCCTGCCACGTAGCATAAACATACATTTAATTTCCTTCTTTGATTTGATCAACTATATAGCATCTCTTTAAATCACATAACAATAAAAGACATGTATTCTAATAAATTAAGAAGCATATCGTCATGTTTCTAGCCAACCATTGAAGCTTATTCAATGGATTGTTGCCCACAAAAACTGAATTCCATATCTCAATTATTAGAACACAATAAAAAACATTGCAATATTGATTCACTGATTCACGTAAATCACATAATTTTATACTATGGAGACAAACTATCCGTCGTTGATGTATTATTCATGGTATACTATTGTGTATTAACAATCATACCTTGTCGGAAAGACATGATTATTTCCTAGGGCATACCTCCAAGAACCATTCGATTGGTTGCCAATAATTCCCTCAAAAATCACTCAATAAATTAGAGACCCGTGCTTCAAAATCCGCTTCGCTCAATTGGTCAGAGACTCGTGATTCAAAATCCGCTCAATTGGTTAGAGACTCTTTCGGAGCCTTCAATGATAGGCACTACTTGAATAAATCAATCTAGCTTGCATTATGGCATTTCATAAGAAACTTATTATTGTTTTAACCTTTGTACTACTTCGGGAGTACGACAATAAATCCTTAAGGATTTTCATAAAACAATAACATATCCAAAACATGATATTTATTTTTCGGCTCTTACACGAGCAATTACAAAAATAAAATCAATATTTATATCTTCTGGACACAAATAGTTGAAAAATCAGTAACCATCATTTCACATGGTCACATTAATTTATATATATCTCACGATTTGATGAGACCCAAACCATAATCATTATGATTAATGATGCATAACTATCTATGCAATTTAGCGCCAGAAATATATAAGTAAAAATATATCATATATTATCCAAAATATGAATTGCTCTTCAGGAGTATGTAATTTTTTTTAGGAATATTAATTGTGCTACCTCTCGAGCAACAATTTAAATCAAAATAACAACACAATAATTTTGTGTTTATGTATTTCTCTTAAGAGCATGAAATATTCTTCAAGAATATTAGTTTTGCTATTTCGGGAGCGACAACATAAATTGAAACAACAATATTATGGTGCGATAACAAGAACGCAAAATAAAATGGAATACTTCAGGATTATTAAGAGCTCTTGTTTCTTCAGGAAACAATGATTATCATATGAGGATATAATATTGAACGTATATACCAGGTGATATACAATATATATAATATCAGTATATCAGTTTAAAAGGCTAAATTCCCAAATAAGCATAAAAAATATACTTCGTGTAACATAGATTTAAAAACAATCCAAACATGTGATCTATACTTCCCTTTATAATAGTTGATCCATCAGGTAAAGCACCAAACTAATGAATATATATGTAGATCAACTGCAGAAGCATGCTAATAATAATAAAATACACGAGCAAATATATATGCAAAATTGATACTACAAGTTAGGCACATGATGACTACTATACCAAGTCAAGAGAAGTCTATTAAACTACTATAAAATCTTTATCTATACGTAATGTTTATGATATTCAATATCCAGAAATTGGAAAAAGGGAAAAATATAGCACTAACAATAAGAAAAACTTAAATTCTCTCTGCGTCTTTTAACTCATACGAAAATATATTCATAATAATATTATCTACTGAACCATAGAAACACATAATTGTATACATACTTTTCTTTGCATGTATATACACACATGGGCTTCCTAACTTTCGGATATATAAGCATATGATGATAAATAAGTTTCAAATTTGGTACGAATGGAGAAACTTCCGATCAAGATATTACTGATAATAATCATTGGCTAAATTTCTTTCTTTTTTTTTTTCTTTTTATTTATTTATTTATGTATCAATCCGTGAGAGAAAATAAATAAATTCGAATTTCACCCAAAAAGAAAAATTAGACAGGTATTGAATTCTCTTCACGGAAAAAAAATCAAGAACAAATTCGAAGTAATTGAATGAGAACAATTAAATCAACATAGAACCCTAAAAAGGAAAAACGCATAGGGCATCCAAACTTAAAATACACAAATTAACATACCTCAAGATCCGCTTCAGTAGGTTAGAGCGTGCTGATAACGTGTTGTAAAGTAAATATTGTAGAGCGAATAAAGAAGAAGAAAGGGCGAAGAGAGGGACGCAGAAGAAGAGAAGAGAGACGGGCCAGACGGCGATTTCTCATTATTCTCAGAATGTGTGTGTATCCCAATAGGGTTTACAAGAGATATATATACAATAGAGAGAAACCCTAATGAATAAGTAATGTCCATATATAAAATATATTTACAACATTTTTTACATTTTTCTATTTTTTATTTCTTTTTTTAAGGAAGTAAGGGTATAATTGGTACATTAGGTATGAAATTGCTAAAATTAGACTATTGTTTTATGGTTGGCTAAAATTAACTTTTGCTTTATCATTTTGGCTATTTTAGGGTTTGCCTCTAAATATTATTGTCTATACTAATTATAATATCAAGGGCAAAATAGGCATAACAAATTTTGTAAACAATGCACTTTTTATAATAAGTACAGATTTGTAGAGAAAATAGACAAATCGAGCTTTGATTTTTTATATTATTTATAAAATTAATAACGTGAATAATAATATTTAAGATATTAGAATCAAATCAAATAGATAAAATAAAAAACTAATACTAACGTGGACTAAATGAGAACGATGCTTAACATAAGATATGTAGCATCATCTCCTCTCGTAAATACAACTATATATGGAGTATTTAAATTTTCTTACCCTTTCAAATAAATAATTATTAGATACAGTATAAATTAAATAACCAGCCAATTAACGCTCTCCTGATGACGTGATTTTTGCTGTGTTCCTTGAATTGAAACACTTTAATTAATTAGCTCAATACTTTGAGAATAATTCATCGTAGATGGGTATATATTATTTCTCATGAATTCATCTTTTTTTTTCTTTGTATATAGGTATTTATTCTTAATTGTCAACTGTACTAAACTGTCATGAACATTTTCTAATTTCTCAATTAAGCTGATCTGGTTTTTTTTTTTTTTTTTTTTTTTCATATGAATACGCTAGAGCAGTTGTACTTTCATTTTCCAATCAATGCCATATTGTTTTTTTAGGGTAATTCTCTCAATTTTTCATCATCGATCTTTGTTAACGTCAATGCTAATTTCATTTCATTCACACCTCAAAAATAGGTCGAATTTTCATTATAGGGTCGACAAATCTTCTACCTAATTAATTAATAACTGATTATTTGGCATCAAATATAGCAAATTAAAGCTTGTGTAGCTAAACATTCTTTAAGAAGGGAAAACTCCTTAACATAGAGGAGTCTACTTAGCTTTACTAATTAATTTAGCCTAGTAACTTAATTTTATATATAAAACATTCAATCTCAATATGCATGAATGATACATAAATAGGGATATATATTAATATAGGTAGATATAACTCACACGCTAGACGCTAGCTATATATACCCATATATATTGAAGAAATAGAACGCGTCATTTGACAGCCAAATTAAATTACCATATAAAGAAGGGATGAAAATTTTCTTTTGCTTTCTTTAATCAAATTGTTGCGGAGAAGTGAAAACAATTCTAAGTTCTAACTAAGGCCAAATAAAATTCATTAGGTATATATGTTCCCCATGGAATATACAGACATATTAATATTTCATAAAGTTTGCAAGATTTGCGTTGTCAATTTAATTATTAACTGAAATTCAGAGCAATTAATTGATATATAGGTGAGCAAAAATTGGAATCAGCTAGCAAAAGACGCAAGAATATATACTACTTGCAGCGGGAAATTATTGATTATTCTATAGCATTTTAATAGAAGGGTCAAATAATTAATTGCTAATCAGCTATCACTATCCCTACATCTTTCGATTCTGTAAAAATTCCACCAAAATCATTCTCTTATTATTTTATTTTATTTTGTTGGCGTTGAATTTCTTCCTTCAACTCCCTTGACTAAATCTTTTTTCAATTTCTGCATGCATGCACCAAAAATCACCAACAGTGCAAATTAATTTATTATTATTTTTATTTTTTTGAGAAGACAGTGCAAATTAATTAAATCCACTTAAAGCACAACAAATTCAGAATACATTAACAGCAAATTGTACACATAAAATGAAGTGTGAATACACCATAATCGGAAAATCTTAAAACAAAATTGAAGTAAAACAAACCATAAGAAATTGGTAATTTGGGTATTGTTTGGTGCAGAGTAAGGAAATTTCGTTTCATAGCCTTAATGGAAAAAAGTTGAGGTGGTAAAGTTTGATTAATTAATACTCCGTATTCAATAATAGATGGCATGCAATGCAAGGATCGAGCCTCTCATTTTCATATACATACCTAGCTATTTTAAACCCGGCCTATATTGAACGACGTATCTTTATAAAACATTCATTCGTTCATTTCTTACTATATATATATATATATATATATATATATATATATAGGAAAAGAATATATAGAACGCGTCATTTGATAACCTAAATACCATATTAGCTATAGGAAGGGGTCAAATTTGTCCTCTCATGCTCATTTTTCTTTTGCTTTATATATATATATATAGGAAAAGAATATATAGATAGCGTCATTTGATAACCTAAATACTCTCTCATGCTCATTTTTCTTTTGCTTTCTGTAACCAAATTGCCGCGGAGAATGGAAAGCGTTCTTTATAAGGCCAAATAAATTCCATTAGCTAGGATCTATGAAACAAAGGTCTCGCCATGGAGAAAGAAAGAGAAGAGAAGAGGAGAGAAGCAATCAATTACTACTAGATTTGGCGTAGCCAGTTAATTAAACTTGTCTGTCTTAATTAATTAATCATGCATGCATGTTTCTAATCTTGATAAGAAATGTGTATTTGTATAATGTGAACATATATAAATTTGAGTCCTCAGTCACAAATAGGAAATTAGCCACGCAATATAAATAGCCATGCAATTGCATTCTTCAGTACTTCATCCAAATTAATTAATATCAGCCACTTAACCAAATTAATTAAGATTAAAATGGAGGAGAAATGCACTGCAAAAGTGGTGTATTGCAAAGATTCCAAAGGAGGCTGGTACCTGGATGATTCCCGGCATACTCCGGTGACGGTTGTACCTGGTAAGGAAGTGCCATTGAAGTCACAAGAGCTGTGCGTAGGTACGATGATCCACCCCCATTTACTTCATTGCCTTTTCATTGATACCACCCTCTCTAGAGGTGTGTACCCTAAGCACGGTCCAACCCTAGTAGACTACATCACTAAAATGGAAAAAGATAAAAAGATTAAGTTAGTTAACACCTATAAGGTCCCAGCCATCAAGCTCGACTTCGGTAGCAGAGAATTAATGTACTACGTACCAGACGTATACCGAACTTTTTTCAAATCTATGATAGATTTTGTGATCGATCTGCACAAGGAAAATAAATCCATTGCCCAACTCAATATCAATAGGAACTTGATAGTCATGAATGAAAAATTGATTTTTTGCAATATGAGTTTGGGTGGAAGTAGCACACCCGAGAGCGAGCAGAAGGACTTCAAACTGCTTGGTGAAGCGATCAGAACTTTATTTAAGATGAAAAGCTCAACGCTGCCAATGCCCAAGGATATGGAGCACCTCCTCAATCTCATGGACAACTACAGGTATATATATATATATATTTATTTTTTGTTTTTGTTTTAAACTAACTTCAAATTAAATTAATGTTATTAATCCATTCTTGTTTATATATATATATATATATATTGTAGTTCATCATCAAGCTATGGAAGAAGTACTTTGTTAGCAAACCACCTGGCCGTATTACCTACTGCTAAGCGCGTGACTATGGTGAGAGATTTTGCGGAGAAGTATCACTACCTACAGGCCCAAGGTAAAGGATATTACGAGAATGCCCTCGCGCTTATAAATGTGAACCCGAACTGGTCTAAGAAGTTGAGCGACCCGAAATACGGACCCATCAAAGACTGCTACGACAAGGGGAAAGACAAGTCCGCTGGATCTTCTGCCCCTCCTCTTCCTCTTCCTCTTCCTCTTCCTCTTCCTCCACGTCCAAGTCCTTCCGTTGATAACCAGGGATTCACTGTGGTAACTCATCGTAAGAACCGCACTGCTGCTGCTGACAGGGATCCGATAGCCGCATATATGGAAAACCTAAAATTCATTTGGTTCTGTAGACATCTGGCCGTACACCTCAAAGAGAATATGCGGAAGGTACATATATATGTATATGCATATGATGTTTTTCTTATCTATATACGTATTATTTGATCTTTTTTTTCTTTTCTTTTTTTTTGGTTGCAGCATCTAAAAAAACAACCTTCTTCTTCGGTTCCTACTTTTCCTGTTCAGCCGTCGTCTTCCGGGCGTCGTCACTCTTCATCTGGTCCTAATTTTTTTCCCGTACAGCAGTCTTCCGGCAGTCGTCATTCTTCTGATGCTGATGCTCCAGGAGAAGATCCTGTTCCTTCAGAGGCAGACACGGATTTGACCATCATGGCCTTCTATTGGCGCGAGCTGTTAGATTTTCAGACGGAATTAGCCAACAAAAAGATACTACATTTGTTTGTTTAGCTCAGACGATCGAGTTATATATCTTGTCTGGTCACTGCTGCGAGAACAAGTGAAGCTTTTATTTAATTAGTTATCGTAATATTTGTTTTAATTATAAGCTGTGTTTGGATTATTGGATATACTCCATTTGCTTGCGTCGTCGCTACGTGCATTGTCTCAACTCAACTATACCTTATTTTTTGGATTTCTTACTATTTTTTAATTTTGTTACAAGAATATATGTGATTATTGTCATGCGTACGTGTTCAAGAATACATGCCTTAAACTGAAAACAAAAAACAAGCACAAATGTTAATAGAATTCCAAATTAAAACAGTATTATTGATTAGAATCGGATCTAAATAAACAAACGGCGTCACAAGCTAGGATCACATAATTTGTAATAATACTATATATATAAGTAATTAGTAATTTTTCTAATAGTATTAATTAGAACAACTCAACACAAATGGATCTCTCCAGTTCCATTTCACCTTCACAAAATGAAATGCATAACATAAACAGATAGATTCTTTGCTCTTCCTCCACCTCACAACTAGGGGTGAAATCTGGGCTAATATTTCTCGCCCGATTCGAGCCTAATCCAGTTGGAATCGAATTCGGGAAAAAATAATAATAATAGTATCCGGTCGTATTCGGATTCAAATCCGAGATTGGATTCGGATTACATAATATCTACCCGTATTCGAGTTTTTTCATATTTTATCGGATATTATCCTGATAGCGAATCCGGATATCCATTAAATATTATATTATATTATATCATATTATATTATATCAACTTTTTTCCATTAATTAAGGCTATGAAACGAAATTTCCTTAATTTTTCCTCTGCACCAAACAATACCCAAAATACCAATTTCGTATGGTTTGTTTTACGTCAATTTTTTTTTTATTAAAGATTTTTGGACTTTGGTGTATTCACACTTCATTTTATAATGTGTACAATTTTCTGTAGATGTATTCTAGATTTGTTGTGCTTTAAGTGGGTTTAATTTGCACTAATAGTGATTTTTAGTGCAGAAATTGAAAAAGATTTAGTAAAGGGAGTTGAAGGAAGAAATTATGCAAAAATAATGAAGTACTCCCTCCGTCCCATTTAAACAGTCTTGTTTCTTTTCGGCACGGAATTTTAGGAGAATATGTTTTATTAGAGAGAGAAGGGGTCCACTAAGGTTTAATGCTTTTTGATTGGTCCAATTCTTTTCTTTTATGGAAACAGGACTATTGGTGTGAGACGATCCGATTAGGAAAGCAGAATAGTTTAAATGGGATGGAGGGAGTAATTGATTTTGGTGGGGATTTTTGAAGAATCGAAAGATGGAGGAGGATAATAAATTAAAGCTTAGTAATTAATTATTTGACCCTTCTATTAAAATGCTATAGAATAACCAATAATTTCCCGCTGCAAGTAGTATATATGCTTGCGTCTTTTGCTAGCTGATTCCAATTTTTGCTCACTAGTATCAATTAATTGCTCTGAATTTCAGTTTATAATTAACTTAACAAGGCAAATCTTGCAAACTTTATGAATTATTAATGTGGATCTGTATATTCCATGGGGAACATATATACCTAATAAATTTTATTTGGCCTTAGTTAGAACTTAGAATTGTTTTCACTTATCCGCAACAATTTGTTTAAAGAAAGCAAAAGAAAATTTTGATCCCTTCCTTATATGGTAATTTTTAATTTGGCTGTCAAATGACGCGTTATATATATAGCTAGCGTCTAGCGTGAGAGTTATATCTACCTATATTCAGTATATATATATATATATATAGGAAAATATTCTGCTACATACCTTATGCTACATACTTCGTGAGCACCGCGTTCGTTTAGTCCACGTTAGCATTATTTTTTTTCATTTTATCCATTTAGTTTGATTCTAATACTTTAAATATTATTACTCACGTCGTCAATTTTATAAATTACATAAAAATCAAAGCTCGATTAAGGTTTAGGGTTTAGGGTTTAAGGTTTAAAGTTTGGGATTTAGGGTTTAAGGTTTAGGGTTTAGGGTTTATAAAATTAATGACGTAGGTAATAATATTTAAGGTATTAGAATCAAACGAAATAGATAAAACGAAAAAATTGATGCTAACGTGAACTAAACGAGAGTGGTGTTCACGAAGTATGTAGCATAAGATATGTAGCAGAACATTTCTCTCTCTCTATATATATATATATATATCCCTATATATGTATCATTCATGCATATTGAGATTGAATGTTTTACATATCAAATTAAGTTACTAGGCTAAATTAATTAGTAAAGCTAACTAGTAGAGTCCTCTATGTTATGGAGTTTTCCCTTCTTAAAGAATGTTTAGCTATCAAACCTATGGGACTTAAGGAATGATAAATGATATAAAAAAAAGAGAGGGAAAAAGAAATTAATATTAAATAAAAATGAAGTAGAAGAACCCAGATTCCAAATGAACAAATTCAAACTTGAAAATTTCTGATTCTCGAAGAATGAGGGGCAAGGGGTCATTTCATGGCTATTGAGAACGAATTAAATCAGATGGTTTTTCGGATAAGTTCAAAAATACTATGATGGCTCCGTTGCTTTCTAGTTTAACCGTACTTGAGAGTTTCCTGCCTCATACGGCTCATCAAATTTTTCTTACATTGAATCATTCATAGTCCTCTGCTCTACCAGCTGAGCTAACGTCTTCTTCCGACATAAGAAATTCTTCCAATATTGGAGCAAAATAGCTATTCAGCAATGACTAATCTGGCTAACATTGATGAAATGAATTTGTAATTTGCTAGCCTCTTGCCTAGCAGGCAAATCTAAATTATACAATTTTTTATTTCAAATGAAAATAAAAATATTTGTGCCAAAATAACAGATGCCAAGAAGACCAAAAGACCATTTTGCAAGTTTGTTATTGGGGGTAGTTCCGACAAAGGATCGCAATGCCTATTGTGTCGGCTTGTCCTTTCATAAGTGGAGACAGAATAAATCGACCATAATAAAGGCCCCCGGACCGCCCGGATCCCACGAGTGAATCGAAAGATCTATTAAAATTGGATTCTGCTTGATTGGATTATGTCGAGTGAATGCAATCAAAATAGGTGCGCTATAGGATATAACTCAGCGGTAGAGTGTCACCTTGACGTGGTGGAAGTCATCAGTTCGAGCCTGATTGTTTTGGTTTGTATATTCATAACGATACGATGAGTGCCTTCTTGCTTCCGTCGGGATAAATCTCACAAGCTTTAATTTGCTTTATTTGATGCTAAATACTCAGTTATTAATTAATTAGGTAGAAGGTTATATGATCTTGCGTCTTTTGCTAGCTGATTCCAATTTTTGCTCACCTAATATCAATTATTGCTCTGAATTTTCAGTTTATAAATTAACAAGGCAAATCTTGCGAAGCTTATGAATTGTTAATATGCATATATGTCTGTATATTCCATGGGGCGGGGACAATATATAGTTTCATAGTATATCCTAATGAAATTTATTTTGGCCTTAGTTAGAACTTAGAATGATTTTCATTCTCCGCAATAATTATAATTTCATTACAGAAAAAAGCAAAATAAAATTTTGATCCCTTCCCTCCCTGCATGGTATCTTAATTTGGCTGTCAAATGACGCGTTCTATGTCTTCTGTATATATATATATATATAACTATATATCGCTATATATGTATAAATCATGCATATTGATGAGATTGAATGTTTTATGTATATATAATTAAGTTACTAGGCTAAATTAATTAGTAAAGCTAGCTAGTAGAGTCCTCTATGTTAAGGAGTTTTCCCTTCTTAAAGAATGTTTAGCTACACAAGCTTTAATTTGCTTTATTTGATGCTAAATACAAAGATATTAATTAATTAGGTAGAAGGTTTGTCGACCCTATTATGAAAATTCGACCTATTTTTTAGGTGTGAATGAAATGAAATTAGCACTGACGTTAACAATGATCGATGATGAAAAATTAAAAGAATTACCCTAAAAAACAATATGGCAATTAGCAATTAATGATTGGAAAATGAAAGTACAACTGCTCATCAAGCGTTTTCACATGATATGAACACACATTGCTCGCCAAATCCTTGTACACAATTAATTAAGCATATTGTCCATTATTTCAGCCTCAGTTTGTAGTTTTTAAACAATACTAACATACATCTATACAAAGATAAAAGATGAATTCATGAGAAATTAGAAATGTTTTTCTACTCAACGTGGGCACACTTAATATGTATACGGCTGATGTGATAGTGCAACATCAATGATTTTTCAGTTTAAGATTTATAGTTCTTTTTGTAAGATTTATTTTTAGAGTACATATTTATAATAAAAAAAAATTAAATATATCATTGTCATGTTAACCTTGGGCATTAAATGCGGAGACAAGTAGAGCCAAAGGTTGGCTCAAGCCCACTCCGAAGCTTTCTTTTTTTTACTCTTAAAAAATTATTTGATATGAATTGTATTAGAAAAGCACATCACAGAATTAAATCGTAGGAAAAATATTTTTCAGAATGTCAAACTCAAAATTTAAAGAAGTTCAGCCCACGACATTGAAATAAAACACTTAAAAAATAATTAACTACAACAGTATATTATATACAATCATTGACTTGATAGGGTGCAACCAATTTTATTTATTACTAATAAATTAGTATTATTCGAATGCTGTAATGATTTTGTTCGACAATTAAAGAAAGGGGGCAATATATAATTCTGTCAACCCGTAAATGTGATAATATATTAGTATTACCCTAAGAAAAAGATTAATACAATAGTATCAGATTTATTGATTACTTTGCAGCCTTAATTAAGCGGCCTATATATACTGGGGTTTCCTCACTACTGATATGCAGACTGCACTCCTATTCAGCCACTTCTCTCATAATCTTCAAATTCCTTTCTCTCTCTCTCTCCCTCTCTCTTTTCTGCTCCTACACTCCACCCCATCAATTAATTGTCCATGGCTATCGCTTCGCGATCTTCAAATCACGAGCTCAAATCATCTCCTCTCCCAAAACTGTGCGTTGTTTGCAACACCGGTCGCGTACATCTGTTCATCGTTGATCTAAACGACGACGGCTGTTCCGCGGAGAAGAGGATCGGTAAAATTCACACCGGAGAATTTACTGTATTCACATTTCACGCCGTTGAATCAACCATTTACATGTTTCATTCAGCCCATGAAAATAATTGTGTGTATAGCTATGAGGTGCCCAAAGACATTTTAGATCTGCCCAGCCAATTAGACAAAACCATGGTGAAGAAGGCCCCTCCTCTTCTGTGCCCCAAATTTGGCCCCAAAGCAATTGGGTACCGTAAAGGTATGCTGGTATTCTCAACTCAAATTTACTTTTCGAATTGTGGCCAAGGAAATCCCTCTCGAATCGACTTTGAATTGTACGACCCCAAAGCCAAAGCCAAAAGCAAAAATCTCCCTCCTCTGTTGGTACGGCTCACTGATCAAGCGTGTTATTACGAATTCGTTGATAGAAAAAGTGGGTCGTGTGTTTTAATAAAGGGAAAAGAGGTGAAGAGCGGGGACATGTTTGGAATCGATGGGTATGGTTTTATGGATAGTGATATGTTTGTTATGCAGACTAATCTGGGTCATTCATTTAAAATTGATCTTCAAACACCTGGGTCTGAGTGGGAGCTGTGTGGTTGTGGAGGGATGTTTTCTCACTCATCTCAATTTTTCGTGATGGAGAATCGCTTCTGCCTTGATGCTTATGGGGCTTATGATATGAAAACGCTAGATAACCGATTTTATTTCAACGAGTCTGAGGCGGCACTTTCAATTTGGAATTTCAATGCGCATGAGCTGATTCCTCTTCCTCTTCCACTTGCCGGTGGTGGTGGTGCTGCTGCTTTTCGGGTACAAGTTGGTTTGGATGACAGTGATGATTCCTACTTGCTCGTTGATCTTTTCGAATTTGATTTCTCCAAATTTCCCAAATCACAAGAGCAGGAGCAGGAGCAGGAGTGGGCCAAGAGGATCAAGTCTTCGATGTTCCTCATCAATGAAGAGTACCGCAACGAATTTTGCCCGACGCCTCATCTCTTTCTTCGCAAGGCGTTTGCTCTCTAGAACTCAGTTATCAATCAATCATAATTCTGTTTTTCTTTCCTTGTTATTTCTTCTGATTATGTTATGTTTCTTGTATTGTATTGAATATTGTATTCGAACTTCTTCTAGCATCAACTGGTAATTTTAGTTTTTATCATATACAGTATATTCTTCTAATAACCTATCCTTTATAAATTATATAGTATCAAATTTTGTGTTCCACCAAAAATTGAAAGTAGTAAAAAAGCTTGAGCAACACGATATTCGGCTTGAAAAACTCGTGAACAATTAAAGCTCTATAAGTGATATAACTTATATTCTTCTAGTAATTAGTAAAACTTATATATATGTGTTATAATAATAAATAATAAATTTAAATCTTTTTACAAACCTTATTGTTAAATTGAGTGATGTATTTTAGTGAATATGTCATGTTAATATGAGTAAATTAATAAATACTTATAAAGAAACAAATAATATTTTAAATATAAATATAAATTTGGAAAGCTCGTGTGGGCTTGATAAAGTATTCGAAAAACGAAGCTCGGCTCGATATAAAACGAGCCAAGTTTGAGCATGTCATTAAGTTTTAAGAAAATGTTGTTTGATCTTTTATAGTAGAGATATGAATTTACGTGCAACGCACATGATCTCTGCTAATATCTACTCCCTACGTCCCATTCAAGAGGTTACATTTGCTTTTGGACACGGGATTTAAAAAATGTGTGTTTTGTGGTTGAAATGTAAAGTTAGAGTGGAGCACGCCATGTGATTGTAGTGTTTGTTTGTTATTCATTACTAAATTAGGAAATGTCGGTAATCTTTATTTGCAGTGCGTCTAATTAACAACCATATATGTTTATACTAAGTAAAAGTTATTAGTATATCTTTTCTTTTCTTTTCTGTTTTTTTTTTTAATATGGTACTTCTAAACCTAATAAAAGATGTAAACATAATTAATAAAAGAGAAGTTGAAAGTAGCTCGGCTAAATCTAGGTTTCCAGGTCTCATTAATTTCAATCAACTGCTTCTCTTCCCTATTCTGAATTTTAGTGGAGAATCTTGCAATGTTTATTAAATTATTTGTTTTTTGAAAGCAAAATTTATGAAATTATTAATATGCATATATGTCTAGCTAGCTGCATATTCCATGGGGTGGGGACCATAGTTTCATACTGTATCCTAATGAAACTTATTTTGGCCTTACTTAGAACTTAGAATGCTTTCCATTCTCCGCAGCAATTTGATTACAGAAAGCAAATAAAGAGAAAATTTTGATCCCTTAAATGATAATTTGGCTGTCAAATGACGCGTTCTATTTCCTCTAATTACTATATACTATAATTAGCTAGCGTCTAGCGAGAGAGTTATATATACCTATATAAGCTATATCCCTATATATGTATCATTCATGCATATAAGTTACTCCACTAGGCTAAATTAATTAGTAAAGCTCTCTATGTTAAGGATCAGTTTTCCCTACTTTAAGAATGTTTAGCTAAAAGCTTTAATTTGCTTTGTTTGATGCTAAATATCAGTAATTAGGTAGAAGAGCTGTCGACCCTATTATGAAAATTCGACCTATTTTTGAGGTGTGAATGAAATGAAATTAGCACTGAAGTTAATTGAAAGAATTACCCTAAAAAAAACATCATGGCAATTGATTGGAAAAAGAAAGCATACCTGCTCATCAAGCGTTTTCACATGATATGAACACACACTCTCGCCAAATCCTTGTAAACAATTAAGCTTATGATTTCTTTACTAAATTGCCCATTATTACAGCCACCAGTTTGTAGTTATTAAAGAATAACATGTATACCTCTATACAAAGAAAAAAAAAATGAATTCATAAGAAATAATTAATTAGGAAACGCTTCGTTACTTAACGTGGATATACTTAATATACTCACGGCTGATATAATAGTGCGGCATCAATAATTTTTCATTTAAGATTTAATTTTTTTTATAATTAAAATATATTTTTAGAACATATATTTATAATATTTTTCTTAAATATATCATCGTCACGTTGACCTTGGGCATTAGGTGTGGAGCCAAGTAAAGCCAAGGATTGGCTTAAGCCCATCCCGAAGCATTTTTGTTCCCCTTAAAAACTATATTTAATATAAATTGTAGTAGAAAATCTCACATTGCAAAATCAAATCGTAAGAAAAATATATTTCAAAATATCAAATTTAAAATTTAAAGAATGTTCAAGACATTGAAATTTTATAGCTATATGCTTATGGGTGTGAAAATACACCGAAAATTCGATATACTATACATACCGTATCGAAAATATATCAAAAATACCGTAATTAAGGTATACCAAAAGTTTTGGTAAGATATCATAACGTACCGTAAAACTACGGTAATGTAAATGTATCAACTTTCAGACACCGAGGTATACCGTCTCATACCGTATACCGAAAGTTTAATATATACTGCAATATTGACATATGCTGAAATTGTGGTATATACTTTATCTCATGTTGCTATGTTAATCTATATTTGTTGAAATAGTATAATATCTATAGAGGAAATATACCCAAATACCTATTCAACTCTAAGTTTATCAAGTTTTGCCTACAACTTAAGAAAAATCAAATTCTACCTAAACTTTCAAAATTGACCCCAAATTACCCTTATCTCATATCTCCTCTCTCCTCTCTCCTCCATTCACGTGTAATCCCCTCCCCCTTTCTCTTCTCTCATATTTTGAATTTCATTTCTGAAAATCTTATTTTCTCCTCTCTCTCTCTCTCTCTCTCTCTCATCCTTTTCCCATTTCTACCATTTGTGTTTCTCTAACAACGATGGCGGCGCGGTGGCTTCGTGGCGGCGTCAGCAAGGAGCCGAACAGGGGGAAGAAGTGGAAGAGCTCCAACATGGAGACGACAACCTCGAAGGGCGTAGCAGCTGCCGTTTGCTTCTCACCGGTGCCGGCGACGACCTTGAAAGTCCAGGAGGGTTTCTGATTTCGGTGATGGCGGTGACCTTGAACAGCCCAGGATGGAGGAGAAATTTGAAGATGCGAAGAGGAGAGAGAGAGCGAGAGTGATAGAGGAGTTCTAGTATATGGTTGATGGTGTCACAATCACAATGGGCGACCATTTTCCTGAAGGTGAAAGCTATTTCAGCTAGGAGATTTTTATTTTTTTTTCAGTTAGTATTTCTTACTTTCTATGTAGGTTTATGTTTTTGAGTTTTGACTGTGTTGTGTAAGAGGGGTTTCTCTTAATTCTAGATTGAAAGCGATGAAGAAAGAGATTTAGATAGTTTTTCTTTTCTTTTTTTGTAAAATTGTAGTACAGTAAAACCTCTATACAGTCATATCGTCGGGACCGGAAGAAATTATTACTATAGGGAGGTTATTCTTATATAGAGTTTTACATAAAAAAATGAATTTATTTTTATAAAAAAATATTCAATTAAATATTATATCACATAGATACATTTAGCATATTCATGTACTTAATTAATATAAATTTGACTAAACTATGCATTCACCTTGTTAAGTTGGAATCTTTTTGGCTTCAACAATAGGGTGTATATGTAGATAAGTTATTACGTATACGCAAATTGAAGGATATAGTGACAACTATAAAATTAAAATATTTTCACAATCAACCATAAATAAGTATTTTATGTCATCTTAAATTTTGTGTAATGATATTATATATATTTTTATATATATAATTGTGATTTATTCTTATATGGAGGCATAAATCCTTAAGACGGGACCGGAAAAAAATATGATTTATTACAATGTAGAGGTTATTCCTAAATATAACTGGTCCCGAGTCGGGACCATGATTTTTTATTACTATAGGGAGGTTATTCCTATATAGAGTATTACTGTAGGGAGGTTTTACTGTATTAGGAATTGGTTGTGAATATTCGAATGTGGTGTTGTTGGAATTTTTATTTTGGTTGCTTACTGTTTCTGTTACTTTTGCCTTCATTTTTTTTTTTTTTTTTTTTTTTTTTTTGGTTAAGTTTGATCATTCACTCGGAAAACAGTGATGGGTTGGATTGAAAATTTCATCCTTTTCATTGCAAAAGAATTGTATTCATGGGTTTCTGATTCTTTCTCTATCAATTGATGATGAGTTGTTGGTAATATATACGAATTCTTACAAAACAATAGGTAATAAATTGAAATTTATTACCAAGTTATAGGCACGCATATGAATTTACGATCACATATACAAATTAATAAAAACACGGTAAAGATGGTAAGAAAATACGAATCGTACTAAATGATAGGTAAGAATTGAAATTTCTTATCCAGTAATATACAAATTTATAATCACACATACAAATTAATAAAAGCACAATAAGGATGGTAAGAAAATACGAATTCGCACAAAATAATAGGTAATAAATTAAAATTTATTACCAAGTTATGGCCACACGTACAAATTTTCGATCACGCATACAACTAGTGGTTAAGAAATATTAATTCTTATCCTTTTTGATGATAAAAATTGATCATGTCTTACTATCAACTTCACAAGACATCAATCAGGGGCAAACACAATGGTTAGAATTCAACAATTCTTTCCATCCTCATGCTCAGAAATATGTTTCAACAATTTTTTCATTAATTATCACTGAATGACACATTTTTAGTTTAAGAATTCATCATAGCTTAAGAATGGCCATAGTAAGAGTTGATCATAGCTTAAGAATCACTATAGTAAGAATTGATCATAGCTTAAGAATGACCATAGTAAGAATTCATCAATTCCTACAACGACAACGGTTAGAATTGATTAATTCTTACCATCCTCATGCTCGGAAAAGCATATTCGTTCATGTTTGCAACAATATCGTTGGACGTAATGGTTAGAATGACACATTCTTAGCTAAAGAATTGATCATAGCTTAAGAATTACCATAGTAAGAATTGATCATAGCTTAGGAATTAGCAAAGTAAGATTTTATCAATTCCAACAATGACAGTACAATGCGTTTTATAAGAAATGCTTGAATTCTGACATACTTCATAATCATCGTAACATATGGTCTTTGAAATACAAAAGACGTCGTAAGAATTGACAATTTCTTACCTACGAGTCAGTCCAATAACTTAGATATTAACAAAAAAAAACCATGGCATATACCACATGTACAAAAAGCCAGCAAAGTCCAAAAAATCCATGACAATTTCAGGTTTGGTCAGTTATGTTTTGAGGACTGTGTTCACGCCCCGGCCAGGGTCTCGTAACCCGCAGGAATTAACTTTGTGGACTTGTCAAGTAGATGCAACCGTTGGTATTTCCAGTCAACCTTGCATATATAACAGAAACATGGTTAAAATCTGTCGAGGAAACTGAAACAAAATGGTAAGAATAATCAAATTCTTACTATTCTGACAGTCAGAATTGATCATTTCTTACATACCCAGTTATAGAGACAAATCAATCATCACTATCAGAATGGTAAGAATTTTTGGTGATGGCAAGAATTGATCATTTCTTACTATTTACAATATCAGACTTATTCATGTCCAGCAAGATAGAAAGAATTTAGTAATTCTTACTATCTTGATGCTGAGAAATGACTTTTATCAGTATGTTTATGGTAGGAAAACGATCATTTCTTTCTATACTGATGATAAACGTGGTAAGAACTGATCAATTTTATCATGATCATCGTAAGAAATGCTCATTTCTTTCTATCCTAATGCCCGATAAATCAGTTTTAGCAGATGTATGGTCAGAATTTATGTTCTTATCATTAGAACTGAATGAAAAAAATGCAAATCCATATTCATTGACTAATGCAACAATTTTGTCAAATCTAATGATAGGAATGACAAATTCTTAGCATATTAGTACCACTGAAATGGGAGAAGAAGCATACAAACCTTTAAATCAAGCATATGAATCCTAAATTATATGCAAATGTAACCTCTTGTATGTCCAGGTAACCTTGCATATAAAACGGAGTCATGGTAAGAATACAGTATAGGAAAGCAGTAGAAAAGAAACACGTAATAAGAAACGATTATTTTCACACCATAAACATAGGAAGAATTCATCAGTTTCTTACAACCTTATAAGAATTTGGTTATTCTTACTACCAGTTTCCTTAATTCATAAGAATATGATCAATTCCAACCACTGAGACAATGAGAAGGCGATATTTTCCTACCAAAGTACATGAAAAAACTAGAAACACGAAACATGTTGGGGGAAATGATCAGTTCTCACCATTTAAAAATGAAGAATTCAAAAAACTCATGTATCTTCACATAAGAATTTAACTAATATTACAACTAACACCAAAAGGGCAAAAGAAATGCTAAATTCCCACAATTCCTCACAATTATCTTTACGTTTTTATAGGAAATGTTCATTTCCCATCATTAACAAGAGTAAAAAGACACTCATCACCGAATCTATCACTTTTATTTCAATTTTTCACAGATACCGACCATCAGTGCAACATTGAATCCTAGAAAATAAAGAACTTAAACCCTAAAATCAAGCAAATGGACCCCAAAATTCCATGCAAAACCAACCAATATGCTATAAATCCTTTTTCTACCACGAAACCAGAAGAATGAGAACACCAAAAATCGAGAAAAGCAACGAACAACCATTACAAGAAAAAAATTACAAATTTCCGTACCTCTCCGTCGAAAAATGGGGAACCGCTGGGCATGTTATCTTCTTCATGTTCCGTTGCAGCCGCTAACGTCGGTGCTTGCTGGGGTTCGTCGGGCTGGGCGGCCACCGTCGGCGCTTTGCTGGGGTTCGTCAGGCTGGGCGTCATTGCGTTTTTGCTTCCTCTTGGAACCTCGCGTACCAGTCGCCATGGGAGAGGAGAGGCTTCATTAGAGAGAGAGAGATAGGGGAAGTTTCGCGAGACTCAGAGATTTTGGGAGAGGAACGGTCGCTGCAGAATGAGAATGGGGGAAGGGGAAAGGTTGCGTGTGAAATGGATAGTGGGGATGTGGGTTACAATTTTTTTTTGGGGGGGGAGGGGGGGGGGAATTTTGGGTTGCTTGTTTTTTGTTTTTGGGGGAATTAAAATCAGGGGTATATTAGTCCCCTCCTCAAAAGATTAGGTATATTTTCTAGTTTTCTTAAGTTGTAGGTAAAACACTAGAAACTTAAGGCCCAATAGGTATTTATTTTTTTGCCTCATATCTATATCTATATACTATATAATAGTAGCTCCGGATACTATATATGGTAAATTTAGTTTATTAATTCATATAGTATAATAATATATTAGAATAATTATTAAAAAAAATATTCCGTACACTTTTCACAGTCGTATCCCATTAAAGTTTCAATATATTTCTTCGTCTTTTTTATTTTATTTTATTTTGAATATTGATAACATAAAAATCAATTTTGACGGATGTTTGATTTCGAGAAAAAAAAAACGATTATGTACACATATGTTTAAAAATTGGGCTACTATTGTATTATATAGATTTTTAGTAATTAACTTCGATGAATTGTTAATTTAGTATTTCAACTTATGAAAATAAAATTTATAAATGGTAAGTCATAACTTTGTATCAATAATATATAATGAACTTTAGACGTTACAATGCAAAATTGATGCCATCAAATTAATTTCATTTATTATTTTCCTATTTTTATGTATTTTTTTGCCTATCCCAACGACACACTTACACACACATCACATACATTATACATTTTGTAATTTGTTAATACTCTATGTTTTTCCCTCTTGATAAAAGTGTAATTTGTATTCGGAGATTTGTGAAAGATGATTCAGCAAACCAACAGATTTCTCGCCCCAAGATTTGAGGGAGTATCTTTTATTGTTGAGTCTACTACCTAAAATGAAAAGGTTCAATGGATTGTAGAATAATAAAATAGTGTCAATATATTATGGACGGAGGGAGTAGAACACTTATACCACTTTAACATACATTCATTACAAATATTAAAATCCTTATCGGAAGATTCTGTATAAATATTTATGGGCGCGGAGAGTAATATATACAAATAAAAATTCAAAAATTATAAGATTATACAAATTAAAAAAACTATATAAATTTAAAATACAAAACTCAGTTTATCCTTTGCGTTGCACTGGTGTATTACTAGTACTATATAATAGTAGCTCCGTAAGCCTAATATGAAAAGTGGAGTTCATTAAATTCATACATTTATCTACATTTATGTTTACAAACTTTGTGATGAATATGTAATAAAAGGCTATATATATATATATATATATATATATATTTGTATATTACAGTAATTATTAAATTATTTATAATTTGTGCACTTTAACATAGTCGTATGCCACTATACGTTTTGATTTACTTTCTTCGTCTTTTTTATTTTGAATACAGATAATAATGAATAAATAAATAAAAAATCGATGGATGCTTTAATTTTACGAAACAAAATGATTAAAGAATTTATAATTTATGTTAAACACTAATTTATGCATTTTTCATATTATTTGTTGATTAGTGAATATTCTAATACAAAAGTAAATAGCTTAAAAAAAAATTGACTTAGCCTTATGTTCATTGGCTTTAAACAACGACGATCAATTCCTCCCAATTCTATTAATTTGTAGCTATCATCATGGAGACGTTATAATCAATGGGAGACGGTACAAATACAAAAAATATTCCAGTAAAAATATTTAAAAAATACAAATACAATCAATGTAGCGACAATCAATGGAGACGTTAAAAGCCATCATCATGGCAATGTTAAAGTTATTTCCTAATTTTATATAGATTTAAGCCTATAAATTTCAATATATGCTATCAACAACATCTACACTTTACCACCTTTCAAAGTGGCTCGGAGGAGGAAGAAAAAGTTTGAAGCTCGAAGAATTCTCATAAAACTACAAGAGATGGGTGAAAAGTGAAATGGTTGCAAAGTTGCATTCACCGTGTACTTTGACTATTGCAAATAGAAATAAGAATTATATCGTTGTTATTAGTTTATTTTCAACTTTTTTCCTATGAGATTATAATTAAGCTTTGTTGTGGCTTTTGACATAATTTTGACATAATAATCATAATATTAGAAATTGTGAGTTGTTAATTTACGGAAAATGATATAATTTATGCAAAGTGAAAATAATTATTTAGAAAAAAAAGTATGGAAAAGTTACATATATACTATTACAAAGGACGCCTATAACTATTAGAATACATTATATATACTAATTATCAAAATACTGGTAGATTGATGGTCTTTAGAAACAAAAGATATGAAAACCGGTATTACGTCGTAGTTTTGTTATATTGCGCACACATGTATCTGATGCATCAACATGTTCAAATATCGAATGGGTTTAACCAAAAGATTATTTTTAATAAATTGTTTACATACAAAAAGTGTTGGGTTCTTAGTTTAGATTTTTCTACTTTTTAATTTTAATAAATTCTATTCCGTATTAAATTGTACTCACATTCAATTGCTAATTGATTGACTATTGTTACGAATAAGTTATTGCATTCATCGAAATTTATGGATTTAGTTAAATTGATCGATGTAATTACTAAACTATTACATAATAATTACTAAACTATTACTAAATTGATCGATGTAATTACGTAATATATATATACAGATAGAGATAGTTGTCATATACTACCTCTATCACATTATATTAGTCATCTTTAGATGACCACAGAAATCAAGGAAGGAGGTGATATATGGCTATAATCAATTATAAGGAGAGAGAGATGGTTAATTGTAGCCAAATATTTTTTGTCATTTTAGGAAAGATGACTAATATGATGGGACGGACCAAAACGGAAAGGGTATAATGGGATGGAGGTAGTATTTTATGTAAGACGTTTTCCCTCCAACTAAGAGGTCAGGGGTTCGAGTCACTTTGGGTGCGTGCGTGTGTAAGTGTGTTGTGTTTGTATGATTGAAAAAAATGTTAAAAGTTATATTGATTTTATAATTATTTGTAGAATATTTGTATAAGTACGTAATGTGACATCTATGATCATGATGTATTGTATATACTATATAATTACTGTTGATCTATAAATATTCATAGAAAGTAGTTTAAATATTTCGGTTGGTATTTATAATGTAAGGGCTTATATACTAATTTATGCATCAACTCGATATCCTAACACCAAATATCCTTGAAAATTTAGTTAATTGCAATTGTCAAACTGAAACACAATAACTCAAAATTTTAACATTGTAGTGGTGTGACAATACAATATGAGTAAAATAAAATGATATAAATTCGGTTATACAAAAAAAAGTGGGTGATACAATTAAGCAAGAAAATGTAGGAGCACGAATTAATAAATAAATGGACTCTACTTAGTAAACAATTTTTGGATTTCCGTATAGACGCGATGCAGAAGGAAAAATTGTCCGAAATATTTTTTCTGTAGATGTGGCATTGAGAGATTAGGCATATATGCAAGACAATTGGCTTTATTTGTGTAATGGTGTTTGGACATTATTTTTTTAAATCAAAGAAAATCATAACTCTGATTAACACGATATTTTAGCACATGCTAGAATATACTGAATAGACAGTGTGTGTGAATGTTATTGTAATGTTCGCACATCTCGGCTTTCATGTAAATTTAATTTAGAATACATCCCGGTATCATAAAAAACGAACGCAATCAGAAAATTCATTCGATTTAAAGGTAGAACACTAGGCCTTGAACAAGATTTTTAAAGTGAATGGAAGCATATGGCAACCTGTGGAGCTGCCGTGTGAAGCAGAGCCAGTGAGAGATAGGTGGCGGTGATCCCGGTAGTGGTGATGATTTCCGGCAGCTTCGAGCCTGCGGACATAATTTATACAGAAGAAAAGATGTTCATAGAAAATGTCGTGACTATAGATTTGTGCTCAATTTCAAAATTATGAGGAAAATTAGAATGAGGAAGCTGACAATTTTGTCGTGATTTATCGAGAACTACGCAAAAAATATGAAAAAGTCATAGAACAATAAATAAAGCATGCATGGACATGAACATAAAGACCGTGATTAAAATTGAAAATGGAGAAATTTGGGGATGAGGCAAGGTCAGCAGTGGTTGCTGGCCGTGGCTGTGGTTGCCTCACCTATGTTGGCCAATTCCATGTCCTACCATGGTCATCCAGCTTCTCTCAGCGTACCATTTGGACTCTTGAGCTCTTTGAGAACTTGAAAATGTACGAAAGTAAATGAGAGAATTTAAAAGTGAATGTGAAACTAAATGAATTTTTGAAGGTCCTAGATGTCTATACATAATTTTCAAAAAACTGGCACGCCATACAGTAAAAAAATTAAAAAAATCATAAGTCGGTGATACGACATCTGAATTTGAGAGATTCAAGAGTAAGTTCCAAATAAAAAGCTTTTCGATCTAACTATAAGCATGACTCAATTGAAGGTGCATAAATATTTAATCTGATTTTTTACTTCAAAAAAATTATATAATTACATAACTCAATAAACAAAATCAAAATTATACATATTAAATTACGAAAATATAACTCAATTTACCCCGTGCGTCGCACGGGTGTATTACTAGTAGTTAAATAATTGAAGATACCAACATTGTTCATACATTTTTATTTCTTTATCACTTATATATATATATATCTATATATATATATATATATATATATATATATATATATATAGAAACCAAGCCCCTCTTGTTAACTAAAAATAAATCCTAGATGTTGATTTAGATTGATTAACGGTGTAAATTAGAGATATATTTATAGTTATTTTTTAATCGGTTAAGATAAATAGGGAAAGTTACTAACCTCCCTTAATTAGTGGGATTCATTGTTTGTTTTCAGTTTTATCATTTTTGGAATTAATGTGTAACCAGTATTTGAAGAGATCATGGGAATTATGGGAATTGAAACACACAATCATCATTTACTTTAATATATAGATAGATAGTCGGTCACTATAAAACAACACAGAAAATTAAATACTAGTAGTGAATAAATACAATAAAAAAGTAGCACAGAACAAATTCGAAAAATGTATATCTAAATACAATATACTATTAAAATATTGATCACAAAGCATTAATTTTTAAAAATAAACAATGAAAATGAACAAAATATGCAATAAAATATTAATTATTAAGCAATAACAAGGAATAAAATATGCAATAAATTTTTAGTTAACAAAATATGCAATAAAACATTAATTATTAAGCAATAACAAGCAACAAAATATGCAATTAAAATATTAATGAATAAGCAATAACAAGCAACAAAATATGCAATAAATTTTCAGTTAACAAAATATGCAATAAAATATTAATTATTAAACAATAACAAGCAATAAATAATTAATTATTAAGTACGGAGTAATAAAATATGCAACCAGATGGTAGAAAATATAATTAATTAATTAATGATAATGAACAAACAATAATACGGGAATGTAAAGACTAATTTAAGAGTGATATGTTTCCTAATTAAGAGGCGGAAATATACGTGGGTATACATGGTAAAAATCAATTACCCACACCGCCATCCACCTAAATATCAGGATAAATAAAATTTGATCTCGACCCTATGATTTTTGAAATGAACGGCCTATATTTATTTCTAGTTAACACAGGGAGAATTATTTCTATATGATCTAATTATAACTAAAACCTAAATAAGATTTTATTTAAATTAAGTACTACCTATATCTCATTATATTAGAGCTCTTTGCTTTTTAATTTTTCGGCACGCTTTTCCACCAAAACCTAGTACGGGTTTTAAAATATAATTTTGACGAATTCATTTTTTTCACGGGATACTGCGTGTCGAAAAATCAAAAAGTAAAACCTCTAATATAATGGGATGGAGGTAGTAATAGATTACGTGATGCTATATTATCTAAAAAGTCAGTCATTTTATATGGGTATGTGTTTGACTGATAATATGTGAATCTTGAATAATTATTGAGATTATATTATAATATTTCGATATTACAAACAGTGTAGACTATATATTTTTTAATAATAAATTTTTCATATAAGTTTATCTAAAACATGTATCAAAATATAGATATACCAAAAATAGTGTACGGTAAAGGTATACCGAAAATACTGAATTTGCGGTAAGGTATACCGAAAATAAAGTATGGTAAGGATATGGGTTTGCTCCATATTGAAATTAAGGTAGGTATACCGAAAAGTACGGTAAGGTAAATGTATGAAATTTAGTATATCGTAATTTAAGGTAAAATATAAGATATGACGAAAAACTTAAGATATACTGTACTGACCCACCCCTAGCTATGCTACTGGTGGACTCATTAAGTATCTCTACGGTAGGAGGAGGAGCATTCCTTAGAAAATACATCCTCTGCTTTTTTATAAGTGTCCCACATCCCATCATCAAATTACGCATACTAAGGAAGAGAAATGATATGTTACACCCCTATTCGTGAGCACGTTTCTCATTTTTTTTATATTGGCATTACTTTTTTCAATTTTTTTTTTTTGTTGTTTAACATTTTAGTATATTAGAAATTACTAATAAAAATCATTAAATTCACAAAATCAATAATAAGACAAATCGAGTTCGATTTTTATTAATTTTATAGATTTAATGATTTTTATAGTAATTTCTAAGATACTAAAATATAAAACAACAAAATTAATATAAAAAGTAATGTCAAAGTAGAAAACGAGAAAGGTGTCCACGAATAGGGGTGTATAATATCATTTCTCTACTAAGAAAATATGTAAATTTACATTTTAACTTCATTTATAATTCTTATTTTCTGAAAACCAATTTATATACATTATCAATTATAGGGGTAAAATGAGAATATTAACTATTTTATCATCAAATTTTGAAATAAAACACTTCCAAAAAAAGTGCAACTAATTTTATTTAGTACTAATAAATGAATAAGGTGTTTCGAATCCTTAATATTATTCGAATGCTGCTGTAATGGTTTTGTTCAGGGGCACACTTGGGTCAGCCATGGCTCACCGTGAGCCCGGCTAAAAAATTGGCATTTTTGTTCGTATAGATTAACACTTTTATGTATAAAGATTGACACTTTTTAAAATTAGCACTTTTATTCGTAAAATAATATGTTAAAGATTAACACTTTTATTCATGTAAATTAACACTTTTATGCATAAAGATTGACACTTTAACCTGGCCACACTATGTGGCCGTTCTCACCCAAGTTTTTGCCTTTTGTTCGACATTTTTTTAACAATGAAAGAAAGGGGGCAATAACTAATTCTTTCAACCCGTAATTGTGATAGTATTACCCTAAAAAAAAAAAAAGAGGAAAAGATAATATAATACTACTACTGGAGTATCAGAATTATTAATTAATTACTACTAGTAATTGCTTTGCAGCCGCCTATATATACTGGGGTTTCCTGACTACCGATATCACTACTGCATTCATTCCTCTGCCTCCTAATATTCAAATTCCTTTCTCTCTCTCTCCCTCTCTCTTTTCTGCTCCTCCACTCCACCCCATCAATTAATTGTCCATTGCTATCGCTTCGCGATCTTCAAATCACGAGCTCAAATCATCTCCTCTCCCAAAACTGTGCGTTGTTTGCAACACCGGTCGCTTACATCTGTTCATCGTTGATCTAAACGACGACGGCTGTTCCGCGGAGAAGAGGATCGGTAAAATTCACACCGGAGAATTTACCGGATTCACATTTCACGCCGTTGAATCAACCATTTACATACATCATTCAGCCCATGAAAATAATTGTGTGTATAGTTATGAGGTGCCCAAAGATATTTTAGATCTGCCCAGCCAATTAGACAAAACCCTGGTGAAGAAGGCCCCTCCTCTCCTGTGCCCCAAATTTTCCCCCGAAACAATCGGGTGCCGTAAAGGTATGCTCGTGTTCTCAACTCGGATTTACTTTTCGAATTGTGGCCAAGGAAATCCCTCTCGAATCGACTTTGAATTGTACGACCCCAAAGCCAAAGCCAAAAGCAAAAATCTCCCTCCTCTGTTGGTACGGCTCACTGATCAAGCATTCAAGCGTGTTATTACGAATTCGTTGATAGAAAAAGCGGGTCGTGTGTTTTAATAAAGGGAAAAGAGGTGAAGAGCGAGGCCACGTTTGATATCGATGGGTATGGTTTGATGGATAGTGATATGTTTGTTGTGCAGACTAATCTGGGTCATTCATTTAAAATTGATCTTCAAACACCTGGGTCTGAGTGGGAGCTGTGTGGTTGTGGAGGGATGTTTTCTCACTCATCTCAATTTTTCGTGATGGAGAATCGCTTCTGCCTTGATGCTTATGGGGCTTATGATATGAAAACGCTAGATAACAGATTTTATTTTAACGAGTCTGAGGCGGCACTTTCAATTTGGAATTTCAATGCGCGTGAGCTGATTCCTCTTCCACTTGCCGGTGGTGGTGGTGGTGGTGGTGATGCTGCTTCTGCTGCTGCTTTTCGGGTACAAGTTGGTTTGGATGATAGTGATGATTCCTACTTGCTCGTTGATCTTTTCGAATTTGATTTCTCCAAATTTCCCAAATCACAAGAGCAAGAGCAGGAGCAGGAGTGGGCCAAGAGGATTAAGTCTTCGATGTTCCTCATCAATGATGAGTACCGTAACGAATTTTGCCCAACGCCTCATCTCTTTCTTCGCAAGGCGTTTGCTCTCTAGAACTCGGTTATCAATCAATCATAATTCTTCTGTATTTCTTTCCTTGTTATTTCTTCTCATTATGTTATGTTTCAAAGTATTGTACTGAAGAATCATATTTTATATATATCTGAATCTTACATTCAATATTCGTGCAATTCTTGCTAGTAGGATATTTTCATCGTCAACAATATTCGTCAAAAAAATACTGTTTATCAGCGTTCATTAGCTAATAGGGAAATTTTAATTAAGCTGTTAGTTCCAAACATAAAATAAAATTTTTTTAAAAAAAAAAAAAGTGTAAAAAGAAATTAATATAGCTAGTGGCATGTGAAGCTCAACTGCTTGATCACCGATTGAATAAATTTGCAAAAATCCGATCAGTATCTACCCAACGATTTAGAAACACAAATTACTACAACCATCAGTTTGTTCAAGTAGTTAAATCAAATCATCTTTCTCACAATAAATTTATTCGAACTTCTTCTAGTATCAACTGATAATCCAGATAATTTTAGTCTTTATCATATACATATACAGTATATTCTACTAGAGTAATGCTCCAATGCCCACCGTGGGCATGCTTAATATGCCCACGGATGATGTGGCATTGGAATATATAAGGAAATTAATAAAAATCTTACCAAAAATAATTAAACCCTACTATAAAAAACTAAACCCTAACATAAAAAACTAAACCCTAAAAAAAAAAATTACAGACGTGGCACTGCCACATCACCGGTGGGCACATTAAGTGTGCCCACCGTGGGTAGGGGATCATTTCTATATTCTACTAATAACCCATCCTTTATAAATTATATAGTAGTATCAAATTTTGTGTTCCACCAAAAATAGAAGGTAGTAAAAAAAAACCATAAAATATATAGAGAGAATCCATTAAGAATTTATTGATTGTACGTCATCGATCACATAATAATAATAATAATAATAATAATAATAATAATAATAATAATAATAATAATAATAATAATAATAATAATAATAATAATAATAATAATAATAATAATAATTGCTCCTATATAAGATTGTTCTATTTTCAAACTTGTATTTATTTGAATTTATAAATATTGTGGATTCAATTTATATATTTAACAAAAGTTGCTTGCACAAGAATGTATATCAGTACAGTCATGTTTGAATTATTATTGTTGGATATTACTGATACAATTATAATAATAGTAACAATGATATATTATTGTATTATATTATTGACATAATATAAGATTAATATAATGAGGGTATAATAGGCAAACTAAATTTTGTAAAATAAAATATTTTTATAATAGGGTATAGATATGCCGGTTAACATATTAGTATTAATATTAGCAACAAATAGTATTTCTTCCGTCTCATTTCACTTGAACACTTTTTATTAATTTGCACTAACATATATTACCTCCAACTCATTTAAGTAATCTCAAATTGAATTGGCACAGGAATCAAGAAAGAAGAAAATATGTGACTATAATTAACTCTGAGGAAAGAGAGTTAATTGTAGCTAAGTATTCTTTGTCATTTTAAGAAACGGAACTAATAAATAGGACGGACCGAAATGACAAATGGGACTACTTAAATGAGATGGAGGTAGTATTCAAGAAAAGTGCTCAAGTAGAATGGAACGGAGGGAGTACTTATTATTAATTAGAAAAATTTAAGTATCTTCAAAAGCTTGGTAAAAAGTGGAGGACACCGGGTGTACACGAACGGAGCTACTTATGAGCTATTCAAAGCTCGACTCATAAAAACTTGTTTGAACTAATTTAATGAAGATCATTAGTTAAAACAAGCTGAGCTTGAGCAACACGATATTCGGCTTGAAAAACTTGTGAACAAGCTCTATAAATGATACTCCCTCCGTCTCAAGTATTCCGACACTTTTCTTTTCGACACGGAACTTAAGACGGGAATGTTTAGTGTTTCATACTAAGTAATTCATAATAAGTAAATAAACATTTAATATAATTAAGCATTTCATCCTCATATGATAAGCAATAAGTTTAAGAAACCTAAGTATTTAGGATCTACGAAATGAGGGGGTTCAAAAAGTGTTATGATGGTATTTAAATAAATAAAGTAAATAAGCAATTCGAAAACTATAAGTACGCAATTGTTACCATAAATAATTAATTAAAAAAATGTGTAATTAAGCAATCCAAAAAAAAAAATTAAATAAGCATTTCATCGTCATATCATAAGCAGTAAATTTAAGGAACTTAAGCATTTAAGATGTATGAAATGAGCAATCAAAAAAACTTAAGCGTTATGATAGTAATTAAATAAATAAAATAAATAAGCAATTCAAAATGTATAAATAAACAATTTGAAACCTATAAAAATACGCAATTGTTACCATAAATAATTAATTCAAAAATGTGTAATTAATTCAAAAATGTATAATTAGAATTAAAAATATGTCGATAAGCATTTAATCATTATATCATAAGCACTAAATTTAAAGAACTTAAGCATTTAGGATGTACGAAATAAGCAATTAAAAAACTTAATTAAGCATTAGAATGGTATTTAAATCACTAATATTTAGAATTTTGTATCTTTGTTCTCAAAACAAGCATTATGATATACAAAATATAATCATAAAAAATAATTACGGAGTATTCTATTTTATAGCAGTTATGTTCACCAAATAAGCATTATAATAACAAAAGAAAAGCATTAGGATATACAAAATAATCGACACAAAAAAAAAACGATCACATACATTGATAAGCAAGCAATTACATTCACTAAAATAAGCACTAGAATATATGAAATGAGCAATACAGAAAACGATTAACATATATTGATAAGCAAGCAATTAAATTCACTAAATAAGCATTAGAATAGCATGAAATAAGCAATATATAGAATCATAATGGGAGGTGACATATATATTTATATAAACGGGTTTGAGTCCCTACATTAGCGATACGTTCCAAGTTAATTCGGGAGATTTATTCTGGTAATATATTTATCCCTGTATATCAAATCCTAAAAAAGAGCGTAATTAATACAATGATATTATCTTTCCAATATCTTTAAATCTAAACCATCCAAATATTTAAAATCTATGGTTTAGAGTAGATCCTAATTACTACCTAAGTGGTGGTTTCTATTGATAGATATATATATATATACTATATATAGATAGCGTCTAGCGAGAGAGTTATATATACCTATATAAGCTATATCCCTATATATATACCATTATTACAGCCATCAGTTTGTAGTTATTAAAGAATAACCGTATACCTCTATGCAAAGAAAAAAAAGATGAATTCAAGAGAAATAATTAATTAGAAAACGCTTCGTTACTTAATGTGAACATATTTAATTTACTCACGGTTGATGTAATAGTGCCGCATCAATAATTTTCCATTTAAGATTTATTTTTTTATAATTAAAATTTATTTATAGAATATATATTTATAATATTTTTCTTAAATATATCATCGTCACGTTGACCTTGGGCATTAGGTGTGGAGCCAAGTAAAGCCAAGGGGTTGGCTTAAGCCCATCCCAGAGTATTTTTTTCCCCCTTAAAAAACTATATTTGATATGAATTGTAGTAGAAAAGCTCACATCGCAAAATCAAATCGTAAGAAAAATATATTTTAAAATATCAAATTTGAAATTTAAAGAAATTCAGTTCACGACATTGAATTTTTATAGCTATATATGCTTAGGGGTGTGAAAATATACCGAAAATTCGGTATACCATATATACCATATCGAATATTTATCGAAAATACCGTAATTAAGGTATACCAAAATTTTTAGTAAGATATCATAACGTACTATAAAACTACAGTAAGGTAAAGGTATCAACTTTCAAATACCGAGGTATACCGTATACCGAAAGTTTAGTTCATACTGCAATATTGACATGTGCTGAAATTGTGGTATATACTTCATCTCATGTTGCAATGTTAATCTATATTTGTTGAAATAATATAATATAGTTAAATAATTGAAGATACCAACATTGTTCATACATTTTTATTTCGTTATCACTTATATATATATAATTACATCCGACTATAATCTAATTATAACTACAACCTAAATAAGATTTTATGTAAATTAAGTAATAGATTTCGTGATGCTATATTATCTAAAAAGTCGAGTCATTTTATATGGTTATGTGTTTGACTGATAATATGTGAATCTTGGATAATTATTGAGATTATATTATAATATTTTGATATTACAAACAGTGTAGATTATATATTTTTTAATAATAAATTTTTGATATAAGTTTATCTAAAACATGTATCAAAATATATGTTGATATACCAAAAATAGCGTATGGTAAAGGTATACCGAAAATACTGAATCTGCGGTAAGGTATACCGAAAATAAAGTATGGTAAGGATATGGGTTTGCTCCATATCGAAATTAAGGTAGGTATACCGAAAAGTACGGTAAGGTAAATGTATGAAATTTAGTATACCGTAATTTAAGGTAAATTATAAGATATGACGAAAAACTTAAGGTATACTGTACCAACTCACCCCTAGCTATGCTACTGGTGGACTCATTAAGTATGACACTATTCCGGTGGGGAAGGGCTCTCTCCCGATTTTATCTCCAGCCACAAGCCCCTCCCCCGGGCTCTCTCTATTTTAATATATTATTTTAATTTATTTTATTTTCGATTTTTGATATATTTTTTTAATTCAATTTTTATTTATTTATTTATTTATTTATTTATTTTATGTCTTTTATTAAAAAAAGACACTAAAATTTCTGATTTTTTTTTAATTTGATTCAAGTATTTTTTTTTTATTACACATAAAATGTTGGAAATGGAGAGAATTTTATATAATAGTTGTTGGTTATCTTCTTTATCTGTTGTCCCACATTGAAAATAAAAGAAAAGGTGGGAGAAGTTGGAGCATTATATATTGCTTAATTGTCCCACATCGAAAAAATAACGGAAAATGAGAGGAGTTGAAGCATTAATATATTGCTTCATTGTCCCAAATTGAATATATAATGAAAAATTTGAGATGGAGTAGTCTATAAATATTTTCTTCTACCTCATTCTCAAAACACACCAAAAAAGGATAATTCATAATCGATTTATCCCACTTTAATTAATTAATTATTATTATTATTCGTTTTTAAAAAAAATTGAATTTAAAAATTAAAATTCGATTTTAAAAAAAAATTACATGCTGACGTCATAATGACGTCAGCCAGGAGGCGCGAGCCGGGCTTGGGAGTGCGAGGCGGGCGCGAGCCCCTCCGGGCTCGCCAGCGATGCACGGGCTCGCGAGAGGGGCTCGGCGGCGGGCTCGAGCCTCTCTTTCCGGCAGCGCTGGAGGTGCTCTTAGGAAATGCAGGCTCGTGGGAGGGGATCGGCGGCGGGCTCGAGCCTCTCTTTCTGGCAGCGCTGGAGATGCTCTTAGCAAATGCATCCTTAGTTTTTTTATAAGTGGCCCCTATCCCATCATCAAATTACGCATACTAAGGAAGAGAAATGATGTGTTACACCCCTAATCGTGAGCATGTTTCTCATTTTTTTTTATATTGGCATTACTTTTTTCAATTTTTTTATTGTTGTTTTAACATCTTAGTATATTAGAAATTACTAATAAAAATCATTAAATCCACAAAATCAATAATAAGACAAATCGAGTTTTGATTTTTATTAATTTTGTAGATTTAATGATTTTTGTAGTAATTTCTAAGATACTAAAATATAAAACAACAAAAATATAAATGTAAAAAGGAATGCCAAAGTAGAAAAACGAGAAAGGTGTCCACAAATAGGGGTGTATAATATCATTTCTCTACTAAGAAAATATGTAAATTTATATTTTAACTTCATTTATAATTCTTATTTTCTGAAAACCAATTTATATACATTATCAATTATAGGGGTAAAATAAGAATATTAACTATTTTATCATCAAATTTTAAAATAAAACACTTAAAAAAAAGGTGCAACTAATTTTATTTAGTACTAATAAAATGAATAAGGTGTTTCGAATCCTTAATATTATTCGAATGCTGCTGTAATGATTTTGTTCGACGTTTTTTTAACAATTAAAGAAAGGGGGCAATATCTAATTCTTTCAACCCGTAAATGTGATAGTATTACCCTAAAAAAAAGAAAGGAAAGATAATATAATACTACTTCTGGAGTATCAGATTTATTAACTAATTACTAATTGCTTTGCAGCCGCCTATATATACTGGGGTTTCCTAACTGCAGATATCACTACTGCATTCCTCTGCCTCCTAATATTCAAATTCCTTTCTCTCTCTCTCTCCCTCTCTCTTTTTCTGCTCCTCCACTCCACCCCATCAATTAATTGTCCATGTCTACCGCTTCGCGATCTTCAAATCACGAGCTTAAATCATCTCCTCTCCCAAAACTGTGCGTTGTTTGCAACACCGGTCGCTTACATCTGTTCATCGTTGATCTAAACGACGACGGCTGTTCCGCGGAGAAGAGGATCGGTAAAATTCACACCGGAGAATTTACCGGATTCACATTTCACGCCGTTGAATCAACCATTTACATGTTTCATTCAGCCCATGAAAATAATTGTGTGTATAGTTATGAGGTGCCCAAAGATATTTTAGATCTGCCCAGCCAATTAGACAAAACCCTGGTGAAGAAGGCCCCTCCTCTCCTGTGCCCCAAATTTTCCCCCGAAACAATCGGGTGCCGTAAAGGTATGCTCGTGTTCTCAACTCGGATTTACTTTTCGAATTGTGGCCAAGGAAATCCCTCTCGAATCGACTTTGAATTGTACGACCCCAAAGCCAAAGCCAAAAGCAAAAATCTCCCTCCTCTGTTGGTACGGCTCACTGATCAAGCGTGTTATTACGAATTCGTTGATAGAAAAAGCGGGTCGTGTGTTTTAATAAAGGGAAAAGAGGTGAAGAGCGGGGACATGTTTGGAATCGATGGGTATGGTTTTATGGATAGTGATATGTTTGTTATGCAGACTAATCTGGGTCATTCATTTAAAATTGATCTTCAAACACCTGGGTCTGAGTGGGAGCTGTGTGGTTGTGGAGGGATGTTTTCTCACTCATCTCAATTTTTCGTGATGGAGAATCGCTTCTGCCTTGATGCTTATGGGGCTTATGATATGAAAACGCTAGATAACAGATTTTATTTTAACCAGTCTGAGGCGGCGCTTTCAATTTGGAATTTCAATGCGCATGAGCTGATTCCTCTTCCTCTTCCACTTGCCGGTGGTGGTGGTGGTGCTGCTGCTTTTCGGGTACAAGTTGGTTTGGATGATAGTGATGATTCCTACTTGCTCGTTGATCTTTTCGAATTTGATTTCTCCAAATTTCCCAAATCACAAGAGCAGGAGCAGGAGCAGGAGTGGGCCAAGAGGATTAAGTCTTCGATGTTCCTCATCAATGATGAGTACCGTAACGAATTTTGCCCAACGCCTCATCTCTTTCTTCGCAAGGCGTTTGCTCTCTAGAACTCGGTTATCAATCAATCATAATTCTTCTGTTTTTCTTTCCTTGTTATTTCTTCTCATTATGTTATGTTTCAAAGTATTGTATTGAAGAATCATATTTTATATATATCAATATATGATGAATCTTACATTCACACACTCGTGCAATTCTTGCTAGTAGGATATTCTCATCGTCAAATACTGTTTATCAGCGTTCATTAGCTAATAGGGAAAATTTAATTAAGCAGTTAGTTCCAAACATAAAATATAATTTAATTTTTATTTTTTAAATAAAGAAAAAAGAAAAGAAATTAATATAGATTTATTTTATTTTTTTATAATTCTTTTTTTTTAAATATGTAATCATCACATCAGCTAAGGACTTATTGTGCCCATGAGTGATGTGATAGAACATCAATCATTTTTTTTTTAAGATTTAATATATTTTTTTTTAAGTATATATTTATAATATTTTTTTGAATATGTTATCGTCACATCAACCGTGGGTACCGATTGTTCCAAACAATAATTATTAGAAAGCAATAAAATCTTTTTCAAGCAATAACAATCAATGAAATAAGCAATAAATTTATTATTTGTTCCTTTAGTAATGCTGAATATATGTATGTGACGTTAAACAAAAAGTATAAAAAGAGTATTATGCATTCAATTTTGGGTTTTATTATGCAAATTATACACATGCCAACTTGAAACTAAAAACAAGAACAAGCACAACTATTAATATTAGTCCCTAAACAATTAATCAGAAACGTAACTAAATAGACAAACGGCATCTTAAGGATCACATAATTTATAATAATTTTATAATAAATACTCCCTCCATTTCATATGCACGCTTTTCCACACTTCTTGATGATAAGTTTTAAAATAGATTTTTGAAGAATATTTTCTTTTACGAGATACTATGACTGTCGTAGTATCTCGTAAAAAAAAAAATCAAAAATCCATTTTAAAACTCATCATTGAGAAGCGTGGAAAAACGTGCCAAAAAAATTAAAAAAATATATATCATTTTATATGAAATGGAGGGAGTAGTAATTTATCTAATAGTATCAATCGGCTCAACTCAACTACAAACGGATCTCTCTTTCCCAAAATTCCAGAATAATTATAGGATAAAGTACAAATTTCAATTAAAAAAAAAGATCACGTACATTTTGGAGTGGATATAGCAGTTCCCTTTCACCCTCGCAAACTTTTCCTCCACTCTCACAACAGATAATTTAATTCCAC